>CAUYUJ010008347.1:257180-269680 GCA_963575745.1 Prorocentrum cordatum
TTGGCGGCCCTCGCTCCAGGAGGTCGCGCGGGGGCGGCCGCAGGATCGGCACGTTCCGCATGCACGTGGCGCGGGAGAGCGAGACGTAGAGGTGCAGCCACCACTGGTCGTCCGACTTGCCCGTGCGGCCGACGTCTTCGTCCCTCGCGCAATCGATGGTGACGCCCTTGCGCAGCGTCTGGCCCTGCGACAGCGTGGAAGTGAGGTAGGACGCGCGAGTCGGAGTGAACCCCAAGCGGCGCACGGCGTACGGCCCCGAGCTCTGCCACGTGAGCTCCTGCTCGCTGGGCCTGAACATCAGAAAGTTCCGAGCCCGCGCCTCGGCCTCGCGGCGTTCAACGGCGCCTTCGGCGCCCGGCAGCAGCAACTCGACGACCTCTTTGTAGATCGGGGACTCCTTGAAACCGTGGACCTGCAGCCTGATTCCCTTCGGTAAATAACGGGGGCGATTCGGCCGCCGATGGGTTACCACCGGCGGCCCGGAGACAAGGGGTTACCCCTGCCCCCCATTCGGCCGAGGATGGGTTACCACCCCCGGCCCGGACACAAGGGGCTGTCTCGTCGTCGTCGTTGTCGTCAGTACCTCAGGAGCCCAAAAAATGACGAAAGCCACAGGAATCCGATGACCCGCTCGGATTACAAACATAAAATGCGGGACCCGTCATGGCGGAGAGTCGCCGCGCAGGGCGCTGGAGGCTTAAGCTTTGGCCCAAAAGGCGGGAGCCATAAGGAGGGAGCTCCCGCTTGAGATATCCTCTCAATTCACTCACAGACGAGGTTCCCGCTTGATACGTCCCGCAAATTCAAGCCTGATGAGCCCAAAAATGACGACTGTTACACGTTTCGGATGACCCGCTCGAATTACCAACATGTAGTGCGGGACCCATAGGAAACGAGCTCCCGCCTGAAACTGCCTCACAATTCACTCGCAGACGAAGCTTCCGCTTGATACTTCATTCAAATTCAAGCTTGAGAAGCCCAAAAGTGACGACGGTTACACGTTTCGGATGACCCGCTCGGATTACCAACATGAAATGCAGGACCCCTAGGAAAGGGGCTCCCGCTTGAGACTTCCTCACAACTCACTCACAGACGAAGCTCCCGCTTCATAGTTCCCCCAAATTCAAGCCCGAGGAGCCCAAAAATGACGACAGTTACACGTTTCGAATGACCCGCTCGGATTACCAACATAAAATGCGGGACCCATAGGAAAGGAGCTCCCGCTTGAAACTTCCTCACAATTCACTCACAGACGAAACTCCCGCTTGATACTTCCCCAAAATTCAGGCCTGAGGAGCCCAACAGTGAGGACGGTTACACGTCTCGGATGACCCGCTCGGATTACCAACGTGAAGTGCGGGACCCATAGGGAAGGGGTTCTTGCCTGAGACTTCCTCACAATTCACTCACAGACGAGGCTCCCGCTTGAGACTTCATATATATATATATATATATATACATATGTATACATATATATATATATATATATATACAGATGGAACCGGTTACAACTCGTCTTGCTGAGTTTCTTCCTGTTCGGCCATCGCTGCAGGCTGCTTCGAAGTCTTCTGGTCGGCCGCCGGTTGTTATTCGATTGGCAGATCTAATTGAGTGCAGAGTAGCTGCTCCAGGCATGGACAAAGCTGCTCCTGAATTCTTTCCTAATGTTGGTTCTGCATATTTGGTTGGTAAAGCTACGAATTCTGGCACGGATTGCATACATGAACTGAATTTGTTAGTTGACGCTCAAAATGCCACTATTGCAACGCTGGTGCACCAATTTGAGATTCTAAGCGCGGGGACAGCCCCAGTCGTGGACCTCGCCGCTCAAATCCAGAGCAATACGCAGGATGTTCGGACCTTGCGCTTGTCGCTCGGTGCGGCGGCGGAGGCTTCCCTGGACAAGCGCCTGCCTTCCAAGGTGATAGCTCAGGTGGACAACAGGCTCAAGGACACGCTCGAGCAGGTCACGCTTGACGTCCAGGCTTCTCTGGACAAGTCTTTTTCGGCCCTATCGGCTGCTGTGAAGGCCTCCCTGGGTGAGGAAGGGAAGCAACTTCGCACCGAGCTGGAGGAGAGGCTTGCGGCAGTGAAGCTAGACATGACCAGGGATATGGCCGCGCTGGGGGAGTCGACCTTGCCGAGTGGATCCGCCCTCCTTGTCGACTCGCTGGCCGTGAAGCCGTCAGAGGAGCCTTCGATCGTCGAGTATAAGAAGATGGTTGAGGCAGAGGGCAGGAACACGACCGAGGAGACCAAGAGCTGCCACGATGGGCGGGAAGATTCGCAGGGTTCCCAGCTCGTGGTTGGCGGTTCGGTCGTCACGTACCACCTCACTGCCGAGGCCCTGAATAATAAGAATGGCTCGATCGTCAGCTTCGCGGGCGACCGCGTGTGCGTGCGGCTCGGTGCGGACCCTGTGTGCAAGCGCATCAAGCCTGCCAACCTGCTGGTGATCGCGGACGCACCTGCCCAGAAGGTGCGCCACCAGAAGGAGGTCGTCTGGGCGACGTCGGAGCAGATCGACGCCATGCTCCAGCGGGATGGTCTTACGCCGACTGGGCTTCCGACCACAGCGGGTCCGGCCCGCCTATCTACTACTTCTTCTGAGGGCCCTGTGCGGTCTCTCTCGAAAGCTAAGATGAACTGACCCATCGTGTACGAGCGATATATATATATTTATACAAGCTAGGGGGTGAGTGCTAACGAAGTGATGAATGAGTGGGAGAGTGTGCGAGTGAGTGGGTGACTGAGAGAGTGAGTAAGTGATGATGATGATGATGATGATGATGATGATGATGATGAGTAGGTGATCGAGTGATGATGATGGTGACGATGATGAGGATGATGACGATGATGATGATGAGTGGTGATGATGATGATGGTGATGAGGGTGAATGTGATAATGATGATGATTGATCGACTGATGATGATGTTGTTGTTGATGATGGTGATAATGGTGTGGGTGTGCATGACTGTGATGATTATGATGATGGTGACGATGATGAGTAGTGGCGATGAGTGGCGATGGTGATGATAATGATGATGGTGAATTAAGGGGAGAGGGCTGGGAGGTGAGATGAGGTGAGGTTCCTGCGCGAAGTGTCCGGAGAAAACAAGAACCCCATTTTGGATGTGGGGGGGGAAGAAAGAGAGGGGGGGTGTGGGAGGAATGCGCGGGGCGTCCAGAGAAAACAAGAACCCCACTTAGGATGTGGGGAAAAACACATCAGAACGTAGCGTGTCACAGCATGGCGTGGCATTGCTTAGTGAAGCAGCGCATCGCAAAGCATTGCAGCGCAAAAGCATGGCATCGCACAACGGCACAGAACACAACACCGCGCTGCATGTGATGGCATGGCGCCGCGTTCCTTGGAGTGCATTGTCTTTGAGAGGTCTGGGCCGGTCTGAAGTCGCGGCTCCCTGTTCAGCTCCCTGGGCTCCCAGGGCAGTTCCCACTGACGCGGGGCTGATGGAGAGCATCCGCTGGCTCTGCTTTCAGCATCGCAAACAGGGCTCCCAATCAATATTTCTTCAAAACGATGCATCGGTAGCACGATTTAGAGTTACCAGAGGCGCAGAAAGGCGGACAGCGCTGCAGCGGGAGCAAAAGTTTGAAGGACCGAAAAGAATCGGATTGTCCAAAAGCACAGATGAAAACCAAACTCCTGACAATCCTGCGTAAAAAAACACTACGCCGAGAGGTGCCGGCCATCTTCCGCACAGATTCAGGGGAGAGAGGAGAGTAGTATTCATGATGTGCCATTGTGGGGGAGGGAGGAGCAGCAGGGGGAGGAGCAAGGGTGGAGGAGGGAGGAAGGACGACGGAGGGAGGCATCAGGCAAAAGGAGGGTGCGAAAAAGCAGGAGGTATGAACCAAAAGGACAAGCAAAGGCAACGATTCATATTGGTCCTCTCTTGAAGGTCCCTGCGACCGTAAGCAGAAACGATTATCCTGCGACGTACCCAATCCTTTCTACACAAGTGGCAATTGCATTCAGGACCACTCAACACCGAACGACATTTCGGCGCCATGGTATAGTGGTGATCTGCGTAGACCGTACCTCCGCTGAGCCTCCCAGAAGCCCGTGCGCGCCAGGTGAGCCAAGCGCGCCAGGCGCGCCAGGTGCGCCAGGTGCGCCACGTGCGCCACGTGCGCCGGGTGCGCCAGGTGCGCCACGTGCGCCAGGTGCGCCAGGCGCGCCAGGCGCGCCAGGTGCGCCAGATGCGCCAGGCGCGCCAGGTGCGCCAAGTGTGCGCCAAATGTGCGCCAGCTGTGCGCCAGGTGTGCCAGGTTCGCCAGGTGCGCCCAGCGCGCCAGGTGTGCCAGGTGCGCCAGCTGCGCCAGGTACGCCAGGTGCGCCAGGCGCGCCAGGCGCGCCAGGTGCGCCAGGTGCGCCAGTGGCGTCAGGCGCGCCAGGTGCGCCAGGTGCGCCAGTGGCGCCAGGCGCGCCAGGCGCGCCAGGTGCGCCAGGTGCGCCAGGCGCGCCAAGTGAGCCAGGTGCGCCAGGTGTGCGCCAGGTGTGCGCCAGGTGCGCCTAGCGCGCCAGGTGCGCCAGGTGCGCCAGGTGCGCCAGGTGTGCCAGGTGCGCCAGGTGCGACAGCTGTGCGCCAGGTGCGCGCCAGGCGCGCCAGCTGCGCCAGGTGCGCCAGTTGCGCCAGGCGCGCCAGTTGCGCCATGCCCGCCAGGCGCGCCAGGTGCGCCCAGCGCGTCAGGTGCGCCAGGTGCGCCCAGCGCGTCAGGTGCGCGCCAGGTGCGCGCCAGGTGCGCGCCAGGTGCGCGCCAGTTGCGCCAGGTGTGCGCCACGTGTGCGCCAGGTGCGCGCCAGGTGCGCGCCAGGTGCGCAAGTCACGCGCCAGGTGTGCCAGGTGCGCCATTTGCGCCAGGCGCGCCAAGTGAGCCAGGTGCGCCATGCGCGCCAGGTGCGACAGGTGCGCCAAGTCCGCCAGGTGCGCCAGGTGCGACAGGCGCGCCAGGTGCGCCAGGTCTGCGCCAGGTGCGCCAGGTGCGCCAGATGCACCAGGTGTGCCAGGTGTGCGCCAGGTGCGCCAGTTGCACCAGGCGCGCCAGGCGCGCCAGGTGCGCCAGGTGCGCTTGGTGCGGCAGGTGCGCCAGGTGCGCCCAGCGCGCCAGGTCCGCCAGGTGCGCGCCAGGTGCGCGCCAGGTGCGCGCCAGATACGCGCAGGGCGCGCCAGGTGCGCCCGGTGCGCCTGGTGTGCGCCAGGTGCGCCAGGTGCGCGCCAGGCGCGCCTAGCGCGTCAGGTGCGGCAGGTGCGCCCAGCGCGCCAGGTGCGTGCCAGGTGCGCCAGGTGCGCGCCAGGTGCGCCAAGGGGACAGGGCCTCAAAGTGGTGTGCGTAAGACGTACTTCCGCTGGGCCCCCCAGGAACCCACGAAAGTGGCGACAGTTGCGCAGACCGCAGCCCAGCAGGGGACAGGGAGGCCTCAATGTGACCTGCGTAGGACGTACCTCCGCTGGGCTTCACAGGAACCCACGAAAGTGGCGACAGTTGCGCAGATCGCAGCCCCGCAGGGGACAGGGAGGCACCAACGTGATCTGCGTAGGACGTACCTCCGCTGGGCTTCACAGGAACCCACGAAAGTGGCGACAGTTGCGCAGATCGCAGCCCCGCAGGGGACAGGGAGGCCCCAACGTGATCTGCGTAGGACGTACCTCCGCTGGGCCTCCCAGGAACCCACGAAAGTGGCGACAGTTGCGCAGATCGCAGCCCCGCAGATGACAAGGGAGGCTTCAAAGTGATCTGCGTAGGACGTACCTCCGCTGGGCCTCCCAGGAACCAACGAAAGTGGCGACAGTTGCGCAGACCGCAGCCCCGCAGGGAACAGGGAGGCCTCAAAGTGATCTGCGTAGGACGTACCTCCGCTGGGCCTCCCAAAAACCCACGAAAGTGGCGACAGTTGCGCAGATCGCAGCCCCGCAAGGGACAGGGAGGCCTCAAAGCGATCTGCGTAGGACGTACCTCAGCTGGGCCTCCCAGGAACCCACGACAGTGGCGACAGTTGCGCAGATCGCAGCCCCGCAGGGGACAGGGAGGCTTCAAAGTGATCTGCGTAGGACGTACCTCCGCTGGGCCCCCCAGGAACCCACGAAAGTGGCGACAGTTGCGCAGATCGCAGCCCCGCAAGGGACAGGGAGGCCTCAAAGTGATCTGCGTAGGACGTACCTCCGCTGGGCCTCCCAGGAACCCACGAAGTGGCGACAGTTGCGCAGATCGCAGCCCCGCAGGGGACAGGGAGGCCTCAAAGTGATCTGCGTAGGACGTACCTCAGCTGGGCCTCCCAGGAACCCACGAAAGTGGCGACAGTTGCGCAGATCGCAGCCCCGCAGGGGACAGGGAGGCCTCAAAGTGATCTGCGTAGGACGTACCTCCGCTGGGCCTCCCAGGAACCCACGAAAGTGGCGACAGTTGCGCAGATCGCAGCCCCGCAAGGGACAGGGAGGCCTCAAAGTGATCTGCGTAGGACGTACCTCCGCTGGGCCTCCCAGGAACCCACGAAGTGGCGACAGTTGCGCAGATCGCAGCCCCGCAGGGCAGGGGACAGGGAGGCCTCAAAGTGATCTGCGTAGGACGTACCTCCGCTGGGCCTCCCAGGAGCCCACGAAGTGGCGACAGTTGCGCAGATCGCAGCCCCGCAGGGCACCGCGAACACAGGAGAGAAGAAGGAGGAGAGGGCGGAAGGTGGATACCACAGTGCTCTCTTCAAAACGAGTACCCAACACAAGGAGGGTTGGGGGGAAAAAACACACCACATTGCCAATTCGATATATATATGTATATATATGTACATTCATACATACATACATGTGTATGTACAAGTGTAGTTTCTCATATATATATATATATATATGTATGTATGTATGGATGGATGGATGGATGGATGGATGGATGGATGCATGTATGTATGTATGTATCTATGTATGTGTGTGTTCTAGGGTCCCCCCCCCTCTTGCTGGTGGGTCAGCCGTCGTGTGGTGTGGTGATGAGGGGGGTCGTCGTCGTCGTCGTCGTCATCGTTGTCGTCGTCCCCCCCCCCCCCTACCCCATCTTGGGGGGACAGGTGAGTGGGGCCGCGAGACCCATCCCATCTAGGAGGGGAGGGGGGGGGGCGTGGGCCTTGAGCCTTGGATCTCATATAATATGTCAGCCCGCGTGGACCCCAAACAGTGTATTCCTAGCCATCCACGTTGTGCAATAGATGTGAAGCAAAATATGTGATGCAGTATACTTGGTGTATTATATGTTGTGCAACACCTGGTGTACCAGCTATGTTGTGCTGTGCGGTGCACAATCTATTTGGTGCAACTCGCTTTGACCGTCTTGAAGCTGTCCTCTCCTCTGCTCGTGCAAACATCCCACCCTCCCATCCGCAACTTGGTCGCAAGACCTCTTAAGACAAGACCGTGACGGTAGGTACCACAAGGCAGTTGGCCACGACACCGACGCCGACGATGACAGCGACAGCGGCGACGACGACGGCGCCGCCGACGACACCGATTACGACGACACCGACGACGTCTCCAACGACTCCGACGACGACAACGACCTCGACGACGACACCGACGACGACGACGAAGCCGACGACGACGACGATGACAACGCCGACGACGACGACGACGACGCCGACGACGACGACGCCGACGCCGACGACAACGAAGACAACGACGACGACGACGACGACGACAACGACGCCGCCAACGAAGACGACGACGACGACGAGGGAGAAGGGAGGACGACGACGACGACAACGACGACAACGACGAGGGAGGAGGGAGGACGGCGACGACGCGAGTGACGAAGAAGGAGGAAGGACGGCGACGCCGACGACGACAACGACGAGGGAGGAGGGAAGACGACGACGACGACGACGACGACGACGACGACGACGACGACGACGACGACGACGGCGACGAAATAGGAGGGACGACGACGAGACGCCGACGACGGACGACGACGACGACGAGGGAGGAGGAGGAAGGACGACCACGGCGACAACGACGACGGAAACGACCACGACGCCAAAGAGGACGACGACGACGAACACGAGGAAAGACAGAGGACGACGTAGGCGACGACGACGACGACGCGGGAGGAGGGAGGACGGCGACGACGACGACGACGACGGCGACGCAAGAGCGCGCGCGCACGCTTTTGTTGAAAATCTGTGTTGCGAAACCTTGTGTTTTTGTAGGTTTCTTGGACACACGATGTTGAATTCCTTCCGAAGCCGATGGGTTGTGAAGGATTTCGGCATACGCGCGCGACGACGCGCGCGTCTGCACTTCGTTTTATTTGTTATAAAGGATTCTCGCGACGGCACACGCGCAAGGGCGTTCGACAGATTTCGAAATGCGCGCGCGAAGCCCGTTCGGTAGCATGTTCTGAAAATCTTGAAAAAAAAAAAAAAAAATGGTTTTCTTAAGATTTCGCAAGAGCTCGCGCGTAAGCTTTTTCAGCAAATCAGTGTTGCGAAACCCTGTGCTTTTGCATGTTTTTGGGGAACCTCGATTGCGAAATCTCCGGCACCGAAGGTGTTTGGAGGATTTCGGCATGCGCGCGCGACGGCGCGCGCGTGCGCATTTCGTCCCATTTTTGCAAGGGATTCGTGAAACAGTGCTATGTTAGAACAAAAGATGATCCCGAGCATTGTTTTTTTTCAAGGGAACCTCAGGGGGGTCGATACCGCCCCCCCAGGGATAGTGTAAATTCATTTTCTAGGATGGACCTGTGGTCAGAATTATATATGACTTACATACCCGAAAGGGGTACGGATAACGCCGGGGGGGGAGAGTCTATTCCCTCTTTAGAAAGGAGAATCGACGTGGTGCTATCTATGTCGCACAATATATGTTTTGCAATCTATGTTGCGCGATCTATTTGGTGCAATTGATTTTTACACATGAGTTGACACATCCCACGCTCTTGCAAACATCCCACCCACCCACCCGCATTTTGGTCTGCAAAACCCTTGCGGTGTCGAGGGCTCCGGGACCGAGCACAGTTATCGCTCCGGGGTCGTCTTGGAGCCCTCGGGGGCGCCTCAAAAGCGCCCCAAGAAGGCTGGAGAAGCAAGAAGGACGACGACGACGACGACGACGACTACGGTGGCGACGACGACGACGCCGACGTCGACGACGACGAAGACAACGACGACGCCGACGCCGACGACGACGAAGACGATGACGACGTCGCCAACGAAGACGACGACGAGGGAGGAGGGAGGAAGACGACGGCGACAACGACGACAATGACGAGAACGACGAGGGAGGAGGGAGGACGGCGACGACGCGAACGACGAAGAAGGAGGAAGGACGGCGACGCCGACGACGACAACGACGAGGGAGGAGGGAAGACGACGACGACGACGACAACGACGACGACGACTACGACGGCGACGAAATAGGAGGGACGACGACGAGACGCCGACGACGGACGACGACAACGACGAGGGAGGAGGAGGAAGGACGACCACGGCGACAACGACGACGGAAACGACCACGACGCCAAAGAGGACGACGACGACGAACACGAGGAAAGACAGAGGACGGCGTAGGTGGCGACGACGACGACGACGCGGGAGGAGGGAGGACGGCGACGACGACGACGACGCAAGAGCGCGCGCGCACGCTTTTGTTGAAAATCCGTGTTGCGAAACCTTGTGTTTTTGTAGGTTTTTGGGACACACGATGTTGAAATCCTTCCGAAGCCGATGGGTTGTGAAGGATTTCGGCATACGCGCGCGACGACGCGCGCGGCTGCACTTCGTCCCATTTGTTGCAGAGGATTCTCGCGACGGCACACGCGCAAGGGCGTTCGACAGATTTCGAAATGCGCGCGCGAAGCCCGTTCGGTAGCATGTTCTGAAAATCTTGAAAAAAATGGTTTTCTTAAGATTTCGCAAGAGCTCGCGCGTAAGCTTTTTCAGCAAATCAGTGTTGCGAAACCCTGTGCTTTTGCATGTTTTTGGGGAAACTCGATTGCGAATTCCTTCCGACACCGAAGGTTTTTGGAGGATTTCGGCATGCGCGCGCGACGGCGCGCGCGTGTGCACTTCGTCCCATGTTTTGCAAGGGATTCCCGAAAAAATGCAATGTTAGAACAAACGATGACCCCGCGCATCGTTCTTTACAAGGGAACCAGCCCCGCGGGGATAGTGCAAATTCATATTTAGGATGGACATGTGGTCAGAATCATATATGATTTACATACCCGGAAGGGGGGCGGCGAACGCCGGGGAAAGGAGAATGTTCGGAGCGACTTGTCCCACACTATTTCAAATTTCCTGTGCTTGATTTCCCGTCTCGTTTGATGGCTTCCGCGGCCGAAAATCAAAAGTGGACGGGGGTATGGAACGATGAGGAGGAGAAGGAGGAAAGGAAGGAAAAGAAGGAGGAGGGCAAATGAGGAGGAGGAGGAGGAGGAGGAGGACGAGGGGGGAGAGGAGGAGCAGGAGGAGGGTGGAGGAGGAGGAGGAGGAGGAGGAGGAGGAGGATGGGGAGGAGGAGGAGAAGGAGGAGGAGGAGGAGGTGGAGGAAGGAAGGGGGAGAGGAGGAGCGGGAGGAGGGTGGAAGAGGAGGAGTAGGAGGAAGGGAAGGAGAAGGAGGAGGAGGAGGAGGAGGAGCAGGAGGGGAGGCCGCCCCGCGACGACGCCGGCGGCGGCCGGCGGCGAGGGAGCGAGTGGCGGCCCGCCAGAGGCCGCCCGCGTGCCGCTCGCGGCGTCGGCGCTGTCCGGTGACCCGGCCCTGAGGCAGGCGGGAGGCCTCCCCGATGAGGACATCGGGCGGTGCCGAAGCGCGCGGAGCGTGCTGGGTCCTCTGCCTGTCAAGCCTTTCGATGCTCTCGTCCCCGTCCTCCTCCTCCTCCTCCTTCGCCTTCTCTTTCTCGTCCCCGTCATTGTCCTCCTCCTCCTCCGCCTTCTCTTCTTCGTCCTCTTCATCGTTCTCCTCCTCCTCCTCCTCCTGCTCCTCCTCCGGCTCCTCCTCCTGCTTCTCTTCGTTATGTTTATCCTCCTCCTCCTCCTCCTGTTCCTCCTCGTGTTCCTCCTCTTGACCCTGCTTTTGCACAGAGGGACTCCGAGTGCATCGATCTCGTGAAGGAGAGGTCGATGACCTCGCAGGGTCTTTAATAACCCCCAATGTATTTGCTCCGCGGGCTTATAGACGGATTGGGACCCAATAGTAGATGGAACTAGTTATTCCATTGCGGCGGCCACCGTTAGGCCTCTGCTATAGTCGTCGAAGCCACCATCGTCGTCATCATCTCACTCGCACGCTTGCTCTTTACATGGAACCATTATTACTCTTACGACTACGACTCCGACTATCACTAGTATTACTACTGTTACTGCTGCTACTCCTACGGCGACTGCGACTCCTACCACTACTACTACTACTACTACTACTACTACTACTACTACTACTACTACTACTACTACTACCACTACCACTACCACTACCACTACCACTACTACTACTACTACTACTACTACTACTACTACTACTACTACGACTAGTACTTACTGCATACTACTACTACTGACTACTACGACTACTACTATTACTCTACTACTACTACTACTACTCTTACCACTACTACTACTACTACTTACCTACTACTACTTACTACTACTACTATACTACTACACTTATACTCACATACTAATTCTAATATACTTACTACTACTACTTACTGTACTACTACTACTTACTGACTTACTACTCACTTACTACTCACTCTACGACCACTACTACGACTAGTACACTACTACTACTACTACTACTACTAATAATACTAATATGCTCTGAATTACTATTACTACTATACTACTATTACTACTACTACTACTACTACTATACTACTACATACTACTACGACACTACTACTACGACTAATACTACTACTACTACTGCTACACTACTTAAACTACTACTATTGCTTATCACTTACTACTTACTACTACTACTACTAACTACTTCTACTATACTACTACTACGGCTACTTACGACCACACGAAGCTAAACTTTACTACTACTACTACTACTACCACCACGACTACTACACGAGTACTACGGCTACTGCTACTACTACCACTACTACTTCTACGACTACCTCTACTACTACTACTACTACTACTACTACTACTACTACTTCTACTACTACTACTACTACTACTACGATTGTTCCGACTACAAATACTACTACTACCACTACTACTACTTCTCGTATTACTACTACTACTACTACTACTACTACTACTACTACCTCTACCTCTACTACTACTACTACTACTACTACTACCACTACTACTACTACTACTACTACTACGACTACTACTACTACTTATACTTACTTACTACTACTACTACTTACTACTACTTACTCTCTATACTATACTACACTACTATACTACTACTACTACTACTACTTACTACTACTACTACTATGCTACTGCTACTACTACTACTACTACTACTAGACTACT
>CAUYUJ010008347.1:277180-307180 GCA_963575745.1 Prorocentrum cordatum
CGCGCGGCGGCGCGGCGGCATTGCCCCGAGGACGTCGAGCCGCGCGCGGGCTTCGGCATGGGCCTCGCGGCGCGCCCCCCGGGCCGCTCGGCGGCGGCGGCGGCGGCGGCGACGACGACGTCGTCGTCGTCGTCATCGTCGATGTCGTCCTCGTCGTCGTCGTCGTCCTCGTCGTCGTCGTTGTCGCTGTCGTAGTCGTCCGTCGTCGGCCCTTGAGCAATCTGGACGTGCGTTTTTGGATGCGTCGTTTTTGAACGTCTAGTGTGTTCTGTACATTTGAACTTTTTCTTGTGCGTTTGTTTTGCGTGTCGTAGCATTGTGTAGTTTTGGGAGCTCGTCGCCTGCACGCCAGCTTGCTGCGCCTCGTTCAGGGCGATCTGGCGCCCCTTTTTCTGCGACTCGCTCGTTCTGGGGAACGGGCCCCGCCGGAGGGCCCACGGCTTCAGTCCAGCTTCCTGTCGAGGCACGTGCTGGTATCGCCTTCTGGGCACATTCCGACAGACCGCGTATCACGTGCCATGTGTCGTGGTGCTCTGGGGGAACACTCCGCGAGATATTCCGTTGAGGAAGAGGGACATGAGGAGAAGAAGGAAAAGGGAGTAGGATGATGAGGAGGAATTAGGAGGAGGAGGAGGAGGAGGAGGAGGACGCCTCTTGGAAGCCTCTTGGGGCACTGTTGGGGTCTCCTGGGGCCTCTTGGAGGCCTCTTGGGGGCCCCCTTGGGCCTCTTGGGAGCCTCAGGGGGCTTCTTCCGGGCTGCTTTGGCCGTCTTGGGGCGTTCCTGGCCCGTCTGGAGCCGTCGGATACCGTCTTGGTAGCTTCTCTGGGCCCTCTTGGGGCGCTTCGGGGCCATCTTGGTGGCCATCTTGGGTGTCTTGCAGGCCTCTGGGGCCGTCTTGAGGCCCTCTTGGGACCATGTTGGAGGCTTCTTGGGCCGTCATGGGTTCATCTGGGAGGCCTTTGGGGCCATCTTGGGCGATCTTGGTGGCCTCTTGGGCCGTCTTGGGCCGTCGGAAGGCCGAAAAGAAGCAAATGCCAAAATCCTTCACAAACCTAAGGGGAATCAATGATTTTGGCTCTTTGGGCCCTCCTGGAGGACCTCTCGGAGGCCTCTTGAGCCGTCTTGAAAGCCTCTTGGGCCGTGTTGGAGGCTTATTGGGCCGTCATTGGGTCATCTGGGAGGCCTTCGGGGCCATCTTGGGGCGATCTTGGTGGCCTCTTGGGCCGTCTTGGGCCGTCGGAAGGCCGAAAAGAAGCAAATGCCAAAATCCTTGACAAACCTAAGGGGAATCAATAATTTGGGCCTCTTCGGGCCCTTCTGGAGGACCTCTCGGAGGCCTCTTGAGCCGTCTTGAGGCCCTCTTGGGCCGTCTTGGAGATTTCTTGGGCCGTCATGGGGTTATCTGGGAGGCCTTGGGGGCCATCTTGGGGCGATCTTGGTGGCCTCTTGGGCCGTCTTGGGCCGTCGGAAGGCCGAAAAGAAGCAAATGCCAAAATCCTTCACAAACCTAAGGGGAATCAATGATTTTGGCCTCTTCGGGCCCTCCTGGAGGACCTCTCGGAGGCCTCTTGAGCCGTCTGAAACCCTCTTGGGCCGTGTTGGAGGCTTATTGGGCCGTCATGGGGTCATCTGGGAGGCCTTCGGGGCCATCCTGGGGCGATCTTGGTGGCCTCTTGGGCCGTCTTGGGCCGTCGGAAGGCCGAAAAGAAGCAAATGCCAAAATCCTTCACAAACCTAAGGGAATCAATGATTTTGGCTCTTTGGGCCCTCCTGGAGGACCTCTCGGAGGCCTCTTGAGCCGTCTTGAAAGCCTCTTGGGCCGTGTTGGAGGCTTATTGGGCCGTCATTGGGTCATCTGGGAGGCCTTCGGGGCCATCTTGGGGCGATCTTGGTGGCCTCTTGGGCCGTCGGGGCCGTCGGAAGGCCGAAAAGAAGCAAATGCCAAAATCCTTGACAAACCTAAGGGGAATCAATAATTTGGGCCTCTTCGGGCCCTCTGGAGGACCTCTCGGAGGCCTCTTGAGCCGTCTTGAGGCCCTCTTGGGCCGTCTTGGAGATTTCTTGGGCCGTCATGGGGTTATCTGGGAGGCCTTGGGGGCCATCTTGGGGCGATCTTGGTGGCCTCTTGGGCCGTCTTGGGCCGTCGGAAGGCCGAAAAGAAGCAAATGCCAAAATCCTTCACAAACCTAAGGGGAATCAATGATTTTGGCCTCTTCGGGCCCTCCTGGAGGACCTCTCGGAGGCCTCTTGAGCCGTCTTGAAACCCTCTTGGGCCGTGTTGGAGGCTTATTGGGCCGTCATGGGGTCATCTGGGAGGCCTTCGGGGCCATCCTGGGGCGATCTTGGTGGCCTCTTGGGCCGTCTTGGGCCGTCGGAAGGCCGAAAAGAAGCAAATGCCAAAATCCTTCACAAACCTAAGGGGAATCAATGATTTTGGCTCTTCGGGCCCTCCTGGAGGACCTCTCGGAGGCCTCTTGAGCCGTCTTGAGGCCCTCTTGAGCAAATGGAGGCTTCTTGGGCCGTCATGGGGTCATCTGGGAGGCCTTCGGGGCCATCCTGGGGCGATCTTGGTGGCCTCTTGGGCCGTCTTGGGCCGTCGGAAGGCCGAGAAGAAGCAAATGCCAAAATCCTTCACAAACCTAAGGGAAATGAATGATTTTGGCCTCTTCGGGCCCTCCTGACGACCTCTCGGAGGCCTCTTGAGCCGTCTTGAAAGCCTCTTGGGCCGTGTTGGAGGCTTATTGGGCCGTCATGGGGTTATCTGGGAGGCATTCGGGGCCATCTTGGGGCGATCTTGGTGGCCTCTTGGGCCGTCGGAAGGCCGTCGGAAGGCCGAAAAGAAGCAAATGCCAAAATCCTTGACAAACCTAAGGGGAATCAATAATTTGGGCCTCTTCGGGCCCTTCTGGAGGACCTCTCGGAGGCCTCTTGAGCCGTCGTGAGGCCCTCTTGGGCCCTCTTGGAGACTTCTTGGGCCGTCATGGGGTTATCTGGGAGGCCTTTGGGACCATCTTGGGGCGATCTTGGTGGCCTCTTGGGCCGTCTTGGGCCGTCGGAAGGCCGAAAAGAAGCAAATGCCAAAATCCTTCACAAACCTAAGTGGAATCAATGATTTTGGCCTCTTCGGGCCCTCCTGGAGGACCTCTCGGAGGCCTCTTGAGCCGTCTTGAAAGCCTCTTGGGCCGTGTTGGAGGCTTCTTGGGCCGTCATGGGGTCATCTGGGAGGCCTTCGGGGCCATCCTGGGGCGATCTTGGTGGCCTCTTGGGCCGTCTTGGGCCGTCGGAAGGCCGAGAAGAAGCAAATGCCAAAATCCTTCACAAACCTAAGGGAAATGAATGATTTTGGCCTCTTCGGGCCCTCCTGACGACCTCTCGGAGGCCTCTTGAGCCGTCTTGAAAGCCTCTTGGGCCGTGTTGGAGGCTTCTTGGGCGGACTTGGAGGCATCTTGGACCCTGTTGGGCAGTCTAGGAAGCCATTTGGGACCATCTAGGGTGAACTTGGAGGCCATCTTGGCCGTCTTAGAGGCCATCGTGGGCCATCTTGTGGAGCGGAAAAAACATGGCCAACCACCTCCGGGCAAGAAATCCGGGTGGCCGGCGCAATGGACAGGAGCCCCAGGGGTAGCTCTAAAAGTACAAAAAAAAAAACACCAGACAGATAGCACGCCAATCACCCCTGTGGCAAGCCAACGGCGGGGGTAGATCGAAGACGCCTACGGCGAATCACCGCCGCCTCCTGTCGATACGACTATGTTATGTGGCCAAACGTTTGGGCAAAGTTTGGGCACGCTATTGGACAATGCGTTCCCCCAGCCGTTGTGGAAACCCTGCGGGGAACACGTGGGGGAAAGAAGAGGAGGATGAGGAGAGCGAGGAAAAAGAAGGAGGAGGAGGAGGAGAAGGAGGAGGGGGCCTCTGGGGAGCCATTTGGGGCACTCTGACGCCTTTGTGGGCTTCTTGGGAGCATCTTTGGCCGTCGTAGGGCGTTCCTGGTCCCCAAAACGCGTCGGAAGGCGTCTCGGGGGCCTTCCTGAACCGACTTGGGGCCCTCTTGGGGTATTTCAGGGCCGTCTCGGAGGTCATCCTGGGCATCTTGGAGGCCTTTTGGGCCTTTATGGAGCCATGGGCGATCTTGGGGGCCGTTTTCGGCCGTCGGAAAGCCGAAAAGAAGCAAACGCCGATATCCTTCAAAAACCAACGGATAAACAGTGATGTTTGCCTCCTCGGGCTTTCCTGGAGGCCCTTTTGGGGGCCTCTTCGGGCCGTCCTGGAGGCTCCTTGGGGACCTCTCGGGTCGCTTTGGGGCATCTTGAGCCCGCTTTGGGCCGTTTTGGGTGACTGCTTCGGCGGTCGTGGATGCACCGTGGAGGACCGCTGGCGCCTGCCACTGCAGCCGCACGAAGCATTGATTTGTCCCGCGGTCTTCATGCCGCGTTCAACCTCGTAGCTGGGGCGCGTGTGCGTTTTCCTCGTATGAGGCTCTACCATTAGCTGCCTTTCTTCGTTTCTGCTGCTTCGTTCGCTACCGCAAGGCCTGCCAATTCTTGGACCATGGGCGGTCTGGGAGGCCATCTTGAACGTCACCTTGGCCGTCTTGGGATGACTGGACCAGGTGTTCGGCGGACTGTGCGGCTGGCGCGGCCTTCCGGGTGGCTAGCACAATCGACCGGAGCCCCAGGGGGAAGTCTCAGCAAAAACGAAGAAAAAACAGCAATGACAAAAAAAACATCAAATTCTTTACGTTTCGCGTATCCCCACCAGCCCATCTCAAAACAGCAACTCTTGCGAAGCATGCCGACAGTCGTGTTTTTCAGGCGTGTTTCCGCCTGCCCCCGCATATCTCCCCTGTTCCTCCTTCCTCCCGCCTCCTTGTACATCCTCCTTGTGGTGGGAGCGGGAGAAGGACGAGGCGGAGGAGGAGGGAGAGAAAGCGCTCCTCGTGGTTTGAGTCGTTTGGGGTTTCTTGTCCTGGTGTGAGTCGTTCGGGCCCTTCTTCCTGGTGTGAATCGTTCGGGCTCTTCGTGATGTGAGTCGTTCGGGCTCTTCGTCCTGGTGTGAGTCGTTCGGGCTTCTCGTGGTGTGAGTTGTTCGGGCCCCTCGTCGTCGTGTGAGTCGTTCGGGCCCCTCCTCCTGGTGTGACTCGTTCGGGCTCCTCGTGGTGTGAGTCGTTCGGGGCCCTCGTCGTGGTGTGAGTCGTTTTGGGAGCCTCTTGGAGGCCTTTGGGGGCGTCTTCGGGGCCTCTTGGCGGCCCCAGGGGCTTCTAGGAGCGTCTTGGGTGCCTTGGGGGAGCCTCTTCGGGCCTCTTGGGAGCCTCTTGGAGGCCGTTTGGGGCGTCTTGGGGGCCTCTTGGCGGCTCCAGGGGCTTCCAGGAGCGTCTTGGGTGCCTCGGGGGAGCCTCTTGGGGCCTCTTGGGCGCCTCTTGGGGGCATCTTGGGGGCCTCTTGGAGGCCTCTTGGGGCCTCCTGGGACTCTTTGGGAGGGGTCTGGGAGGAATCTTGGGGCCATCTGTCGGGCGATCGATCACAGATGGGGCGAGCACTTTTCTCCCCCCCCCGTCGGGGCCAGAATCCTCGTGAGGGGTGTCGAATTGAGTCGAAAAAGACCCCTCCAACGACCCGCGAGACGCCCTCTCCAGGCCCAGGGGGAGGGGGTAGGGGGAGGGGTAAACCCCTCCCCGAAGGGGAAGAAGGGGGTTGAGAACAGAGCGGGCTCTCTAAACCACTCACGCCCAAAGGGCTGGTGGGATTTAGCACACCGGGCACTTTCGTGGCACAAACACAGGAGGCAGCGAAGCGAAGACACCTACGGCGAATCACCGCCGCTCCCAACCTTGTAGGATACACCGATGTAACCAAACATTAAACCAATGTGGCCAAACGTTTGGGCAAAGCTTGGGCACGCTATTGGACCAAGCGTTCCCCAAACCGTTGTGGAAGCCCTTCGGAGAATACGTGGGGGAGGAAGAGGAGGATGAGGAGAGGGAGAAAATGGATGATGAGGAGAAGGATGAGGAGACCTCTTGGGAGCTTCTTGGGTCATTATTGGGGCCTCCTGGCAGCTTCTTTGGGGCCTCTTGGAGGTCTTTTAGAGCCTTCTTGGGCCGCTTGGGGACCTTGGGGGACATCTTGGGAGCCTCGTTGGCTGTCTTACGGCTCTTCTGACCCGTCTGACGCCGTCGGATACCGTCTTGGGAGCTTCTCTTGGCTCTCTTGGGGCCCTGTTGGGGTGATTCAGTGCCGTCTTGATGCCAATCTTGGGCTGTCTTGGGGCCCGTTGGGGGCCGTCTTGGGAGCCTTTTGGGTCGTCCTAGCGTCCTGGGACCATCTTGGAGGCCTCTAGTGCGATTCTTGGTTAATGTCGTGTGTCTTGGGCCGTCGGAAGGCCGTTGTGAAGCAAATGCGCAAATGTTCCAAAACCAATGAAAAGTCAATTTGGGCCTCGTCGGGCCTTCGTAGAGGCCCTTTTGGAGGCCTCTCGGGCAGTCTTAGAGGCCTCTTAGGGGTACTCGTCTTGGCCGTCATGGAGGCGTCTTGGAGGCATCTTGGAGGCCGTCTTGAGCCATCTGGGCCGTGTTGGAGGCGATTCGACCCACGAGAGCAAAATGTTCGGCGGCGTTCTGGGTGGCCCGCGCAATGGACCGAAGCCCCAGGAGAAGTCTTAAGAAGAATCAAAACCATCAGACATGCAGCACGACGGGCACCTTTCTGATAAATCAAGAGGGGTCGGCGGATGACGGAAAGCAGGCGTAGGGTCGCGATGCGTTAGCCTGAAGAAATAACAACTTGGCATCGTTCGGACGTGTGCATTTTTTTCGGCGAGGACCTTGGAGGAGCATCCTGGATCATCGAGCAAACAAAAACACGCACGAAACCGAAAAATGCACAGGGAATGGACGTCCGAGCGATGGCGAGACAAGGGGGGAGTGTGACGGATTTGGCCTCGGCGGCCTCAGATGACGGAAAGCTCGCGCAGCGTCGCGATCCGTCGGTAGGGAGAAATAGCGAGGGGGAGTGCAAAGGGGGTTGGCAGGTCCCGTCCCAGGTCTAATCGCATTCAGTTTCGGCCATGTTCGGCCCCGGGCGGCCCAAGTCGCCAAGAGCGCCCAAGACGGCCCCAGAGGCTCCCAGTACAGCTGAAGACACCTCAAGGACGGCCCAGGAAAGCCCAGGAGGACCCCAAGACGCCCCAAGAGCGTTCAAAGACGGCCCAAGGTGGCCTGGAGACGGCCAAAGCGGCCCTCCAGACGCTCGAAGAGGCCCTCAAGAGGACCCCCAAGGGGCAAACGTCGTGCCGCTTCCTAGGGAAAACGTACATGTTTGGCACATTAGCTTGTTTCGTTGCCATGCCGTCCCATACGGCCCAGGTGGCCCCCAATACCGTTTTTCTGGTTCTCGCCTTTTCGGACCAAGAACGGCCCAAAATGGTCCAAGAGACTCTAGATATCGTCCCAAGACGGCCCAAGAGGCACCCCGAAGGGCCCGAAAACAATCCAAAAGCGCCCCAAGACGGCCCAAGGAGGCCACCAAAACGGCCCAAGAGGGCCCCAAGACGGCCCTAAGAGAGCCCCAAGAGGGCCCAAAGAGGTTCCCAACAGGGCCCCAAGAGGCGCCCAAGAAAGCCCCAAGACGGCCAAACGCTTCCAAGACGGCCCAAAAGCGCCTGAAGACGGACAGCGAGGGCACCAAAACGGCCCACAAGGGTTCTAAAATGACCCCCAAGAAGCTCCAGAGACGCCAAGTAACACCATGGTTCCCAACAGCGGTGACGTAAAAGCCTCTTGACAGCAAGGCTCCCAAGAGCGAGCGGCAACGCAAAAGACTCTGAACGCAAGGGCTCCCAACAGAGAGTGGTGACGGAACAAGCTCTTGACATTTGAGGCTCCTAAGAGCGAAGGGTGCCATGAGCCATCTCGGGCAAGTTCTTGAAGCGCTCTTTCCGTTCCCGAGCCAGCCCAGGTAACGGAAAGAGCGAGGCACGAGTAATGACGTTCTCGTGGGGCGAAGCCCTCTAGGGAGGGGTCCAGGGGAGGGGCGAGGCGCGGACGACCAGCATCTAATGGCAACTCCCCCCCCCCAGACGGCTCGAGAGGCGCCCAAGACGTCCCAAGAAGCGCCCAAGACGGCCCCAAGAGGGGTTCCGTAGCCATTTTGGCTCAAGGCGGGCGCGGGTGACAGCGATGTCGCTCTCTGGGCACCTGGCGGGCGCCGCGGCATCCCAAGCGGTGCGCGGCGCGGGGCAGCAGGTGGGCCAGGCGATCGGGAAACCGCTCGACGGCTTGTCCTCCGCCACCAGCTCCAGGCACCCGGGGCACAGCGACATCAACTGGGTCGACTTCAACTACCCTCCAGGACTTCGTCTGATCCACTATAGCTCCGACGAGTTGCCATCGTCGCTCTCAGGACTGGTGAGATGTATGAACATTTCGTTCGTTGTCACCTGCGTCGCGTGCGCGCTCAACCTCATCGACACCCTGGTCGTGCACTTCGGCTCAGGGACGAAGACGCCGGGGCGGTGGCTACTGCAGTCTCTGATACATCTCCTTCTACTTCCGATGGCGGCTGGTGGGGTGTTCTACTCGGGGTACCGGGGTCTCGCGGAGCCCGACTCCACGCTCTACTCCCGCTTCAGGGTCGGGCAGGTGGTGCTCGCGCTCGTCTACTTCCTCTTCGCCGTCATCCCCTCCGGCTGCGTGAACGGCTTCTTCATGCTGGGCCAGGTGCGCCAGTACGCCCCGGAAGGCCACGGGTACTGGATGTTCGCCATCATAGCAGAGTCCCTCCTGTGGATGGGCAACTGCGCCCTGGCGTGCCTGAACGTGTTTCGAACAGAGCGGTACGACGCTCACGGCACGCGCAGTAAAGCCGACTCGCGCTTCTGAGCGCTCCGGCCGCCCTGCCGTCTCACCCTTGCCTGCCTGCTCACGTGCGCCCTCCACCCCACATTACAACCTCGGGTTCCCCTCGCTCACCCCGCCTCTCTGCCCGCTACGCGCACAAGCCGCGCCGGTCCGTGCCGGGCACGCGAATCGAGTGACGCACCCTGGGGAGGTAAGGGGGAGAAAACAAAAGAAACAAAAAAAACGGCCCAAGAGGGGTTCAAAAGGGCGCCAAGACGGCCGAACGCGCCCCAAGAAAAGCCCAGGAACCCCTGAGAGCATTCAAAGATGGCTTCAAATGACTTCAATACGGCTCCGGAGGGCTCCAAGAAGGTCCAAGAGGCCCCCAAGAGGATCCCCCAGAGGGCCTGAGGAGGCCAAAAATATTGAGGAGGTCAAACACGCTGATCGTCCGGAGGTGTTTCTATGTTTCTTCAGTTCTCGCCTTCTCGGGCCAAAAACGGTCCAGGACGGTCCAAGAGGCCCCAAGGATCGTCCCAAGACGGCCCCAGGGGCCCCAAGACAGCCCCAAGACAGGCTAACAGTGCCCCAAAACGGCCCAAGAGGGCCCGAAGACGGCTCCAAAAGAGCCCCAAGATGGCCCCAAGAGGCTCACAAGAGGGTCCGAAGTGCCCCCAAGAGAGCCCCAAGACGGCCAAAGGCTTCCAAGACGCCTCAAGAACTCTCCCATCCTCGACATCCGCCGCCTTGTCGCCGTCATCCTTTCTGGATCTCCCCCCTACGAGCCCAATGGACAAAATCGGCGCTTCCCATTCTTGTCCGATCAGGTTTGCCTCCTCCCCGCCCGCCCCTACCAACCGCAGCCGCCCTGTCCATCTTTTTACCGCCTCTTGCAAGGCTTTATTCCCTGTCCGGCGCCCCTGGGCCGCTTGACCGACCCGCGCGCCTGGCGGGTCTGACCAAAGAATGCGTTTGTAGATGTGGTCGGCCCTTGGGGGGGCGGGGGGCGTCCGGAGGCCTGCGGGGACCACCAGAGAGACCCTCGGAGGCCTTGGGAGGCTTCTGGAGACCGTCGCGGCAGTCGTCGTCGTCGTCGTCGTCGTCGTCGTCGTCGTCGTCGTCGTCGTGAACATCGTCGTCGTCATCGTCGTCCGGCGCCCGCGGGGCCCCACGAGCTGGCCGCCGAAGGGCCGCGCGGCGCAGGGCCGCCTCCGAGCCGGCGCGGGCCAGCCGAGGTCTTTTTTTGGCACGGCGTCGCCCGCAGCGACATGCCGAAGCACATTGCGGAGGGCATCGCCGACCCCGCGCTGCACGTGAAGCTGGCGGCCCTCGGCTGCCTGGGCGCCCTCCTGGCCCGCCCGGCGTTCGCCGTCCGCCGTCGTCTTCGTCGTCCTCCCCCTTCTCCTCCTGCTCCTGCTCCGTCTCCTCCTCTTCCTCCTCCTGCTCCTCCTCCTCTTCCTGCTCCTCCTCCTCCTCCTCCCCCCTTTCTCGAGAAAGGGGGATTTGGGAGTCACAGGGGGTCGAAGGCGTGCGCGCGAGACTTTCACAGTGAGATCGCGCGCGCGTGCGCATGCTCCGCGAGACCCTCCTCTTCTTCCTCTTCCTCACCTCCTCCTCCACTCCTCCTCCTCCTCCTCCTCCTCCTCCTCCTCCTCCTCCTCCTCCTCCTCATCATCATCCAGCTCCTCCTTCTCCTCATCCGCTTCCTCCCTTTCTCCCACCCCCTCCTGACCCACCCGTCGCTGAAAGTGTTGTTGGAGTCCCAGGTTGCAGCCTGCTTTGGGCACCTTCCCATTGCAAGACCGAAGCGGTTGTTCATCTACCCTCCTCTGCGAGGGGCGGGCGGAAACCCAATCGAATTACGTTCAAGGCCTTCTACTTCTTGATTGGAACCACGCTTGATGTCTGGTCGATTGGGCTAAGTATCCCTTCTTCGTCGCGCAACACGACGTGTCGGCAGGGCAGGCAGGGGGGTTCGCCTGAGACCTTTGCATCACCTGGCTACGTTCGGGAACTCCAACAGCCACGCGCACGGAGGGTCGGTCGTTTTAAAAGTGTGGCTCTCGCTTTGGCGCGCGCACAATGTTTCAGAAAATTCCGAACAGCTGCACAGATGGAGGATGGGTGGCTTGCAACATGTGGCCATCGTGGTAGCACCTCGCATTCCCTTCGCAAAGTCTCAGGCAGGTGTGTGGATGGAGGGCGGGAGGTCTCAAAACGTGGCTCTCGCCTGATCGCCGCGCAAACTCGTTCTGAAATCCACCCTCAACTGCAAGGAAAGAGGGTGGATGGCTTCCAAAATGTGGATACCGCGGTAGCGCCGCGCATTCCCCTCTTGATTTTTCCCGTTTTCACAGGCATCGATGGCGGTTCCTGTCCAAGGCGAGGCTCTGGCTTGCAAGGGCTTCGGAGTGCATGACCCAGGCGGGTAGAGTTGCGCAGGCGCTGCACGGAGGAAGGGCATTTGTTTTTTCGCAGTGGGGCTCTCGCCGCTGATTCCGTGTTCTGCCAGCTGTAAGAGGTGCAGGCAGTGTTCATGTCTAATACTTCGGAAGTTCTTTGCTTTTGGGGGTGCCGAGATCCTTTCATTTCTAATTATTCTACCCTGGGCCTCTTCCTGGCCACTGGGGGGTCAGGAACAAGCAGAAACGAGCAGAAGTAGAAATGAGCACGATTCGAAATGAACGAACTGTAGACTTGTGCAGCAGCGACAACGATGGAGGGCGGGCCGCTTCGAATCGGCGTTTTCGTCGGAAGCCGTTTCGAAGTGCACCATGATGCACGTTCGCGCTCCTCGTAGCTGGAAGGATGCAGGACAGCTCCTTTTTCGAAACGGGGCCCTCGCCTGAACGGCAGGCCCCTCGCCTGGAAGGGTGCGCTCTTGCCGCAGCGAGCAGGAGTGCCTGCAGGGACGCGCGAGAAAGGAACCTGGGACCTGGAGGGTGCACGGCAGCACCGCTCAATGCATCCTGAGTCTACACTCTGGTCCTCCTCCCCTGCACTTTCTCTTCCTCTCCATCCGCCTCATCCTCGTCCTCCCCCTGCCCAGTCGACTCCCGGGCTTCTCCCAGGGTACATTCTGACCAGGAATCCCGAGGCGAACCCCGACGCGGCAACTCAAAGCCATCCGCATGTGCCCCCCTCTCCTGAGACCCGAAAGTCTCGAACAAAAGTCAGCATCGTAGGAAGTCACAGGTGGAACCCTGGCCCCATCTGTCCGCGGCATCCCTCGAGCCAGGTCGACGTGCCCGAGCAAGAACGAAATCGACGCCCAGATCTCAGGATGCTGCCAGCGTTTCACAGCGCAGCCCCCCCCCCCGAAGGTCTGGGCCACTTCCCCGGGATTGGTTCTCCCCCCGAGTCGTTGGCTGATGGTCCCAGGGCCCGCAGAGGCCCCTGGAAGCCGAAGACGGCAAAACGATTCCCGTCACGATCTTGTCTCGACGCGAGGAGGTCTGGGACGTGAACCGTCGGAAGCCTGGACCTTTTCCCCTGGACCAGCTCTTCATCCCGATTGTTTTCTGTGTCCCGGGGTCCAGTGAGGGAGGGCTCTGGGAGTCCGCAAATGGCGTTCAAAGAACCGTGTCGTCGTCCCCTGATACTCGCGTGTTGAGACGCTACGCGTACCGTGTTCAACACGTCTCTCACGCTCGTGTCGGCACACCTGGTGGCGAACATATCGCGCCACACCGGCGTTATCAATTTGCGTGTTGAGTTCCGTGTCAACACGCTGCCGGTTGCGTGTTGCTTGTCGATGTGTTCAGTATCTCGGGGGTTGGGTGCCCATTTCGCAGGCAGCTTCTCCACGCCAAAACACGAGCACCGTCCGAAAAGTCTGGCGGCCCAGAAAAAGGGGGACACCCTGGGGTACACCCCCAGGGGGCTATTCGGACGCACCCCTATCGAGGATGGACGCCCCCCATCCTCCGTCCCAGAATTGGACCACCACTTCCTGGTCCGCTCGCAAACCCCACGAGGCCTGGGATCATCCCCTCCCCCTCGTCGCCGCCGCCCTTGGCGTCGTGCGCCGCCGCCCGCCGCCGCCGCCGCCCCCAGAGCACCCGAGGACGGCTCGGCCTATCTCGGCACGGGCAGCGGCTCGCGGGAGGGCGCCTCCGAGGGCGCCGTGCGGGGTCGTCTGCCAGGCCGCGGTTTCCTCCTCCTCCTCCTACTCCTCCTCCTCCTCCTCCTCCTCCTCCTCCTCCTCCTCCTCCTCCTCCCCCACCGTCTTCTTAATAGTATTGGAATCATTCTCCTTATTATTATTATTAAAAGTGTTAGTATCATTGGCATCACCATCATGAGTGCTAGTATCATTCGTATTATTAGTAGTACCATCATTTTGTTATGATTATGGTTTTCCTCCTCCTCCTCCTCCTCCTCCTCCTCCTCCTCCTCCTCCTCCTCCTCCTCTTTCTCCCCCTCATCATCATCATCATCATCATCATCATCATCATCATCATCAGCAGCAGCATCATCAGCATCATCATCTTCATATTCAGCTTCATCATCATCATCAGCAGCAGCATCATCATCATGCTTCTCATCCTTCTCCGCCTCAATCTCCGCCTCATCAGCATCGTCGCCATCAGCGTCACAACCATCATCATCAATATCATCAGCATCATCATCATGGTCATCATCATCATCATCATCATCATCATCATCATCATCATCATCATCATCATCCGTCTCCCTTTCCTCCTCCTCCTCCTCCTGCTCCTTCTGCTCCTCCTCCTCATCATCATCACCCTCTTCTTCTTGTCGCGAGGATGTTGCCTCAAGGACACAGTCGACCACCAAGACCAGCTGCCCTGCACACCGTCACGTAGAGGACTGGTCTACCTCGACCCAGAGGCCTTCAAAAACAGGAAACCGAAGTCATCACATCAAATCCGAAGACACGTCGGAGGTTTTGGCTTCCAGGGCAAAGACGGGCGTCAATGCCAGCGGTCCTGCACGCCTACCCTTCCTTACATGCTATGTGCCTCCAGGACACGGCCCGATGACAATGCTGGCAGCGTTGTTCGCATTCTGATTCGTCGGAGGGTCTGACCTCCAGGACACAGCTCGGCGGCAATGCTGGCGGTCTTGTACGCTTGTCGCTACGAGGCATGCGCGCAGAGGCCAGCGACAACGCCGGAGGTGTTGTCTCTATTGGATACGTCGGCGATCCCACCCCCCAGGACACAGCCGGGCGGCAATGCGGGCAGTAGTCTTGCGCACATCCCCCCCTTCGAGACAAGTCAGGGCACAGCCCAGCAGCAACGCTGGAGCTTCTGTCCTGCAGGACACATCCCAGCGGCACTACTTGCGGTCCTGCACGCCTTTTCAGGCCTTGCCGGCCCACGGTGACCTTGGGCCCCAAGCGGCGTTCTGAGGTCACCCGGCGCCCACGACCGCCAGCGTGACCTCGAAAAGGGCTCACTGCACTGGGGGGGGATGCGGGGTGGATCTGGACAATTTCTGAACATTTGCGCTGGGGGTGGGGCGGTACCGGGCCCGCTGTTGGCCAGTTTCGCGCATTGCAGCTGGGGCGAGGCAAGGTTTTCCGTGCTGGTCAACACCTCTGGAATGCGGGTCGGAGATACATCCGCTACTTCCGGGGAGGGGGGCATGTTATTTGACAACCCCTCAGGAGTAACCCCAGGAACGGGGGCATATTCATTCACAGCCGCGCATCCCCCGCCAAACCGAATACGTCGAACAGAGGTGGCTGGTTCGGGATATGCTGACCACGCGTACCATCCACCAACACCAGGTGCCAACAACAGCCCCTGCACAGGTTCTTGGACCAGAAAGTTATCACCCCAACCTTCACGAGCACCCTCACAGGGTTATGCCTACCGTCTAGGGCATTAGCACTACACTGCCATGCTCCTCCTCCTTTCCGTAGCAAGTTTGGCTCAAGTTGAAAACCGTGGTTCGGAGAATTCAACCTGGTCGTTACCAACGAGGAGGCTCAAGCGACCTTCGGGCGATTTCGCTACCCTAGCTTACAAGGCTGCATCGCTCCGCCACCCGCTTGTCTTTTTCACGAGAGGCCCTCACCACCGCCCGAACGGCGCTTGGCACAACAGCCGCTTCCGTTATGGAGAATGGCACAAAGGCGATCTTAGAATAGGTCGATCCGATGAACACTTCGTTTGCAATCCAGTTCACGGACATCAGTGACACATCGCTGGCCCCAACGCGGGCTCGAGCATTGGGAGCACCGCATCCCTGCCATCTTCATAGACTCGCCACATCGAGGACAGCGTTCGGAGTGCTCCCAGCTGTCACAATGACCCTCTTCAGGCCGAACATCGCGATGAGCAGAAAGTTTGGATCACAGGTTTCCTCTCACCTATGCTTGGCGCCGCGCTCGGGCAGCACGGACGAACGCCGCTTGGCCCCACCCCTTGCATCACAGTGCTCGAGCAACGGCACGCGGGCACAACCTCAACCAGAGCTACAGCATCTGCTTCGCCGGCGAGGCTAGAGCTGCGTTCACCAACTCCGCAGTGCCGCGCCGCAGCCCCGAGGCACCGCCACGAGCGCGACCATCACGTTGAGTGACCTGCGAGGCTCAGCGGTCCATCCGCGTCAAGAACACGCACCTGGGAAAGCTCTGGCAGGCCGTCAGGTCAGCGCTCAAGGGCGACAACAAGTGTGAGGACAGCTACACCATGGGCCCCACAAAGCTTCAATGGCATCTTGCACCTGAAGACCACGACTGGCTACGACGTCCTCTTCACGCTGGAGGCCAAGGACAGGGGCAAGTTCGAGAGCGTGCCCAGCAATGCCAAGCTGCTCAAGTTCGGGCTCGACGCGAACGCGGCTGGCACCGCGGTCTCCATCCGCGATGGGAAAGGGCAATGCCGCGTTTAAACCGAGGACAGACATCTCGCTTGGAAACGTCGCTCACGACGAGAGTGGGCAATCCATCGACTGCGACACCGACGATGCGAGCAGCGATTCGTCTAGCGAGTCTTCTCCTAGTACTAGCTATTAGTTTGTCCTTTGATTCGCCCTCGCCTTCTCCCGCCTGTTCGCATCCGGGCGAACTGCTCCTAGTCCCTGAGTTGTTCTCGACTCTGACGCGGAATATTCAATGCCTATCCTGATCGCCTACATCATGGCCGATTCAGCCGATTATCGGCGCCGCCGCTACGCTTCGGAAACTCATTCCAAAGCATGACATCACCGCCCCTCAGGAGTCCCATGAGACTCCAGAGGGTCTGGTATCTTCGGGAGGAACTCGACGGTTTGCACGGCTACTGCACGTTCATCCCCTGTGGCATCAATGGCGGGCGCATGCTCTTTCTCCATCCCAGGCCCGCGGCGCGTTCCACTGAAGACGAGCGCCATTTACTTGGGCTGGGTCGAGCGCATGGGCTTGTTTTGCGAGGCCAGCGCGGCGCGCCGCAGGCCACGGACGCGCGCGTTGATCCGAGTCTTCCTTTTCCCGCGCGCCAGCACGCACTTCGGCAAATAAAACATCGCGCGCTACCTCCTACCACAGCGACCTCGTGCCTCGCCGGGGAACTCAACTTCTGCGCGGAAGCGGGGCGGGGGCGCGCGCGCGCGCGCCGACGGGCGCGCCGCGTTCCCCCCCCCCGCGCGATCGCCAAGTTTTTTTTTCCGAGCATGTCCCTCATCATACCGAAGTCGAAGAGACAAAATGCACGCGTAGGCGCAATCCAAGGGAGCACTTGGCGGTCAAGCCTGTCGCAAGGACCGATGGGATGCACGCTGAGGCCTTCAGCGCGGCGCCGATTGATCTTCGGGCACTGTCTCGTACGCTGGCAGCAGTCTCGGACGCGACGATAGGAGTGACGATAGGGGCGAATACCCCAGGGGAGAGCAATACATGTATCCAGGGGTGCCGATGATCTATGTCTTCGACAAGGCTCCCGGGCGAATGCGTGTAATGCCCGCCCCCAGGCTATTCGCCCCCATCGTCGCCGCTGACAGTGTCCCTCTACAGGAGGAGTATGCAAAGATTGTCAAACAAAAAGTCTGGGGACGATGTGTTGCATCTTTTCGGCTCTTGTTGGCGTATGTTTTGACTCAGGAGCGGGGGCTTCCCTGGGGCGAGAGAGAGGTCTTCAGGGCAAGCCGGGCGTGCCACATCCACAAGAGGAGAATGCAAAGATAGTCCAGAACAGAAACAGTACGTATGTGGAAGAGATGGTGAGTCTTTTTGGTTCTTTTTGGGGGGTACGTTCTGAACCTATGCTTCACTTCTCGCCCAAAAGGCTCCTGCAGGGGGACATACCCGACCTGGGTCTCCAGGGCAAGAGAGAGGGGTCGAGGCGGCTGGCCGCCGCGAGGGGAGCGGAGCACACCGCGGGATGTGTCTCCGCTTGGGCGCCCAGGAGGGGGGGGGAAGGAGATCGCAGGCGATCATCCTCCCCCTCATCCCTCCTCCCTCCTCCTCCCTCCTCCCTCCTCCCTCCTCCCTCCTCTCTTCTCCTCCTCCTCCTCCTCCCTCCTCCTCCTCCTCCTCCTCCTCCTCCTCCTCCCTCCTCCTCCTCCTCCTCCTCTCCTCCCCCTCCTCCCTCTCCCTCCTCCTCCTCCTCCTCCTCCTCCTCCTCCTCCTCCTCCTCCTCCTCCTCCTCCTCCTCCTCCTCCTCCTCCTCCTCCTCCTCCTCCTCCCCTCCTCCTCCTCCTCCTTCTCCTTCCCCCTCTCCTGCCTATGGCAGCGGTGGTAGGAAGTCGACCCATCTTTCTTTGTCTCCCCCCCCTCTCCCAAAAAAAAACACATGAGTGTCTGAGGACGGTGGGCACCTGGGTCGCTCCCCGCCCGGCTCCCGAGGGAGCTCGCCCCGCCCCACAGGAGGGAGAGGACTTCCGAGAGCGTTTTGTTGTTATTTTCGATGCGGCGCTTCGGCATCGGGCGGCAGGGGTCAGGTATAGCCAGGACCCCCCCAGGTGAGGGGGCCCGGTCAGCAGTACACGCTGGTTCCTTTCTAAGTATTCGAGCTCTTTGATTTTTGTTGGGGGGCAGAATCCCTTTTATGCATAATTCTTATATTCTGGGCCTCTTCCTGGCCACTAGGGGGCCAGGAACAATTAGAAGCGAGCACAATTAGAAATGAGCACGATTAGAAATGAACGACGTGTAGGGCCCGGGAGCCCCTGGATTGGCCAGAACCACCGAACCAGGTCTGCCGTAGTTGGTGTGTTTTTTTCGGGTGGCGGCAGTTCCGATGAGTGGAACGGGGCGGGGGGGCGTCCCCGAATATACATCAGGTCTGGCCGTTTAGAGAGGAGGGGAAGTTCGCGGCCTACCTCCCGGGGGCTGGTCGGATGTACCCTTATCGAGGATGTGGACGCCCCCCATCGTGCACCCCAGAGTTTGGCCCTACTGGTTTCTGTCCAGTCGACAGTCCCCCAATACAGTGGATCGACTTCGATCGTAGTGATCCTCTCTGGGTTGTGTTACATGTTCCTTGCCTGCCACATGTAGTTGGCGCGCTCCCTAAAACGGGAAGAGAAGGGAGACTGAAAACAGGGGAGAACGAGAGAGAGAGAGAGCAGGGAAAAGAGGGGGACACAGAACGGAGTGGGGCGAGAGCGCCATTCCTGGATGTGATAACGCATCTGACCAGGGCACGCGGGAGTGGATGGTGTTAAAAAGTACAGAGCGGGCCCCGTGGTCGTCGCAGTTGGGCCCTTCTCAACCCGAGTGCACTGCGAGGAAGTCTCAGGCCAGAGCGCCACTCCTGGGTGCGAAGACGCATCTGGCCAGTGCGTGTGGGAGCGAAGTGCGGGGACGTATCGCGCGGAGGCCGTTGTCGTCGCAGCCAGGCTTCCACGAGTGCAGGTGGACTGCGAGGAAGGCTCGGGCGAGGGCGCCACGCCTGAGAGCGGGGGCGTCTCGGGCCAAGGTGCCTCGGAGTACACCTTGGGCGATGCTTAAGAAAACTTAAGTTTTCGGCCAGAGTCTCGATTAGTCTTAACGTTTCAATGTAAATCCTAAGATTTGAATCGAATTTTTGGGTTTTTATTCCAGTTCTGAGACTCTGAATGTCTTAACCCATGATTTCTTAAGCATTTCGCACGGTGTACACAGCGAGGAAGAATCGATCTGGCCCTTCACCAACTGACTTGAATGAACTGCAGGGACGTGTCGGGCGAGGGCGCCGTTCTGGGGGCCTCCTCTAGCCAGGGCGTCTCGGAGTAATACGTCGGGAGTTCTCGAGCGAGGGCCGCTGCCGTCGCAGATGGAGCCTCAACAGCCGCGACCTGGCAGCAGGCCCGAGGTCGAGCGGGAGGGTCGCTCTCAAAGGAAGTGCAGCCAGCTTCGAGGTGAGGGGCCTGGAAAATTATTCCATATATCAACCATCGCTTGTTTTCCATAGATGAATATTCGACGGCGACGAGGACGGCCACGACGCCCGCGACGACGTCGCCGACAATAACGACGGCGACAAAGACTCATCGTGCGAAGCGGTGATCGACCACCCACCCACCCGTTATCCGTCGGCACTCACAATAATGATTGAATTCTCGCGGAGGGGGGGGGGGGGCAGCCGAGCGAGATCTTTAGCACCACGACACACGAATCCATTAGAATTCGATTGGTCTCTTTGCTTGGACCCTATCAGGCTCCGATTGGAATCCGATTGGGATCTCTCGGGGTTGGGTGTTGCAACCCTTTTGGGCCCTCCTTTGAGTCCGGTTGGAGCCTCGTCAGAATCCTAGTCGGACCTTGGTGGGATCACGCATGGAGAGGTCCAGTGGCTGGATATCACTTCCCGAGAGAGACGGGACGGGGGCTCGAAAATCGTTCCTGAGGGTGGGGGCACGACGGCGGCTACGACGACTTCGACGGCGATCACAACCACGGCGGCGAGTTCGACGACGGCGACGACGACGACGACGACGACGACGGACGACGACGACGACGACGACGACGACGACGACGACGACGACGACGACGACGGACGACGACGGACGACGACGTTGACGACGACGTCGACGACGACGGCGACGAGCACGACGAGCACGGCAGCAGCGGCGGGAGAGAGGGCGCGCGCCTGGCCGTGCCAGACGGGAGCCTGGCGGCCCCCGGGAGCGGCAGCCGCGCGGTGTCCGTGCTCGAGGCCCTGTTCGGGGCCCCTCTGGACGCCGCTGGCGAGCTGGTGTGGCAGGAGACAACTTGTTCTCTTGGAGCCGACGGGGGGCTCGTTTTCGATGGATTCGATTACATTCGATTCGGTTCCGATGGATCCCGATGCCGAGTCGATGCGGCGCCGGAGTTCATCGGCTGTGCAGGCCCCTCTCGCGTGTTGCCAGGTGCGCTTTTTGGCCCAAGGGCTGTCTGCGAGAGTCACTCACATTCTTGTTAAAAGTTTGCAAGAGTTTCACGGACGGAGTGTGGCTCCTGTTCAGCATGTCGTTTTCGCTTCAGCGCCGCGCACATTTGCTTGAAACGTCTACTAGAGCTTCACGGATGGTGGACGGGCCGTTTTCAAAATGTCGTTATCGTTTTGGCGCCGCGCACGTTCACCTACAACCGTTTCTTGGGTTATTGTGGTTGGCGTCCCAGAAACCATATGCTTTGGCACGGCGTAGGACTTCCAGGGCGTAACACTTACGTTGATACGCGGTGCTGAAGTCCCTTGGCACGGAAGTCCAGAACGATCCAGGACCGTCAGGACGCAAGAGTCCTCCTCCTCTTCCTTCTCCTCTATTCCTTTACCATATAAGTAACTCCCCCCTGTCGCACCCCGAAGCCAGTCGAAAGGACGGGCTGGGCGTTTTCGCGTGAGTCCCCCTCACTGCTGAGGATCTTGAAGCTTGAAATGTGGAACCATTTCACGGATGGAGGGCGGATGGTTTTCCAGATGTGACTCTCGCTTCTTTCTTGCCGCGCACGCCCGCCCTAAAAGTTCGCAAAAGCTTTACGGATGGAGGGCGGGCCGTTTTCAAAATGTCGTTCTCGCTTCAGCGCCGCCCACCGTTGCGGTTTTTGTTCATGAACCGTCTCACGCATGGGAAGGTGGCTCCTTTTCAAAATTCGGGTTTCGCGTTAACGCCGCGCACCGCTTCGAGGATGTTCATGGCGAGCGTCCAAACAATGGCGTTGTGGCACGGCGTTGGACGATCAGGGCGCAACCGTTACGTTGGTTCGTGGCGTTGAAGTCCCAGAATTGCATTCTGGCACGATCCAGGATCGCCAGGACGCAACAGTAACGGTGATTCGGCGTTGAAGTCCCAAGCATGTTTTGTTCCCAACCATGTTGTGGTGTTGGGTCCTCGTTTGAAGAGATGTCGCCCCGCGTTCCTCTCCTCTTCTCCTCCTCCTCCTCCTCCCCCTTCCTTTCTCCTCCCATCATCATCAGCATCGTCATCATCATCCTCAGCATCACCATCAGCGTCATCATCACCATCATCGTCATCATCATCGTCGTCATCATCATCATCTGGCCGTCATCATCACCAGCATCATCACCCATGTCTGCACACCCCTTACACGTTTCGTGGCCTCATGGGGAGCTCCACCAAAGGCCCCAGTGCCACCGCCCGCCTACGTCCCCCACACCCATCTCGGCACATCCCTCACACGTTTCGTGGCTCCATATGGAGCTCCACCGAAGGCCCCAGTGCCACCGCCCGCATGCCCCTCCCACACACACACACACACACACACACACACATTTCGGCACACCCCTCACAAATTTCGTGGCCCCATAGGGAGCTCCACCGAAGGCCCCAGTGCCACCGCCCGCATGCGCCCCCCACACCCATGTCGGTACACTCCTCACACGTTTCGTGGCCCCACACGGACTTCCACTGAAGGCCCCAGTGCCACCGCCCGCATGCGTCCCCAACACCCATTTCGGCACACCCCTTACACGTTTCGTGGCCTCAGAGGGAACGGAGTCCCACCGAAGGCCACAGTGACACTGCCCGCATGCGTCCCCCACACCCATGCCGGCACACCACTCACACGTTTCGTGGCTCCATATGGAACTCCACCGAAGGCCCCAATGCCACCGCCCGCATGCGCCCAACACACGCACTTCAGCACACCCCTCACACGTTTCGTGGCCCCATATGGAGTTCCACCGAAGGCCCCAGTGCCACCGCCCGCATGCGCCCCCCACGCCCATTCCGGCACACCCCTCACACATTTCGTGGCCTCACAGGGAGCTCCACCGAAGGCCCCCGTGCCACCGCCCGCACGCGTCCCCCACACCCATCTCGGCACACCCCTCACACGCTTCGTGGCTCCATAGGGAGCTCCACCGAAGGCCCCAGTGCCACCGCCCGCATGCGTCCCCCACATCCATTTCGGCAAACCCCATCACACGTTTCGTGGCCCCCCATAGGGAGCTCCACCGAAGGCCCCAGTGCCACCGCCCGCATGCGTCCCCCACACGAATGTCGGCACACCCCTCACACGTTTCCTGGCCCTATATGGGGGCTCCACCGAAGGCGCCAATGCCACCGCCACCATGCGTCCGCCACACTCAAGGTTCCAGGGAAGAGCTCCAGACCTCTGGGGAGAAGGAGGAGGCGGAGGAGGAGGAGGAGGCCCGCTCCCCCCCGTATGCATGTTGCTTTGCGTTCGCGGGGGGTCCCATTCCACCAGCGAGGGTCTTTCCGGTGTTCTCGCTGTGGTCGCCGTAAACGAGCGGTGGAGGAGTGGCCTGGTGGATGTCGTCGTCGCCGTCGTCGTCTTCGTCTGGCGGCGGCTCCGGATCGCCCCGCGGCATGCGGGCCGGGGGCCGCGGGCGCGCCGGCGATCCTCCGCATCCGCGGGGACGTGGCCGACCGCGGTGCAGTTTGCGGCGCGCACGAAGCGGCGAAGGGCTTCACCGAGCTTATCCGCGAGGCTTGACCTGAGGAGCGCCCCCATCCGAGCCGCGCCTTCTCTCGAGTGCCCAACAAATTGTTTGGCGTCGCGCCGCGGACGACCCGCGCGCGTCGCTGGGACCCTCCCGGGGCGACGAGCGCGCGTCGCAGGAACTCCGCGTTGCGTTCTCCCTTGCGCCTCGTTCGCCCGTCGTCGCTCTGCCCAGCGGTCAGAGCCTTGCCCGCTATCAGCCAGCCAGCTAGCTAGCTAGCTAGCTAGCTAGCTAGCTAGCTAGCTAGCTCTCTTTGCTCCGCGCAGCGGACGACCCGCGCGCGTCGCTGGGGCCCTTCGGGGCGACCGGCGCGCGTCGCGGGGACCCCGCGTCGCGCTGCGGCCGCAGCTTTGGACATTGGAGTGCGCGGGCAAAGAGGGAGGAACAAAAATGGAAGGAAGCGGGCGCGATTCTCGCGAGGGGCGCGCCGACATGGGCATCGCGGCGCGCGGGCGCTGCCGCCGGGGTTCCCGCGGAAGCTTTCTGCGGCGGCCACGCTCACTGTTCGCTGCATATACATTTTACACGAGGCGTAATCCGATGATTGAAATAAGGCGACAATTCACCCCCTCTGTGACAGAGGGTGTTAATTTGGAACCCGCACCACCCCCTCTGTGACAGAGGGGGTCGGCATTTCTATCTCACATGTGAGACTCACGTATTTCTAGCTGCACGCAATCCATTCGTCATCACGCTCTCTCATGCAATCCATTCCGCCATCATATTATGCGTGCGATTCTCTCGCGCGCCACCCTCCCATGCAATCCATTCCGTCATCATATTATGCTTGCGATGTCTCCTTCTCTTCCCCCTCGCTCTTCCTTGTTTGTGGTCGCCCTACTCATTGTCCACTTCGCGCTTCTTCTTTATTTTGTTATTTTTCCCCAGCTTCCGCCATCCATCCAAGTCGCGTCGTCTGCCGCCTTTTTTCTCAAACCTAATTCCCGCGCGCGTGGTGTTGTTCGCGGGCAACGGTGCAGGCGGGCCGTTCGCGGCCTTACGCGCGGCCCGCAATGGGCGATGGAAGACGGAACTCCTGGGATGGTGAGGCAGGGTGGTGGCCCAGCCGCAGCAGTGGCTGGCATCGGCGTGGCTGGGGGGATGGCCATGATTGGTCAGGCAGCGGGCGGCGAGAATGGGGAGAAGATTGGGGCGCGCCAGATGGCGCCGCCGCTGCGCGAGACGTCGGTGCCGCCGCAGCAGCGGCGGACACGAGGCAGTCTCCTTTCGACGAGATTGGCGTCGTGAGCCCCATCGCCCCTGGCCTTGGCAATCCCGAGTTCCAGAATTTCGCGAGGGCTACCCTTCGCAGGATGCCGCAAGAGGCGCCTGAGGAGCGAGGCCCTGCCGCTGCCGCATCAGCGGCGGCTTGCGGGCCGCAGGACGTAGAAAAGTTTGACGCCGATTCTGTTTTACAATATGAGGAAAGGCCCGGCGATTCTTTTCGACAGCACAACGAAGCGTTGAAGTGGTGGCGGCACGTCACCGAAAACGCAAAACGCCCGTTCGAATCCGAAGCTAAGTGGTTTGACAATGTGGAACCCACCATGGTCGCTGTGTGCGATCACGGTGAGAAAACGGCCTCTGGTTTCAAGGACGAGGAAGTCCCGTGGCGGTGGCAAGAGATGGTGGCGACGCTCAGGGACGATGATATCAGGGAGGTCGCGCGAGGGCCCCATAGCAGTGGGGCTCTGGTCGGCTGTTCTCTTGAAATTCGCCCGAATAGCTGCGACCATAAGCGTCAAAGCGTCTTGCGCGCGGCACAGATCGCGGGGCAGCGGGTGAAAGTGAGACTGCCGATGTGGGATTTCGTGCTTCATCGCGACGACGGAACGGCCGTCCGTTTGCACCCGCATTGGGGGGGCAGGAAAGTGGAAGCGCTGGCCCTCGTGCCCCGCGCGGAGGCGGTGGAGCCACCGGACGCGGGCTCGGGCCAGAGCGACGGGCCCGGGACGTTTCGCTATTGCGCGTCAGTAGGTGTCGAGCGTCGGTTTCGGTTCGACGCCGCCAAGGAGAAGCGGCGTTCGACGCAATCGCGGGGGCCACGTAACAGCGGAGCTTCGGAGCTCATGGAAGCGAGATTCCCCAGGTCCGTCGGCCAGGTCGCACCAACGCGCGGCTCTTCAGCAGGAGCCGCCGCAGCAGGGGCCGCCGCGGCAGCGGCTGGCTCCGCAGCAAGCGGGCGGTGGGCTGGTGTGAACAGCTCCGCAACAGCGGGGCTGTCGTTACCGCGAGGCGCGCGGGCAGCGCGCGCTGTAGCGGCGACGTCGGAGCGCGCTTGGAGGCGCCATTTCGTGGTGCTGCAAATGCCTTCCCCTCCATCCAGTTTCCCTCCCCTCTCACAACGTCTCCTTGTCGCCAACCTCCTCCTCCTCTTCCTCCTCCTCTTCCTCTTCCTCGTCCTCCTCCTCCTCCGCCTCCCCCTCCTCCTCCTCCACATCCTCCTCCTCATCATTGTCCTCCTCCTCTTCCTCCTCATCCTCCTCCTCCTCATCCCCCTCCTCCTCATCCTCCTCATTATCCGCCTCCTCCTACTCCTCCTCGGCCTCTTCATCCTCCTCCGCCTCCTCCTCCTCCTCATCCTCCTCCTCCTCCTCCTCTCCCATCCTCCTCCGCATCCTCCTCCTCCTCATCATCATCCTCCCTCTCCCCCTCCTCCTCCCCCTCCTCCTCCTCTCCTCCTGCTCATCATCATCATCCTCCTCGTCATCATCCTCTTCTTCATCCTCCTCCTCTTCGTCCTCCTCCCCCCCTCCTCCTCCGCCTCCTCCTCTCTTCCTCCTCCTCCTCCTCCTCATCCTCATCATCATCCTCATCATCATCATCCACCAGGTCGCCCTCGTCGTCGCCCTTGCGTTCCTTCTCCACCTCCTCTTTCTCCTCGTTGTCCGCGTCGTGATCGTCGTCTCCGTCGTCGTTGCCAGTCGTTGTCGTTGTCGTTGTTCTCGCGGTTGTCGTGGTCGTTTTCGTCTCTCGTCCAGGGCTTGCTGTCATCAATCCAAGCGCGCTGTCCGCGTCTTTGTCCTCGTCGTCGTCGTCGTCGCCGTCCTCTCGGGGGGGCAAACACCGACCCCCTCTGTCACAGAGGGGGTCTCCTGGATCTCCGCCCGACCCCCTTTGTGACAGAGGGGGTCGGGGCATCTGGCGCGCCGACGCCCTCTGTGACAGAGGGGGCCCCCCGGATTTCCGCGGCGACCCCCTCTGTCACAGATGGGGTCGCCCGGATCTCCGCCCGACCCCCCCTGTCACAGAGGGGGTCGACTTTCGGAGGCGGGGCAGATCGAACGCCAGCATGTTTCATCAGCCACAGATGGAGGAGAGAGGGGAGGAGGAAAAACAGCTCGGAAGCGACGTTCCAGGAGGCGGAGGAGGAGGAGGAGCAGCAGCAACAGGAGCATGACGAGCTGGAGCAAGAACAAGAGAAGGAAGGTCAGGAACACAAGCAGGAGGAGCACGAGGAGGAGGAGGAGGAGCAGGAGCAGGAGCAGGAGGACGAGAGCGAAGCGGAGGAGGACGAGAAAGCGCCACGCCCGAGGAGCAGGAGGAGGAGTAATTCAGACGATTGTGTGCCACAGCCGTTGTAGGTTCAAACACCCGCGCGGCTGCTGGGCGCCCAGGGCCCCCTGCAACTGCGGGGGGCGCGCGGTTGCCATGAAACGCAAAGCGGGCGAAGACTGGCAGGAGGTGGTTGTTGGGAAAGCCACGCGCGTCGATGGCGGCAGCATGGGCGTGGCCTGCGTGACGGGCGGGTTGCGCCGCAGTCACGACGGAGCAAGTGGCTTTGTTTTGGAGTGCGAAGAACGTCACGTCGAGACGGACGGCAAGCGCCGCGAGGAGATCTTCGCGCCTGTCGGAAAGCACCGCCTGTGGTTGCTCAAGGTGGTTGGTGGCATCTCGGCCGTCAAGGGGGCTCTGAACGTAACGACGACCCTGGAGACACTGACTCTGCAGCTGCTAACAGGGGACGCGCAACCCCTCCAGGAAGCTGGAACTCCAGCGCAAGACGCTTCACCAGAAGCGGGGGCTACGGAGGGCGCTTCCGCAGTAGCGGGGGGAGCTGCGGATCGCATGGCCCCCCTCGCGTCGTCTCTCTCGAAGAAGACGAATGTCCCGCGGCGGAAGGCGGCGGCGCAAACGCCGCAGAAGGCGAAGGGCTTTGCTCGAAACACGCTTTGCCGCGCGATAGTGCCCCAGTCTCCTGTCCCCGGCGAGAAACAGACCAGGGAAGTTCTGGCCTATCTGACAGAGCACAGCGTTCTACACCTGGCGGCGCCCGACCTGCCGTGGCTTCTGGAGTACCTCTACCAAGAAGAGCAAGGAGCACGCATCCCCGGGCCAGAGGATGACGTCGAGGACGAAGGGGGCGAGAACCGGCCTTGGACCACAAGGTGGTGCCCTTCTGGGACGTGGACGGTTGACGTCAAAAGCGGGCCCCTGGCAGGCAAACAGTTTCTGTCCAGGGTCAAGGATTTGACTCAGCAGAAATGGGAGATAGGCGCCGCCTTGGCGAGCGTAAAAACGACCTTGGCCAAGTCAAGCAAAGCGCAGCAGGAAGCAGTTACACTGGCATTATTGGAGGACCGCGTCGGCAAAGCTGCAGCGGAGGCTGCAGCGAAGGAAGGTAGCAGCGCGGGCACAAGAGGCGTCGCAGCGGCCCAGGCGGGCAGACGAACCCGCAGACCCCAATGGCGAATGGCCCGCGGCTGGCGACGGAAGGTAGCAGTGCGGGCACAAAAAGGAGGAAGAGGAGGAGCAGGAGCAGGAACAAGAGGAGAAGGAGGAGGAATAAGGACAAGGAGGAGGAGGAGGAGGATTAATCGATTACGGGAATAAGAGGAAGAGGAGGAGGAGGAGGAGGAGGAAGAGGACCATGATAGGAGGAGGAGGGGGAAAAGGAGAGAGGAGGAGGAGGAGGAGGAGGAGGAGGGGGACGAGGAGGACGAGGAGGAGCACGAGAAGGGCGGAGAAGGGGGGCAACGAGGACGAGGTGGAGGAGGGGGAGGAAGAGGAGGAGGAGGAGGTGGAGGAGGAGCAGGAGGAGCAGGAGGAGGAGGAATTCCTCTCCCCCCCAAGGTGGCGCCAACAAGAGCAATGGCCACATCCAGCGCTTGCACCTGTGGCGCGGCAGAAGGACGGGATGCAACCGCAGACCTTAGAGCCCCCGCATCAGCGGGGGCCACGGGTTCCAGAGCACCAGCCCGAGGGAACACTGCAAAACCATCCGCGCGAGCCCCCGCAACAGCGGGGGCCACGAGCGGCAGGGCAGGACTGGCGGGGCAACTGGCAAGAGCGATGGGACAGGCGCGACGACAGACGACAGACCCAGCGGAGCGAGTTGCCAACGAGGCGAGAATTGCATCAAGTCTCAGAGGCCTTTGGCCGCTTGGAGCACACATCGAACGAGGTGCGAGCTGAAAATGCACAAGGACGCTGGGCGCATTTCCCTGGAAGGCACGACGTGCCTCGAAGACAGTGCAACCCGAACGACGCGAACACGCCAGGCCAAAGCTCCACAGACCACAACCCTTGGGCAGAGTTGAGCTGAACGATCGCAGAGCGGCCGCCCCTCCGCAACAGCGGGGGGGAGGGGCTCGTCGATCGAAAAGCGGCCCTCCGCAAGAGCGAGGGGCCTGTCAGCGCATCGCGAGCGGGGCCGCGTCGCGCGCGTAGTCGTGCTCGGAGATCGCTGCCCCAGCGCAAGATAAAAGGACAGATTGCCTCTCCTCCATGTCGTTGCTTCTCGCTCCACGCTGTCGTCCGTGCTGTCGCCGCTTCCTGTTCTCAATGCGTTGCTTCTTCTTCCGCCCCCATCCTCCATCTCGCCAATGTATTATTCTGTCACTTCTATCATCATCAATCGCGCAGCACACAGCACTACCCCCTCTGTTACAGAGGGGGTATATCAACGACCCCCTCTGCCACAGAGGGGGGGCCAAAAACCAATTGTCGCCGCATTGCAATCATCGGTTTAGCCATGATCGCGCTCTTGCAAATATATTCGCTCGCGCGCAGATGGACCCACTCGCGCTCAGATTCACCCGCGATCAGCCTCTCGCAATTAGACCAATCGTTGTCCTTCGCGTTGCGTACCCCGCCACATTCCGGCGCGCCCCTCATGCGGTTCGTGGGCGCCGCCGAAGAAGATAGTCATAATTGCGGTATTCAAAACTGCATATGGTTGGGCCCTTCGCCCGGATAGTACTTCCAACGGGCCATTGCCCTCGGCGAGAGCGAATCCTTGCATGGGCCCACAAAGAGGGAAGATGAGGGAAGGTTTGTTACGACATCGTTGGTCGGTCTTGGGCTTACACTAGTCCTACTCCTCCTTCCTGTCCCCCCCCTCCCCCTGGGGGGGGTCTCCGCCAGATGTTCCTCCCGCGGGGGCTCGCAGGGAGCCCGACGCCCCCCCCCCCCCCCCAACCGATCGCGCGGCCGCACGGGGGCTGCGGCCCCGACGCCGGCCCGAGGCGCGGCAGGAGAGTCTGTTGCCGACGGGGGAAGCGAGAGCACTAACGGGAATAAGGTTTTCATGGCGCCAACATCGCAGAGCGGATTCCGTTTGGAAAAAAATTGTGCGGGCCCGGGGTGTCCTGGAGAATTGCGCCCAGGACTTCGAGGTGGATTACGCGAGGATTGTTTGTTGGCCAGGAATGACGATAAAAAACCAACGCGGAACACACTCCGTTTTTCATTCGCCATTTTGGGAGTTTGCGCTGACAGAAATCCACACAAAAATCCGCTGCGGCATATTTGCAAGGCCGTTGCACTGACACAAACCACGTGGGAATTTGGGTCAAGTTTTCTCTGTCACGCGTGCAATATGACCCTTGTCCCCGATTGCCCCCACTACCTCTTGTTGTTCCTCCTCCACGTCCCCCTCCTCCGCATGAGCTTCACGGAAGGAGGGCGGGCCGTCTGCAATACGTCGTTCTCGCCTTAGCGTCCCGCACTTTCGAGTTTAAAAGTTGACTAGCTTCACGGGGGCGACTCCTTTTTCAAGATGCGGGTATCATCTGAGCCCCGCGCGCATTCGTGTCAAGAGTTTCCAACGGCTTCAAATATGCTCATGGCTAACATCAAAAGCGTTGTGTTTGTCACGATCTCGGACTGCCAGGGCGCAACATGTACGTTGGTTCGTGGCGCTGAAGTCCCAGAGAGATGGTGTTCTGGCACGATCCAGGATCGTCACGACGTAACAGGAACTGTGATTCGCGTTGACGTCCCAGGAATAGTGCTTGGCACAGTTCAGGTTTAACGGTTGTCTGCGGACGGGACATGAATGGGAAGTGTTGTAAGGGCCTGTGAAGAAAAGTTAGAGG
>CAUYUJ010008347.1:319680-399680 GCA_963575745.1 Prorocentrum cordatum
CGACCATGACTATTGTAACGATTGCTCCTACTACTACGACATCTACTACGACTACGACCACGACTATTTTACGCCAGCGACTACGACTACCATGATGATTATTACTAACAATTTTAACATTACATTTTCTATGATTATTACTACTCGTACTACTACTACCACCACTACTACTACTACTACTACTACTACTACTACTACTACGACTACTACTACTACTATTCTTATTCTCATGACGGCGACGCCTAGTATTGCTACGTGTTTATGCTCGCTACTAGTACTAGAACTACGACTACGGCGCCTACTATTACTACCAATAGTATATCTACGGCTCGTACTATTACTACGACTACTACGGCTAATACGACTACGACTACGACTACGACTACTACTACCACCACTACTACTACTGCTACTACATCAACAGCTACTTCTAGTGCTACTATATCTAATACTACTACTTCTACTACTGGTGGTAAGACGTTTCTTACGAGTACTACGACGACAGCTCCCACGACTACTACTACAACTAGTACTTCGACTTCCACGACTCCTACGACTACTATTACTACTACTACTACTATTTCTACCACTACTACTACTACTAGTACTAGTACTACTACTACTTCTACTACTACTACTACTACTACTACTACTACTACTATTACTACTACTACGACTACGACTACGACTACGACTACTGCGACTATTACTACAAGTGCGACAAGCACTACTAATTCTTTACTACTGGTACTACCACTACTACTACTACTACTACTACTACTACTACTTCTACTACTACTACTACTACTACTACTACTACGACCACTACTACTACTACTACTACTACTACTACTACTACTACTACTACTACTACTACAACTACTACTACAACAACTACTACTACTACTACTACGACTACTACCACCTCAACTTACTACTACTACTACTACTACTTACTATTTACTCTACTATTACTACTACTACTACTACTACTAGTACTACTACCACGGCTACTACTACTACTACTAACTACTACTATTACTACTACTACTACTACTATACACTACTACTACTACTACTACTACTACTACTACGACTACTACTACGACTACTACTACGACTACTACTACTACTACTACTACAACTACTACTACGACTACTACTATTACGACTACTACTACTACTACTACTACTACTACTACTACTACTATTACTACGTTTACTACTACCATTACTACGACTACTCCACTATTACTACTACGACTACTACTACTACTACTACTACTACTACTACAAGTACTACTACGACTACTACTATTACTACTACTGCTACGACTACTACTACTACTACTACTACTACTACTACTACTATGTTTGCTACTACTACTACTACTACTACTACTACTACTACTACTACTACTACTAGTACTACTACTACTACTGTCACTACTTCTACGACTACTACTACTACTACTACTACCACTACTACTACGACTGCGACTACGACTACGACTACGACTACGACTACTACTACTACTACTACTACTACTACTACTACTACTACTACGTATCACTACGGCTACTGGGTCAAGCTTGGGGCCGGTTCGAACTTAGGCGCCCGTTGCCACTTGTAGTGCCCTGCCTCTCGCCCAAGAAACCCTGCTGCTGCAGGCATGCGGCCTGATCGCGGAGCACAGCAGGAATAGTGGCCAGGGTGCCAGCGTAGAATCAGGGGTGCAAGCAGATGCCTTGCCGTTGCCGCCCGCCGGCCTCTGGAGCTGAGAAGCTCGAGGGACCGGCCCCCACCGAGGAGGCCACGAAGCCAGAGAAGCAGGCGCAGAGTGCACAGGAGAAGCCAGTGATTCCAGCTCCCGTCTGTGTTGCCCAGAAGTCGCAGACAATTTGGCCACAGAAGGTGCCAGAGGACCAAGCGCGGCACGCTGGACAAGAGGCATCTCTTGGCACTGGCACCTGCAGGGGAGGGTGAGATCGAAGCCATGAACGGCTGACATGTACCCCCTGGGTGACTGCGAGTTGACAACTTCACGCAGCCTTACTCACAGGCTGATTTCCAGCGGGGCGCATTGGAGCTAGCTCCGCACAAACATGCAGGACCTTGGAAGGACTTACATATGTTTAACTCGGACCTGGAAGGATCCGACCATGGGCCAGATTTTGTTTTCCCTCCAGATCCCTCATGTGAGGAGGTCGAGGTCTGCCCGCAACCAGCGCAAATAATTACGCGATACAACGCGCAATGAGTCGACACTGGACGGCAATTGCGTCGCCATGACGTCGCAGAACGTGGCGCTGCAGGCTCATAGTGCTCGAGACATTGGTGACCTGAGGGGGCAACTGGGCTCCCAAGAATGGCAGTCAGAGACAACACATGCCAGCAACACGACAACGACGTGTTGGCCAGGGTCGCCCGGGCCTCGGTGCTCGAGACATGGCTGGCGAGCCCCGCGATTCGTCCCTTGAGAGGGCAACGTCGTCGGCCCGATCCCACGGATCACAGGGGGGCTGGGCTCACTGGGCCCAGCCCCCGTCCACACCCTTCGAGGGAACGGAGGGCGGCGGGGGACGGGAAGCGAAAGCGGCCCTCGGGGGGCACGGAGGAAGGCGATGCACCCAGCCGGTTGCCGAGCGCAGCCTCGGGGGTGCGGATGCAGGCGGCCGCCTTGGCGTGAGGCCGAGCGCGGCCTCGTGGGCGGCGCGGTGGACAGGACAGGGACTGTTCATGTACCGGTATATATTATCCTTGGGTCCGGCAGCGCGTGTTGATATACCCAGTAAGTTGTTTCCGTTGGCATGAAGATTGCGGCAGGAAGTTTCCAGCCTCGCGATTCTCCGATCCCATGTGTTCTGCCATCGCGGGCTGGGATCGAGATATGACTGGCGAGCCTTGCCCTTCATCCTTCGGCGGGGAGGGTCGTCGGTCAAATCCTACGGATCACAGGGGGGTCAGGTTCCCTAGCTACACACTTATCTTCCTTTCGGAGTCCTGCATACAGTCTATACGTGTGTTGACCAATGTATTGTGTATTTGATGTGCGGTGTTGGTGTGAATGTGTGAATGGGAGTTTTGTTAATGGCACGGTGGTTCTTCGCTTCGTGAGCTCACTCGTTGGACAATCAGCGAATCCGCCCCTACTCGGCCTCCAGGACAGCATGGCGGAAATGCCAGCGGTTCTGCATACATGCAATATGTGTTTGCCCAGCTTGTTATTGTTGATTCCACGGCAGTTCGAGAGTTGATCCGTCTTAGATCTGTCTGCCCCCAATCGAGGATGTGGACTCCAGGATTCAGCACGGCGGCACTCATGGTGGTCCAGCATATACTGCATAGTTGTTGTTCCACGTTGCTGTCGATGGTATGTTCATAAAGAGGTGTCTGTCGCTACGTTGGCGGCGTGGACAGCTGTTTGTTCTGGAACATCGAGCACGTGTGAGGAACCCGAGACCCCAACTCACTCAGAATCATTCGCGCACCAGGTGCATCTCATGCCACGTCCGTAGCGTCACCCTGGGGGGGGGGGAGCAAAGGGGATTCCCCAGACATCAGGCCACATCACGAGGATCCGTAAGTTGCATCATCAGGTGGCCATTATTTGCGAGGGGGAGTTGCCTACCGGCACATGGGCGTACACCTTAGGCGATGCTTAAGAAAACTTAAGTTTTCGTCCAGAGTCTCGATTAATTCTTAACTTTTCAATGTATATCCTAAGATTTGAATGGAAATTTTGGGTTTTTACTCAAGTTCTGAGACTATGAATTTCTTAACCCATGATTTCTTAAGCATTTCGCAGGGCGTAGGCGCCCTGTCGCCTGCATCGGGTTCCAGAAGTCCTCCCCCTCTCTCTTCCGACATCGGCCGCCGGACCTGCCTTACCGTGCGCCTCGGTTTGGATTTCGGAGGGGAGCCGACCGCGGCGACGAGAAGCCTCCCAGAGCCTCGGAAACGGCGAGACACTCTCGAAGGCTTGATCCTCTTCATCCTCGTCTTCCTCCTCCTCCTCCTCCTGCTGCTCCTCCTCCTGCTGCTCTTCCTCCTCCTCATCCTCATCCTCATCCTCATCCTCATCCTCCTGCTCTCTCCTCCTTCCGGTCCGCTTCCCTGGCCCTGTGCGGGGCCCTCCCCGACTGCCGTACCCTGTCCCCGCGCGGGTGTTTTGCAATCCCCTTCGCAGACGAGGGCGTGACCCTGTCTCCTCGTGGATCTGGCCGATCCGATTCGACCTCTCCTCCTCGGCCAAGACCCTGGAAGCTCCCCCCCACAGGACCACCTTCGGAGGACGCGGAATGGGAGGGCCCAAAAAATGAGGGGGGGGCAGCGAGGGCAGAACAGGGGCCCTGCAGGGCCCTCAAGGGGTCCTTTAGGGCCCCAACGGGGGCCTTTCGGGCCCGAGAAGGGCACCTTTCTTTCGGGCGATCGCAAACCTGCATTAAGGGGGCGTGGATTAGCGACGGGTCCCGTTTTCATCAGAAATCGCGGACTTCCGCCGCCGAGCGAGGCGGCTCCGGCTGCATTTTTGGGGGAGGTCTTGGATTTGGCGACCGCGCGCCACATCCATGGATCGCCAATCCATGTTTGCGCGCCCCCGATTCTTCCCCCCCATGTACCCTGACCTTCCAGAGTGCCAAAAAATAGCACTCCAGACCTATAAACCTATCTGGACTGCCTCAAACCTCGACAGAAAAAAAGTCGATGTCCTGGTGCTATTGTTCAGCCCTCCTGGAAGGTCATGGTATCGCCCCCCATTAATTCGCGCCCCCCGCGCCCAGCACCTCCTTGCCTCCGGCCAGTTGTGGTTGTCACAGGGCCCGAGGGCCCCCGGGAGCCCCAGGAGTGGCGAGAAACGTCCAGGGCATGTTGCTTCCCGGACCCGTGCCCGTCGTGCTGATACTCCTGGCGGCTCTAGAGGAGGAGGAGGAGGAGGAGGAGGAGGAGGAGGAGGAGGAGGAGGAGGAGTAGGAGGAGAAGGAGGGCGAGAATGACGAGGACGAGGAGGAGGAGGAGGAGGAGGAGGTTGATAATGAGGAGGAGGAGGAGGAAGTTGATAGTCAGGAGGAGGAGGAGGAGGAGGGATGCGTAGTGAAGCACCAGCGCTGGTACTCGGCGAAGGTCGTCCCATGGTACCGCTGAATCTGGCTTAATCATGTTGAATCTGGCTCCCTCATGGGCGTCATCTTGACTTGTCCGGTTTCGTGGCCCGCTAATTTGGCTCAATGGCCCTACAGCCGGGGCCGTCCAGACAGTGTGGTGACCACACCGCGCGGTAAGTCCGTGGGGACTCGGGGTCACCGCACGCTTCTGGGACCCGGGTCCCGAGGACGTCTCGGGCGATCGGGGCCTTCGACGTCCCAAAACCGTGTGGTGACGTGGGGGCCCAAAGAATATACACCACCACCACCACCACCACCACCACGTCGATTCCTCCTCTCTCCTCTTTCCAGCGAGAAGGAGGGGGGGAGGGAGGTGGTGGTGGTGGTGTATATTTTGGGGCCCCCTGTGACGGGCCGCGCGGTGAGGTCGCTGGGGACTCCGCGGTCACCGCGCGGTCCGTCACCACGCGGTGTTGGGGCCCCGCTCTTCCAGCGCTCCCCCCCCCCCGCAGGCGGCAGCGGCGGCGGCACGGTGGCGTGGCCGCACCTCGTGCGGCGGCGCGTCCTGAGCGCGCCCGAGCAGGGCGAGGCGCGCGGACTTCCTCCTCCTCCTCCTCCTCCTCCTCCTCCTCCTCCTCCTCCTCCTCCCTCCTCCTCCTCCTCCTCCTCCTCCTCCTCCCCTCCTCCTCCTCCTCCCTCCTCCTCCTCCTCCTCCTCCTCCTCCTCCTCCTCCTCCTCCTCCTCCTCCCTCCTCCTCCTCCTCCTCCTCCTCCTCCTCCTCCTCCTCCTCCTCCCCCTCCTCGCCCTCCCCTCCTCGGGTCGCCTACGGCCCCTGGTGGAAACCGTCCAGACCGTAGTGGGCCGCACGGTACCGTCCAGTCCGTAGTGGGCCTCCTCCTCGACCTCCTCCTCCTCCTCCTCCTCCTCCTCCTCCTCCTCCTCCTCCTCCTCCTCCTCCTCCTCCTCCTCCTCCTCCTCCGTGGGGGCCGAAAAGGGTGCCCCGAGGGGGCGGCCGAGGGGTCTTTCGGGCGCTCTTTCAGAGGGGGGCCTTCCCCCGACCCTCCAGGAGGGCCTCGTCGGTTCTCGGAAGTTGTCGCTGGCTCGCGGCGGCCGTCCAGCCTCGGGGCGCTCTCCGGCAGCTTGCACCTCGCGGAGAGGCCTCCGGGGCTGACCAGACCGTCCCGAACGGCCATCTGAGGCACGAGCTGCGGCTCGAGAACTGGGGATCTCTCAGGTGGTGGGCCTTTCTGCGGCGGGAGAGTGCGGGCCAGGCAGCTCGATAAACATGGCACGCTCCAGGAAAGCCCTCGACGTCGGCGCCCCCTCGCCCATCGGCGGGAGCCGGGCGGAAGCAAAACGGGGGCGGCTCCACTGGCGGAAGGCAGAGGATGCAAACACGAGTCGTCAGCAATTTGTGATTCGTGGGTTCCTGCGTTGACGACATGGCTGCTGACATGGGCGAGAGCTGGACACACACACACACACACACACACACACGCGCACGCACACACACACACACACACACACACACACACACACACACACACACACACACACTTTTTGGCGGTCGCGGCCTCGCGCGCAGCGACGAAGCAGAGACAGCCGAGTGCTGCGGGCGTACCCCGCGCGCGCGGGGCTCCGAGGAGGCAGCACCCGATGTCGCCCAGGCGTGGGTGCGGGGAGGAGGGGAGGACGGACCGACCACCGACCAGGGTGGGTTCCCGCAGAGAGGGCGCGAGGCGACACGAGAAGTGGGCGTTCGACAAGCATGCACTCAACGAGTGTACGAGTTACAGCCGAGGGCGAAGGAGGACGAAAGAGAGCCGACGCCGGTGGAGATGGCAAAATGCCATGGAAGACGCTCAGCGCATTGACCTCCGGCTCCCGTGCGGCCGCGAGAGCTCGCGAGAGGGAAACCGCTTCTGGGCAGCGGCGTCGGAGCCCCCATCCGCAGCCCCACGCCGCTCCCCCCCAAGCCCGGGCGGGGTCGCGGAGGACGCTGGCGGGAAGAGGGCTTCTGAAGAGGCTGAGCCGATAGGCAGCGAAGGCGTGGGAGTCGAAGGCCATCTGCTCATCCCCAGCGCCACCCGGAGTGCCAGCGGCGTGTCGGATGACCCACTCGTGCCAGCGGGCGGTCGCTGTGCGGAGGACGGGACAGGCTCTCCCGGTGAGCGGCGGATATCGCCGAGGTCGGGCCACCGCTCGGCCATGGAATATCTGTCAGTTGGCGCTTCTAGTCGATCGACGGTCTCGCGGAGACCTTGCCCGGGAGCGCAGCTCTCGTCGATCCATGCGCGGGCGCAGAACGCCTGCCAGGCCGTGCTGCCCTCGCCGTCGTCGATCAGAGCGGCGACGTACACCGCGAGGTCGCGGGAGCCGCGGGCCGCCAGCGACCGCTGCCGGCTGCGGAGGATGGGCGCGCGCTCAGCTGGAATCGACGTGGAGCCGTCCTCGGAGTCGGCCGGTTCAGGGGCGGCGTGGTGGGCGGCGGAAAGGAGTGCGGAGGAGGATGAGGAGGAGGAGGAGGAGGAGGAGAAGGAGAAGAAGAAGGAGAAAGAAGAGGAGGAGAAGGAGGAGGAGAGGGAGGGTTAGGAGGAGGGTCGGCCTGCAGACGTTCCTGCCCTTCGCGGGGGGGGGGGCGCCCCGTGGAGCCGGACTGCCTCGCAGACCTCGCCGGCGTCCGGGTCTCCGCGGGAGGCATGCCCTTGGGGGCTGGAGGACGGTGTCGGTGGCGGCTCGGCAGTGGCTCGGGGTCCACCTGCGCCCCGGAGGACCCTGAGGAGGGCTCAGAAATTGCACCTGGGCCTGGATGCCCAAATTCCAGTCGAGGTTTGAAGCAGTCCAGACAGGTCTACAGGTCTAGAGTGTTTTGTTTTAGCACTCTGGAGGTTCAGGGGAGAGGGGGGGGGTCCTGCGGGGACACCCGCAGAAGGAGCCGCACCGCCCTCCGCGCCACCCCCGGCGTCAGCCGAGGCCCCCCCCCGCGGGGGCACCCGCAGCGAGGGGGGATCCGTCCTCGCCCTGGTCCAGGCCAGGTGACCGCGGGGGGCCATGGAAGGGAGGTCGCGTCGCCAGTCGTCGTCGTCAGCAGGTTTGTCCTTCAGCGCGTCCTCAGCCGGCGCCTGAAGGTCGACACAGCCGGCGGCGGAGTAGCATCGCTAGAGGATACGCCGTCGGCCCACCGCGCAGATGTCGCAGGCGATAGTGACCGCCTCAGGGGAGACGAGGGTTGAGAGGCGGTCCTCTGGCGCGCGGCGCAGCCCGTAGAAAAGCTGCACTGCGGCGCGCACCCGCCGCGATTGGGAGAAGTCTGGCTGCGGCAGGGGCCCCATGTCAGGGCGCTGGCGGGTCTGGAAGTGGTCGTCGAAGAGGCTGCCGCCAGCCGCCGGCCGATCGGGGACCGAGCCCCAGACATCGGCCTAGCCTTGCCACAGCATTTCCTCAACGTCGGCGGGCCGCGAGCGCCACGTGCCGCGGAGCCCCAGACGCCCCGCGCGGCCACGGCCTTCCGGAAAGCCCGCGGCCCGCGCGGCGTGTGGGGTGCAGTTGGGGCCGTTCGGCTTTTGAGTTCGGCTGGGAGGAGGAGGAGGAGGAGGAGGAGGAGGAGGAGGAGGAGGAGGAGGAGGAGGAGGAGGGGGAGGAGGCGGAGGAGGAGGGAGAGGAGGAGGAGGCGGAGGAGGAGGAGGAGGAGGAGGAGGAGGAGGAGAGGAGGAGAGGAGGAGGAGGAGGAGGAGGAGGAGGAGGAGGGAGGAGGGGGAGGGGGGGGGGAGGCGGAGGCGGAGGCGGAGGCGGAGGCGGAGGCGGAGGCGGAGGAGGAGGAGGAGGAGGAGGAGGAGGAGGAGGAAGCGAAGGAGGAGGCGGAGGAGGCGGAGGAGGAGGAGGAGGAGGGAGGAGGGAGGAGGAGGATGAGGATGAGGAGGAGAAGGAGAAGGTCGGCTCGGCGGCGCTGGCCCGTGCCGCCTCCGCCCGCCAACGGGCCAGGCATTGCTGGGCAGCGGTTGGGTGAGGTGCTCGCCGTTCCAGCCGCGCGCCTTCAGCCAGCACCGTAGTGGGCCGCACGGTGGAGGGTTTCTCCGAAGGGCTTAGGCGACCCGTCCTCGTCCTCCTCCTCCTCCTCCGCCTCTTCCTCCTCGTCCTCCCTCTCCTCATCCTCCTATTCGTCCTCCTCCTCCTCCCCCTCCTCGCCCTCCCCTCCTCGGTTCGCCTCCGGCCCCTGGGGGAAACCGTCCAGACCGTAGTGGGCCACACGGTACCGTCGGTTCAGCGGCAGACGTGGCGCTGATGAGCACAGCCGCCGGCGCGCTCTCGCTCCTCCGTGCGGCCCACAGGTTAGACCCAGGAAGTGAGCGCGGCGGCGAAGGCCACCCCCTCTGGGCAAGAGGAGCCCAGGGAGGAGGGGGACAGAGAGCGCGGCGGGGTGCGCAGCCTCGCCCACATCGCTCTCGATGGGAGCGGCATATCGCTATCCCCGAGGTTGGTCGGGTAGATAGAGTACGGGGAGAGCGCGCCCAGCGGCGCAGGCTGCATACCCACCGAGGCGGGAGCGCGGCGGCCAGGTCGGCCTGCGGGATAAGGAACGCGCGCTCGAGGACAGCACATCTTTGCCAGAGATCATGGGAGGCCTCGGCTGGTTGAGACGGGGGTCAATGCAAACGGGGGTCAGCCAGAGCGCCCGATCTTGCAGGATCCTGCAGGGGCAGGGTCGCATTGACCCGGGCTTGGGTGCAGGATCCTGCAGGATCGTGCAGGATCCTTCGCATTGACCCAGGCTTATGCTCAGGATCTTGGAGGATTTGCAGGTTTCTGCAAGGCCTGACTGACCTGGGTCTGGATTGACCCGGGTCAGAAGATCCCCGACGGCTGGCAGGCCCTTGAAAAAGCAGGGGGCATGACCCGGCCCCGCCTTCTCGTGGCCGCAGTGCCTGAATCAAAGTAGACCAAGGCGTGGTCTGAGAGGCGAGTCTTCCAAGTGTCCACACACACATGTGTGTGTGTCTGTCGGATAAGCGCACGGCTCGAGTGCGCTAGAGCTCGGGTATGCCGACGCTTTTTGACGGGCCCGTCCTGAATTTTGACGGTCCAGTCTCCGTGGGGTGCTTGCAGCAGGAGCTCGCGTCGAATTTCAGACTGGGCCTCGCCGTTTTCTACACGGCCTCGCCAGGCCAACCCGAGCCCCCCAAAACCCGAGCCGTACGTCGCCCCCAGGCGTGGCCAGACGTCTCTCCGGCGCTCGGCCCGTGGCCGTGCAGGCCCGGCGTCCAGATGTGCATCCAGCGCGTGGGTTCCAGGCGTTACGCCTGTGAATCCTCCTCCTCCTCCTCCTCCTCCTCCTCCTCCTCCTCCTCCTCCTCCTCCCCCTCCTCCTCCTCCCCCTCCCCCTCCCCCTCCCTCTCCCCCCCCTCCTCCCCCTCCCCTTCCTCCTCGTCCTCCTCCTCCTCCTCCTCCCCCTCTGTGAAACTTGCGTGTGTGTGTGTGTGCCCCCCTTCCTGGTAGCACCAGAACTTCCTGAGCGAATTCCCAGTCGAGGTTCCGGGTTGTCCTGAGACGGCGGGGCCGAGACGAAACATGCCGCCGGACAGATCTGGGATCGGCAGCGACAGGCAAAAACAGCTACCTCGGAGGCTGGATGGCTACTTTCAAACACTGAAGGCCAGGCCTCGGATGCGCCCGAGAGCCTCCGCAGGCCGTTCGGAGGCCCTCGCGGGGGCCTCCCGAGGCCTTTTCTCAAACACCCGCTCAGAGGCCCGCGCCGAATCATCAACTGGTATGACTTCGCAGACGGAGTGTGATGTGCCTACAGTTCAACTGTCGATGTATCGAAGCATCCGATCCGAAGTATCACTGTGGACAGTTTGGCTACATGTTGGCCGGCGTGGACCCCAAACAGTGTGTTTCTAGCCATCTGACTCGTGCAATCGATGTGGGGCAATATACGTGTGCAACGTATATTGTGCACTAGTGGTGGAGGCATCTATGTTGTGCCATATACGTGGTACAATCTACATGGTGCAATATATGTTGAGCATTATATGTAGTGCAATTGATGGGCTGCAATATATGTGATGTACTTCGTGTTGTGCAATCTTGGGCGGCGACGGGGCGTCGACGGCGAGCACATGGCCGCCAGACCGCCGCACAGGCCCAGAGGACGGGCGGCGACGAGGCGGCGACAGGGCGGCGACCGCGAGCACATAGCCGACAGACCGCAACCCAGGCCCAGACGACGGGCGGCGACGAGACGGCGACGGCGAGCACGAAGCCGCCATACCGACATTCAGGCCCAGACGACGGGCAGCGACGGGGCGGCGACCGCGAGCACGCAGCCGCCAGACTGATATTCAGGGCCAGTTCCGTAGAAGAGAAGTAAGAATCCCTAAGTGCAAGCATTGCTTGTGGAAAAAGATCGCGAGTGTTGCAATGGATCGAGGCGGGACTCGAAGTCGCACCACCATCAGGTCTCGCCGTCACAATGGCTTCACACCAGACGACTCCGCCTGATTTCGGGCCCCAGGACCCTCACGGACCGATCTGGCCTGAGGAATACCACAAACGCCCCCGATCGTGATTTTCTACGATGTTGCCTTCTGTTCGCGACGTCGGGTCTCAGCAGCCGATGCAGTGGTTCGGGGCGGGCCTCTGAAATTAAGTCGGGCATGCCCCTCTACAGGAGGAGCATTCGAAAATAGTGAAAAATAGTCCAGGGACGATGTTTCGACTATTCGTTTTTTTTGATAGTTTGTGCTGGTATGTTTTATCTGTCGTCCAAGATCCGCCTCCGGATCTCCCCAGAAGCCCTGGGCGCCTCTGGAGGCAGAGCTCTTCCGAGCTTGGAGGCACCTGCGACCTTCCTCAGCCGTTCTCGTGGACGGTCCTTGGGCCCGGTGGGCCCTCAGAGGCCGAAGGATTGGCAGACGTTGCGTCCGGGTTGCTGCTCTGACGTGAGCAGTCGGTCGGGCCTGTCCCTCTACAGGGGGGATCTTAAAACATCGTGCTTTTGTTTAGACAAAACGTTTGGGACGATCTTGTACCGTATGTTTGCATATGTTTTTGCGTATGTCTGTATGTGTTTTATTTCTCGTCCAAAATCGGCCTGTAGGGGGACATGCTCGACCAAACCCGAACATGTCTGGGAGTGGCTTCCCCCAGGGAGGCCCGGCCCGGGCAGGTTTCGGGCGTTGCGCAACTGGGGTGCGAAAGTGAGGGGGGCGAAGGAAGGCGCAGCTTGCGTGCATTTCTCGGGGCCCTACAAGCGCCCTCTGGCATCAAAAGAGGGCACGGGAGGTGCACGCGTCTTCGCCCCCCAAACGTATCGCACCCCCATCAGAAGCAGCGCCTGAAGGTTCGGGGACGCACCAGCCCAGGTCAGCGCAAGCCCGGGTCGGCCAGGGCCACGTCCCGAAGCCTTGGCCGGCCGCTCGGCATAGCTCCCAGACTGGGGCCAGCGGAGGGCGGACGAGGGGTCATCGGCCCAAGTGGCTCCCAATCCCCGGTCTGCCAGACCGGGCTGGCTGACTCGGGCTGCAGAGACCCCACCCTGACACGTGGATTCGTACATTGTCCCTGTCTGGCTCTCGAGAGAGCGCCGCGGCCGTCAGTTTCCAGGCTTGCGCCCGCCAGCTTTGGGTCCGAGATCGGTTTCATGAAACCACGTTTTATGAAAGAGGGTTCTGTCAATCCCCGGCTGACCCCGGTTGGGGAGCTGTGGACAGGGACAGGCAGGCGGAAGCCGGCCTTCGCCAGCAGCGCGGGCAGGCCAAGGTCTTCCGCGGCAGTTGGCCTCGCTTGCCTGCCAGCGCACGCGCGCGGAAGACCGCGCGGGTCCAGAGCCGGCCCGCCGAGGCAGGAGCTGCCAGAACGCCTCGGGCTCGATCCGATTTCCACCACCGCTACCACATGTAGGAGAGGGAGGAGGAGGGCGGAGGGAGGAGCGCTGAGCCCCCCGGCAGGTGAGCGGAGCGGACGTGCTGGAGCCGCTGCTGCCATCGGAGACCGCCGAGGAGGCCGAGGAGACCCGGCGGCTCGCTCTCCCGCGGCCGCCGTCGGCTCGACGGGGGGCCCTCTCGGCGGCCCTCGGCGGCTCTCGGCGGGCCGGGGCAGCGCTCCAAAGGTGTCCAGTGCCCGCTCGGGCGTGAGTCCCTCCTCCTCCTCCTGCTCCTCCTCCTCCTCCTGCTCCTCCTCCTCCTCCTCCTCCTCCTCCTCCTCCTCCAGCTCCTGCTCCTCCTGCTCCTCCTCCTCCTCCTCCTCCTCCAGCTCCTCCTCCTCCTCCTCCTCCCCCTCGCTCGCTCATGGCTGTAGGTCGTTGCACACGTGCAGCCACCTGCCCTGCCCCTCCACCTCGGCTGAGGGCCTGAGGTGGAGGGGGGTGCATTCGGGAAATGGTGAGAAGAAATAATGGTGGACTAGAATGGGAAGTAGCAGCAGCAGCACAAATGGAGGGGTGAGGGGGGAAGCGCCTGTCATAACAGTTGTGGTGGTCTAGCACATGCAAGTTTAAGCCCGAAAACGCCAGGGGAAAGAGACAGAGAGAACCGAAGGAACACGGGGCCCACAGAACAGGAAAAAAGAAACGCATGAGTTGTAAACCACCATTGTGCAGCGAACGCGAGGTGAGGTAGAGGAGATGAAGTAAATAAAAGACAGGAGCAAGGAGCGGCGGAGGCGGGTGGGTAGGTGGGTACGCGCTCAAGGTGAGACCCAGCTGATTGCAGAGGTGCCTTGGTCCAGGTGGTTGGCCATGGCATTGAGAGCCCAGCGGGTTGCCGAGGTGCCTTGGTCCAGGTAGTTGGCCAGGGCAATGAAAGTGGCAGAACGCTGGTGGCAGGGAGAGATTGGGACAGGAAGCAAAGCTGACAGGAAACGGTGCAGAAGGAAGAAATGTGAACTAGTGCCTAAAAAGGCCGCCTGGGGGAAGCCGCAGTGGCTCGCTCTTGGGGGTAAGAGGCTGAGGACCGCAGTGGCTGCTCTTGACGGAGGTTAGGTGCTGCAGTTAGCTTGCTCTTCTGGAGTGGGGTAACCTCCCAGGCGGCACTACTGAGACGGTCGATGGACTGGCGCGCAGCTGTGGGCGCACATCAGAAGAGGAGGGGAGGAGATGTCATATCGAAGGAGTGGAGGTGTGCGGTGTGAACAAAGCCCTCGGCGCTGGTGGGAGGGTGGGCACGTCGCAGTGAGTAGTGTTCTTCTCTCCTGCCCCCCCGTGCGATCCTCCCACGCCATCCGTCCCGACCACACGAGGGGGGGAGGTGAAGGTTAGCAGAAAGAGGCGCAGAGGAACAGGGAGGTGGAAAAGGTTGGGAGAGGGCGGTAGGTTCAGTGCTGGAAATGGAGGTCGGAGACGCAATCGGTGGAGACGACATACCATGTGTCCGTGCTTTGCCGCAGGCGAGGACGATGCGGAAGATGAGGATCAGGGTGCGCTCGGAGATGAAGAACGGTTGGAGCGTAGGTCGGAGGTCGGGAAGGCGCGTCGTTTGGCTGTGACGACGTGGGGCGCTTGGGCACCTCGTTCGGTCGTCCAGTGTTTGGTGGGTGATGGCGAGGATGGCGATCTCCGTAGTTTACGGGCGTAGGTTGTTGATGGACTCGTTTAGGCTGTCGATGAGCTTGGACATGGATTCCTTGGCCAGGGTGATCTCCTTCTGGATGTTGAGGGCCTGGTTGTAGCTGACGTGTTGTTTGCCTACCATTGTGGTAAGGATGTCGAGCTTGTCCTGGATGTCGTTGCGTTGGGACTGGCATTCGGTGATGATGTATGATATCAGAGCTTGTTTGGTGCTCCGCACGCTATTGGTCTGAGTGGTGGTGCCCCGGGCCCATAGGCCGCTGTTTCTGCGATAAGACGCGCTGAGGACTGCGACCTCGTCGCCCTCGTTCACCGCGATTGTGCCGTGTCCGATGGAGTCCGCCAGCGTGGCGTGGATCGAGTGGCGCATAGTTGCTCCCATCGGGAAGGTCATGGTGTCGGGGTTGACCTTCTCGCGTGTGATCGCAGCGATGGGGAACCATCCAGTGGACCTTTGTGGTTCGACTTCTATGGCAGGCGGTCGGTTGTCGGTTGCTGCTGGCGCGCTGTCGCTGGAAGTCGGGTTGGACCAGCTGGGTTCGGTTGTGGGTGTGCGTCGCTCCTGTGAGTCGAGCTCGCGCTGCGTGGTCTTGCCCTCCTGGTCGATCGCGTGCGTGGGCTGTTCTACTGCGTCTTCTCTCTGATTGTCGGTGGGGTAGGTGGTGCTTTGAATTTCGAGGGCTTCGCGGCTGGGGTCGCACCGCTATGGTGGGTGGGTTGGTGCTTCTGGCTGGGAGCCGATAGTGGGGGTACGGTTGCTGGGGTTGCGCTGGCGGCTGCGCCTGCGCTGCTCGTAGGTGTTTCGTTACTCGGTAGGTGGGCCGCGTTGTTGTCCTCGGTCGTCGTCGTGTCTTCTCGGTCGTCGTCGTGTCTTCGTTTTTGTGCATGGTGACTCCGTGCGCAGTCGAGTCCCGAGTCGGTCGTATCTCGATGTGCACCTCGCGCTCGAAAGTGCTGCGGTCGTCGCGTGGTGCGATGATGGGTTTGGGGCTGCTCAGCTGCTTGATGCGGTGGATGACGCGACTCACGCGCGGAGGGTGTGGGCCCCCCTCCAGCATGGGTGCGACCACGGGCATGTTGTTGCCGAAGGTGAGGAACGGCCTGGGGCCCTGATTGACCTCGCGGCGGGAGAAGAAGGCGCCGCCTGCGATGTCGCTGCACCACAGATGTGCTCGATCCACCCATTCGTGTGCTTCGTGTTCCTGTTGGTATTGGGTCTGAATAGATCGTGGATGGTCTGCGTCATTGCTTTGTCGACCTGTCCACGTTTAGCTGGGCATTCTGGCATTGGGGGGTGATCGTTGGGGGGGCACATCGGCCTGAGGCCGCGGCGGAAGCAGCCGTCCTTGTTGATGCTGAAGGCCTCGACGCTTTGGTCGGTTAGTTGTCGGGCGCAGCATGGGTCGCAGTTGACGTCGCCGGGGGACTTCCACTGAGCGATGCCTGTCTGAAGGTTGCGGTAGTAGGCGAGGCCCCGGCTTGCGTCGGCGAGGGCCTGCCAGCTTGGCGGCAGCATCGCGCAGCGCTTGGTCGGGCCGCAGAGCGTCACCTCGTTTGTATTTTGGCAGAGCCACTGGTTTGCGGAAGTATCGGGTGGTCGGTGTCGTCGTTGTGGTTCGCATTGGGGCTCTGCCTGGGGGTGGCCCAGTCGGCCGCGGCGGCCAGCACTGTGTCGGAGGCACGTTTTGGTTGCACACGAGCTGGAAGATAGTCAGCATAGGTAAAGGGATGGTTCGTTAGACCTGTGGCGTTGATCCTGTTTGCATGAGCTTCAGGTAGGCGTTTGCTGGGATCGTGCGCGCTGGTCGCTGTACATGTTGTGGTCGGATTTCTGGGAAGGCTGCATTCCAGTCGGGCAAGTAGCTCTGGGCACAGCTGATGGGGTGCAAGCCAGCATTGCGTAGCCTCTGGAGGTGCTGAAGAAAATGGCGAGAGCTGCGGTCGTCCTCGTCATCGGTGAGGTAGTGTGTTGCTTGTGTGGCCGCCTTGTTCATATATCTCGTCGGTGTCGTTGACCTTGATCATCATAATGCCAGACAGCGGAATCTCGGCTGGTCGCTCGTATGCTGGTAGTTCGTAATCAGGTATCTGTATTTATTCTGGCAATGCATCTCCATATGGTGTAAACTCGATTTGGTGAACGATGATCTCCCGCTCGTGGGCCCCCGCGTGGACGTTGGTGGTTCTGTCGATTCTTGTTGTACAGATCTCCGAGGTCGCGGTGATCTCATGTAGCACCTGAGCTGGGTATCCGGTGAGGGCGTTGTCGATGATGGCGGGCCACTTGGGGAAGTCGTTGGTCGGTGAGCTCAGTTTTAACATTGTCACGTGGTCAATCTCCTTGGTGAGTAGTGGTGGTGTTCGATATGTGCCTGTCCATGTTGGTAGGAGTGCGATTGCTGGTTGGCGGCATGAGTACATTGGTATTCGCTGTGTTTTGAGGTCGGTTTCGTCGCAAGGCAGTCCACCGACCGTTTGTGGAGTAATGTGATGGCGGTCGACAGGGGGATGTAATTGTCCGTGCATGGACGCAGCGTGCCGAAGATGTCAGCGGTTGCCACGGTGTACGCATTTCGGGTATATCTCTCGACGTTGCCGTGGATGGTTTTGCTCTCGATGTCTTCGAAGTTGCGGCGCGTTGTCCATGTTTTCCTTTTTTCGAGGATGCGCAGTGTCTGGAAGTTCGCGAAGGGCTCCTCGTCCTTGTTCTTCCAAGGTGGTGCTTGTAGTAGTGGTGGCACGGTGCTGACCTGCCTTTCGGCGGTGTCGTGCCACTCCAGGTTTTGGACGGGGATCTTCTCGGGGTCGCGGTCGTTCGCGGTGTCTTCTTGCGCGCTGCATTATGCGGCGGCGCGGCAATGGGGGCAAGGGCCAGGTCGATCCATCCAATGGTCTGCGTCGGTCCACAGCTCGCTGTTGGAATGTACGATGAAGCTGCCCAGTACAATGGCCCAGCTCTCCTTGACCATTTCCTTCCAGCACTTCCCAGCTGCTGCGAGGTAGGCGGCGGCGATGCGGCGTCGATAGGCGGCGCGAACGAAGCTTCCCTTCACTGCCGCGGGGACGCAGATGCAACCCAGGCCGGGGTAGACGTAAGTGTAGTGTCGCGACAAGGTCTCAGACGTTGATTCCTCACGATGGCCATGCGATGCCTGTGCAAGGAGCGGCTCCTTGCGGTTCTGCGTGGGGGTCTCCAGGAGTGTAGGAGAGCGCCTTCTTGTTGTCGTAGCCTTTGCTATAGGACACGAGGGTCGGCGTTCCTTCTTGTCGGTGCCCAGGTGGAGCCTCGCGTCGTGTCTTGCGCGGGGCTCAGCTGATGGCTGCAACTCGTGTGCTTGTCGGCGTGGCCTAAGCCCTTGACTCCGTTGGCGCAGGGGGGATTTACCTCGTCGGTGTCGATGAATCTTGGTAAGTTGCCAAAGGCGTCTGCAGGTGCCCAGATGTCTGCGTCTTGACCTTGACGCGGCATTGTAAGCCCCTGCGGACGCAGGTCCAGGGGGGGCTTCATGGCGCGCTGCCCTCGGCAAGGGGCGCGCCAAGCGCGCGCGGGTCGGCTCATGCTCAGCTCTCGAGCCGAAGCAGCGCCAAGGCTGCGACGCGCCAGGCGCTGCTATCGGAGCACGCGCAGGCGATGGCATTCGGGGGGGCTTTTTTATTCCACGGGGTAGGCGATGCGCGCCAGAACCACTGCTAAGAACATTGGCTGTAGACTAAGCAATGGACCGCCATGGCCCGCCCATTGCGGGGCGCCCCCCATCCGTCGTCTTCCCGGCGCGCTCAGTGCCCCCCTGAGATTCTGGGTCGTCAAATATCTTGGCCCATTATATGTAGCGGTGCGGGTCCAAGGGGGCGTAGAAGTTCATCGCGCCGCTTTCCAGGCCCCAGTTCTGGCGGTCTCTTGTCTGCGCCCATCTGCGGTGGATGGCGCCCGCGACGGCGCGAGCCAGGAGTCCGCGCATCTCCGCGGCGCGGGTCTTCTCGCTACATCGCTGCCCGTTGCCGCGGTTGCTCTGTCCAGTAGGGCTGCGGTGTTGTTCCTATCGTCCGTAGTATTTCTGGCACCTGTATCGTGAGTAACGCAGTCGGTCTCGCTGCGGTTTGTCCAGTCATGCATTGGTCGAAGGCAATAAGGTCAACCCCATCAATGCCAACCATGTTTGTAATAGCTGGCAGTAGCCAACAGCTTGCTGCGTTTCTCCAGTCGTCGACGGAGGCGGGGGATTCCACGGTCATGGGGGCCATCGCTTTGATGCATGCGTATGCCAGCAGCATCGTAGCCCGCAGCATATGGCTATCGGAGCGCAGTTGCTCGAACTGCTTAGGAGACAGGCGACGCAGCCCCCAAGGCCGTCGTCGGCTCCTCATGGGGCCGGGCGCGATACCCATTCCATGTCTCGCTCCATGGTTCCACGCGAATGGCGGCCACGCGACCGCTTTGTAGTTGGTCTCTTCAGATGTGTATAGTTTCCCATGTCGTGAGGTCGTTCTTGATCTGGTCGCAGGTGATGCCGATGGAGGGTACTGTTGTGCTGTTGTCGTGGTGGTTGCGGCGTTCTATCCACTGCTGCACGTCGCCGCTGCTTCTGCGTTCGCTGCTAATCTGTGGTATAGCCTGCTTCGTTGCACCTCGTGGTCTGGCGTCGATTCAGGTCTTGGTTCGTCTGGTGCTGCGGCAGGTATGGATACTTCTTGTTGCCTCGTAGTCCTTGGTATAGAGCGGCGGTCTGTCGGTCTTGCAGCTGGCTACGTGTGTGTGCAGGGGGGTGATCCAGCCTTGATGTTGGCTCTCTGCTGGTCTCTTTTATCTTCCCTGTACGCTTCGGCGCTTGCATAGTCGCGCGCGCCGGCGTTGCGTCTCCATGGCGCCGCGCATGAGATGCATGCGAGTAGGTGCTTGACGAGTCTTCTAAGTGCGCGGTATTCGTTGGAGCACGTCGGGCATCTCGCCCCATGAGCCCATCTCGTTGGGTGGTCGCCTGTTGGATGGTACTTTCCCATGTTTGCGTAGAATGCGTTTATCTCTGTAAAGGTGGCCCCACATTCGCAACACATTGTCGTCTTGTCGTTGAAAGTGTCGTCGGTCGTGACTCGTGGGACCAAACCGCTGTCTTGGTAAGATAGGAGGTTGTTGCGCCCGGGGTCGAGGTTGCATCGCATGTGGCGCTGCGTCGCTGCCTCAACCTGGGCCGTAGAAACTTGGGGCTTTACACGACTTGCGCTGAGTGCAGGGTCGAGGTCTACGGTAGGGTGCAGCCCGTGGCCGCCGTCGATGCATGTCCACATCCATTGTAGGTCGTCGTACATCATCCGTCCCCATGATGAGTCACGGCTGAGGTTGGCGTCGATTGTTCGTAATCGCATGGTTGGTGGGTATTGCAGTAGTCTCGGTAAGCATCGCAGCCTGAAGATGCGCATTGTCAGGTTCGCATTCTGGCGTTTGACATTAGCGAGCACCTTGCCGCGGCGAAGTGTCTGGTGGTCGTTGTTGTTGGCCTTGTTTCCAGCAGCCATCCTGTATTCCTCGAGGCACTCTGTCTCGATGATATGGAGCTGCCCCAGGTTCAGCAGCCTCCAGGAGCGTGAGTTTCAAAGAGGGCCGAGTTAGTCAGCGCGTCGTTGAGGAGGGTATAATTATCTGTGCTTGGCTGTCTTCTCCTGTAGACTTCTTTGCGTAGTGGAGACCCTCGCCGTCGCCTTTCTGATATTACCCGCTGTATCTCTGGGCCGTGTCCTCAGTCGTATATTGTCGTGCCCAGGGACGGATATCTGGCGGTTGGCGAATTCGATGGGCTCGCCGAGGTGCCCGTTGTCGATGTTCGCGATGTTGTCTTTGCCGAGTTGCTCCTTCGCTGGTCCGCCCTGGCGCCAAGGCAGGAGGGGCATGATATTGGTCTTTCTGGCGCGTAGCCGCAGACCATGTGCCATTGCCCATTTGGTCATGATGTTGGGGGGCGTCCGTGCCGCGTCGACTATGTCTTGTGCAGTGACATGTCGTATCCGGGCGCGCGCGTTCATGTCGCCCACAGAGGATGCGTCGGTAAGCTGTTCACCTCCATCCCCCCCCCCCTTCTCACGTTTTTCTTCCCTCGGAGAATACGCCTTCCCGTCGTCCAACGTCGATGCATGTCTCGAGGCGGATGCCGATCATCTATTATGCGATATGTCGTGTAATTCTGGCAAAGAGGTAGTTGAAGGTGAAATCTGACGCCGGTGCTCCAGGGTCGCGTGCCAGCGCGTGGCTGGGCCCGTCTAGTGGACCCTTTCGCGGTGGCCCACATGCATGCACGCGCGTATTGTAGTAGTTCGCATAGGCGCTCGCCGTCCACAGCGTGGTCGATCATGGGCGCTCCTTCCATAGCGTCTGCAGCGCGGGGAGAAATGGCTCAGGTATAATGATATCGCGCAACAGGTGGTTGAGCTCGTCGGGTGCATGCGAGAGCTGGTAGACAAAATGGAGCACCACTCGGTAGAAGGCGCCCCTGAGGCCCAAGAAAAGTATCATCGCTGATTCTCGTATGCCCCTGGGGTAGTCCAAGACTCCCAGGGTCGCGTGCGTGATGAAGTTGGTGGACTGGCGCGGGTCGCGCTCCGCTTTGCGCGTCCCGTAGCAGTTGGGCAGCGATGTTCTTGAGTCTGGTGCGTAGGGAGCGGTAGTGGTGCTTGGCTACAATGTTGCTGAGCAGAATCACCCGTCTCGCTTGTAGGCCAGGTTATGTTGCGTTGGGCTTGGAGAACGATATGTGCCATCCTCCTCTGTGAGATAACGGTTCCACTGCCCCCATTTTGCGCCCTTATTTGGAGTGGGTGGTAGATCCTGGCCATCTCCTTCGGCGCGATCTTGCAGTAGTCGTCGGTGAGGTTGTCTGGCCCTCCACGTCCCCCCCGTTTTGCTTGTGTGAACTGTCGCTGTCTCTCTTCTCTGGTGATAATGTTGCGGAGAGGCGTCTCGCGCAACGTTCTGGTTGTAGCAGCGTAGTTGGCGCGGTCGTTGCACTTGTCGGTGACCTCTCGCGGGCTCGCGATCTTGGAGTGCTCGGCGATGGCGAAGTGGCCCTGTTCTGCCGCTGTAGTTCATCGCGTAGTTGTTGTCCGTCAGGGCCGATGACGCATTGATGTTCAGCGGTGATGCGCCCTGGTCTGCTTCCAAATGTTAGGGTGCTCTGAATGTCCGCCCATGCCCTTCTTGACACGTTGTTGACGTAGGCGCCCTCTGCACTGTTGGCGACGTGCGCGAGGTAGTTGGAGCGGTCAGTCCCAATGGCGGTTGCTAGCTGAAGGTGGCGACCCGCGCGGGAACGCAATTCCTGCTAGTGCAATCGCCTCAAGCTGGGCGCTCTTGCGTATCATGTCTGCAGCTACTCGTTGATGTGCCAGCATGGTCTCTGGATTTGCCGCGGCCTCGCATGCGCTGATGGTGGGCGCGCGGGCTTCGTAGGTTGATGAGGCCGACCCTCGTCTTCACGCTCTCACCTTCTTGTCGCAGGCGCCGCAGAGGCTGTTGGCAGGCTCTTTTCACGCGGATGAGGGCGAAAGCCGTTGGTTGTAAGTCCGGCTGCCTGGGGCGGGTCGTGTCAGGTTTGCAGGCCTTGATGTCAGCCTCATGTATTTTTTTGTGAAAGGTAGCTGGCGTGGTCATTCATCTCCCCCTGGCATGGTGGTAGTGGTGTCGCTGCGATGTCTTTTAGTTTAAGTTCGGTTGAGCTCCTGGGCCTCGAAACTGCGCACGGTCCAAGTGCATCCCGCACGTCTTGAGATTGGTCTTCTCGATGCAGGTCAAGTCGGCGATGATCGAGCAGCGGTCTTCGTCTTCCTGGCGGGCATGGAAGCCGTCGAGGATCCCCTTATGCACTCGACGGTCTTCCCTTGTCCACATGGAAAGCATATGTAGCCAATGCGCTGCTGTAAGCTCTTGCCCACATATCTGCGCCCAGGCCCACGTGCTTCTATAGTGTCGGCGGCGAAGAGGTTGTCGTGCTGCAAGTAGGCGTGGAAGCGTTTTCCTCCTCAGTTCTCTTCTTCTGGTTGTCTTTCATCACCAATGCGGGGGGAGGCGGTGCATCCCGTGGCACCGTCGGAGTCGATGAGGACGACGTCGCCGTTGCATGTTCGGTCTCGGCGCTGATGTTGCCCCAGCACAGGTTGCACTTACGGTCGCGAGCATGCGAGCATGGTGCGTGAGCGACCACGATGCTTCTCTGGGACCCCGGTACGATGAGTAATCTAGGGCTCTGGGCCATCAGTCTCCACTGATTGGGTTCGAAGTAGAGTTGACGTCCTTTGTCGTCGTGGTAAGGGAGAGGTGTGTTGATTAGTAGTGAGCACCCCAAGTTGTGTTTGCCGCGTCCGCTTGGGATGCTGGCGCATTGGCCGGCGGCATGGGTCCCACGTGGCAGCCTCGACCCCTGCGCCCCGATGATGTGCACTTCGAGGTCGGAGAGCTGCCGTCGGACGCAGATGCGGACGTCGATCTGCTCGTCACTGGAAATCTCGGTGCACTGAGGCACGCAGTGTATTAATCGAGCGTTTATCTTAGCAGGAGGTGCCTCCAATCCGCGTTGGTTCATGTTCGGGTAGACGTCAACGGTTTATCCGCCTGCTTCTTGTGGCCATTCCCATTGTCGTTCCCTGTCGGCGTGGAAGGCGCCCGCCTGTTCTTCGCGTGAGCATTGCTGGAGGTTGCTCGGCGTAGCGGCGCACACCTTGGCGAGACTGTCGGCAAGCTCATTCCAGGGGTGTCCTGCGTGCGCTCGTACGTGGTCGGCGTATAGGTTGACCGTCTCGGAGATAAGGTCGCGTAGTATTCGTACTAAGTCAGTCATATGGTTGGGTTTCTTGGGTTGGAAATTTTTATTACTCTGTGCGAATCCCGTGGCAATCATGGAGTCGGCGTGCATGACGACGCCGAATTTGCCGGTGGCGCCGCGGATGCGTGCGCATACCAATGCAGTCGCCCACATCAGAGCAGCTAGTTCTGATGTGGTAGGGTTGCAGGAAAAGTTGTCGCCCCTGAGTGATGTGTCACTGCGTGCTCCGATGCTTCCCTGGCATATGAAACCTTGCTCGTCTTCAGCGGTGATAGCCAGTGTCCATGAGTCTTGGTCTGGGTCGCGCTGATGCGCGCCGTCTGTGTATAGGCGCCATCTTTTGACCGGCTGACGGGGCCGGGGCCGAGGTGGGCACAGATCAAGCGCCATGGCGGCTGCCGGGTTGAGGTCGGGCGCGTTGGCGAGGCCATGCTGGCGCTGGAGAGCGGGCGGAATCGAGCGATTCAGGACGGCCGCTATCGGCTCCGTCGGGAGGAACGGGACTGCCACTGCAAAGTAAGCTCCTCCCTTGCTGTGAAACTGGGGGGGGGGGGGGGCCCATAGGTACGTCGGTATGCAGATGTAGCCTCCTCCGCGTAGATGTCCAAGTCGCCTCGCACGGAGCCCGAGCTGACGTCGCGCGGTGGGCCGTATCTGGTTGAAACAAGTGTCGCGAGGTCTATGGCTACCCCGCCGCCCCTCTCAACCGCCAGGCTTGCTGAGCTATCTCCGCCCCCCTGGAGGTTAGCTATTGCCGGCGTTGTCTCGGCCCCCCTGTCCGAGGAAGTGCGTCGTCTGCTGTCTGTGCGACGCTTGTAAAAAGGGAGCATTGCTGCTCTTTGAATTCCAGTTCGGCGTTGGAGCCGTGATCGTGCATTGGGTCGTGCGCGTCTGGTTCTGGAGCGTTCGGCCGCAGTCAAGCCGCGCGCCCCATGTGCGACGCGCTCTGGCATTGACACTCGTAGCGAAGCGTCGCTTAGTCTACTGGCCGTTGCTACGCTGGCCCCATCGGCCTCGTTGGCGGTGGCATCCCCGACGCCGCCGTCCCTAATCAGTTGTTTGGGGTTCGGTCGCTGTCACCTCCGTCGGCGCCGCTGCTGTCGTTGTCGCCGTGCTGGTTCACGGGGACGACGTTCCCCTCGTCTGCTGGGCCCATTGCACCTTGGCCGTTGCCCGCGGCGAAGCGCGCAGACCGTCGCGGCGCTGATTGCGGTCGGCTTAGTTTTGCGCGCTCGCGGCGCGCGCGAGCTGCCTCCTGATGGCTGGTCCGGAGATCTCGGTGGCAGTGATGTTGATATGTTTGGTGGCGTGCCAATGTGGAATGTCGGTGCTGGTCGGAAGTCGATAGGTGTCATGCGCTCCGTTGGTGATATGGTTGCTTCCCTTGGCGGTGCACATGGTGTCGCTGCGGCTCTTCCATCTGGTTGGTCTAGTAGCTCCTGTTCGTCTGCTACCGGTGTCGGGGCATTGTCTCATTCGAAGCCGCTGCGCTGGATGCGAAAGTTCTCCGCCCAGCTGATGTAGTTGTCGCCGTTCCTTGGTTGGGTTGAAGCTGGTTCCCATGGTTGAACTTGAGATAGTATATGTTATCCGTCCTGCCCCTGCCGTGGCGTCGGAGTCCCTTCAGCTTCTGGCGTGGTGGCTGGGCGCTCGTCTTCAGACGTCGTCTTCGCGGTGCCGGGGACATCCTTCTCGCGCCCATAGTCGCCCCGTGGGGTCTGGGCGCCGTGGTCCTCGATGTCGGATATCTCGAGGTCGGGGGTGGCTATGAGCTGAGCTTCTTGGCCGATTTGTTGCGGCCCTGCCCCTTGCGGCGCCTGAGGGAATGCGACGATGGACAGAGAGCCGTCGTTCCTGAGCTGGTTGGCGAGGTCGTTGGCGAAGTCTGCTTCTCGCTCCTTCTGCATGGCGTGGATCTGAGTGGGCGTCCTCGAGCTGCCGTGCCCGCTGCTGCATTTGCGCTTCTGTGACGCGTTGTTTGTTGTGTAGCTGTTGGAGGAGTTGCTCCTGCGTGTCCATGGATGTCTCAGCGGCGTTGAGCTGACATTGGTCGTGGTGTGCGCGTTCAGCCTGTAGCTCCGCTGTCGCCGCGTAAGCTTCTTTGCGCTGGTGAAGCTGGGTAATGGAGTTCTGCATGTCCTCCGTTCGTCCCTCTAGTGCGCGGGTGGTATCGGTCTTGTTTCGGTATTGCTTCTCCTCGATGTGCGTAGTCTGCTTCTGCATGTAGAGCTCGTTCTCGAGGTATAGCACCTTTTGTTCTGAGCGGTTGTAGTTGCACTGGATGTGCTTGCGGGCCTGGTCCTCGACGTTCGCGTCCTTGGGCGGCGCTGCTGCAAGTTCCTGTCGAAATCGTTGTTGCTGTTGGTGTGAATGCTGCTGGTCGTGGAGTTGTTGGGCTGCGTTTCTCGTCTGCTGGTGGTCGTTGATGATGATCGGTCGCTGGTGCTCAAGGAGCTGCATGGTTTCGTCCTTCTCTGCTGGTCTCTTCTCGAGTTTGTTGCACCTAATGAGCACGCCCGAAACTTGCGGCTGCCGCGGCTGGCGCATGCGTTGTCGTGCTTATTCGAAGGCTCTCTGCAGGTACTCATCGGTGGTGGCTGCCTCCTCATACTTCCCGCGGTATTGTCTTGACTCCTGGGAGATTTTGCGGTTCTGGCCGACGGTCTGGTGCATGGTGTTGTTGGCCTCGCGGAGATCGTTCTCGAGGTTCTCGATGGCGTTGTTGTCCTTCTCGGTCTTGCGGGCGCTTTGCTATGCGACCTTCTCTGTTGCGTTCCTGATGGCGTGGGTATCCTTCTTATGCTCTTCCAGCTGATACTTCTCGTAGCGCTGTACCCTGCTGTTGTTGTCCTGCTCGTTCTTGTAGTAGGATCCTTTCGCTTCTTCGAGCTGGTTGGCGTCGCCGCGCCTCATGTTTCTGCCGTGTTTCCTGTAGTTCTTGTCGTAGATAGTTGACGATGGAGGTCTCTGTGGGCGCTTGAGTCGCTGAAGGTGCTGGTGACATATCTCCGATGAATCTTCGGCGGAGTCTTCCAATGTTGGGAGCAGGGGCATCGGAACGTTGTTGCTGGCTTCGTTTCTTGGGCGTTGTTGCTGACTCGGCGTCCGCATCGTCGTCAGAGTCTGCCCCCCTGATGCTGTCATGAAGCCGTCGGAGGTGGCGATGTCGGTTTCCGAGAACTGTAGCCTTGGGCTGGAGTTCCTCCAGCTGTTGTTGTGAGTCATCCATTTGTGTGGCTGTGTCGTTGATCATGTTCTCTGCTTCTCTTCGCTGGTCCTTGGCGTCGCCTGAGTATAGTAGCATGGACTTCTGTAAGCGGATCTTGGTGACGATGTCTTCGAAGTCGCAGTCGTCGTTGGCATGTTTCTGGATGGTAGCGATGAGGTAGTCGATGTCGGATTTGCAACTCTTGCGGTACTCCTTGGCTCTGTCCAAGCGATGCATTGTGGGCGGTTCGTTCCAATGCTGCTGTTTTCTGGCTTCGGTAAGGGTCATGGGGACGATGTTGGCAGCGTTGCACGTTGAGGCTGTGCTGTTGTGGCCTTTTGTGTTTGCTGGTGGTGCTGCTGTCCCGTATCGCCGCTGTTGCCCGTGCCGCGGGTGTCATCACGGCTGCGGGCGCACAATTGTGTCCGAGGGGCTCGTGTGGTGTCCCCTTGGTGTTGCTGGCGTCGGTGCTGGTAGTGTTGCTGGTGCCACTGTTTGTTGTGGCAGCTGCCGACTGTAGTCTGATTCATCTTGGGCGCCATGGTTGCGTCGGTTAGTCGAGGTGGTTGCTGGGCGCTGTGGTGGTCGGCGAGCAATTGGCGTGCTCGTCCGAGGCGGAGTGGGACGCGAGCGTCGGCACGCTCGCGGCGAAGGCGCCGGTGCCAGGCAGGCGATCGTTGCCGTTGGGAGGTTCTCTGGAGTGAGGACGCGGTGGCCTCGTAGTAGAGGTGGATGAAAAGTTCTGGTGGAGGTTGCAGACGTAGAGGAAGTAGCCGAAGTTGATGGCCGCAGATTCCGGAGAGGGTTATCGCGGGCTTGTGGGGGATCAGCAAAGGATTTGCGGGAGAAAAGCAGTTTCAGCATGGGGAGTGTGGCCGCGCTCGGCGTGGCCTCGGGGGACCTCCGGGCCCCAACGCCTCCTCCTCCTCCTCCTTTCCCTCCTCCGTCTCCTCCTCCTCCTCCACCTCCTCCTCCTCCTCCTCCGTCAGGCGCCTCGGGCAAGCGCCGAGCGCCCTCGGCGAGGCGCAGCTGACGGAAGGCGTCCCGAGGCTGGAGAAATCCGCCGAAGGGCGGCGAGCACGCCCGGGGAAGGAAAGCCTCGAGCTTCTCTCGGAGGGCGCCGCCGCCCGGCGCCGTTGGCGATCCGCCGCCGCCGCCGAGCGCAGTCGTCGTCGTCGTCGTCGTCGTGATTGTCGTCGCCGCCGCCGTCGCCGTCGTCGCCGTCGTCATCGTCGTCATCGTCGTGGTCGTCGTCGCCGCCGTCGCCGTCGTCGCCGTCGTCGCCGTCGTCATCGTCGTCGACGTCGTCGTCGCCGCCGCCATCGTCGTCGTCGTCGTCGCCGTCGTCGCCATCGTCGTCGTCGACATCGACGTCGCCGCCGCCGCCGCCGTCGTCGTCGTCGTCGTCGACGTTGCCGTCGTCGCTGTCGTCATCGCCGTCGAGGCCCGCGGCCTGCCCTCGCTGGCGACCGACCTCGCTGGCTGTGCCGCGGAAGTCGCCCAGGACCTCGGCAGCACCTACCCCCTGGGGGTGCCAACGCCGACGCCGACGACGACGACGACGACGACGACGGCGACGACGACCACCACGACGATGACGACCGCAACGACGACGACGCCGACGCCGACGCCGACGCCAACGCCGACGCAGACGCAGACGCAGACGACGACGACGACGACGACGACGACGATAACCAAGACGACGACCGCGACGACGACGGCGACGACGACGGCGACGACGACGACGGCGACGACGATGACGACGGCGACGGCGACTTCGACGGCGACGGCAACGACGACGACGACGACGACGACGACGACGACGACGACGATTGCGACGACGACGTCGTCGACGACGACGACGAGCGCGACGACGACGACGACGACGACGACGATGACGGCGATGACGGCGGCGGCGGCGGCGGCGACGACGACGAAGACCGCGTCGACGACGGGGATGACGACAGTGGTGGCGGCGGCGGCGACGACCACGACGACGACGACGACGACGACGACGACGACGACGACGACGACGACGACGACGACGACGACGACGACGACGACGACGACGACGACGACGACGACGACGACAACGACGACGACGACGACGACGACGACGACGGCCGCGGCGTCGGAGGCGGCGGCGGCGGCGGCAGCGGCGGCGGCGGCGGCGGCGACGACGACGACGACGACGACGGCGGCCGCGACGATGACGACGACGATGGAGGTGCGTGGAGCCTCGATGGGATCGCCAAAGGTCTCCGGGGACATCGGGCGACCGCCAGGCATCCGTGGTGGCGCGAGGCTTGCTCCGCCGCAGGGCTGAGGGCAGCGGAACCGGAGGGGTCCACGCCCTGCGTGCCCAGGGCATCCGCCCCAGCATCCAGCATCCAGCGGCGCAGGCTCCTGGACCTCTCGACCCCTTCCGCCGAGGCCGTCCTGTTGACTGTCCCTGGGCTTGGAGCCAGCTCCAGAGGGCCCAGCCAGATGGCGATGAATTGGCCGCCCTGGTTTTGGTCATGCCGCTGGACGCCCGGGGCAGGAGGAGGAAGAGGAGGAGGAGGAGGAAGGAGGAGGAAGAGCGGGAGGAGGAGGAGGAAGAGGAGGAGGAGGATGAGGAGGAGGAGGAGGAGGAGGGAGGAGGAGAAGGAGGAGGAGGAGGAGGGAGGAGGAGCAGCAGCAGCAGGAGCGGGAGCGGCCCCGCCGCGGAGGACCCGCTGCTCCTGTCCCACGTCGTCCGCGCGCTCGGGGCGGCCTGCCAGTGGTCCCCCGCGCTGTGCCTGCAGCTGCTGGAGGGCGTGGCGCACCTGCGGCAGGGCTGGCTGCAGGCGGCAGGCCGCGGGGGGGGTCGCCGCGGGGACGCCGCCGTCGGCTCGTGGGCAAACGCCACGGTCGGGAGGTGTGGCTCGACGCGTCGCCCCGCCGAGCTCTGCCACTCCGCGGAGCGGGGCGGCACGCCCCCCGCTCGCGAGGCACGGCGTGTGGCCGGGGCCGCCGCCGCGACACGCGGAGCTGGCGCTCCTGGCCGCAGGTTTAAGTCGGGCACATGCCAATACAGGGGGGGGAAATTCAAAAGCAGTCCACAGATAGTCTGGGGATGATTCTTGAAGCATGCTTGACTAGTCTTTGGTATTTGGGGTATTTTTTTACTTTCGTCCAACATCCCCCTGCATGGGGGACACGCCCGACCTAATCGTAGGTGGGAGGGGGGGGGGAGAACGTCAAAAGCGGTGTTCGAACGCTGTCATCGGTTAGCAGCGGCTTCCCGACCTCGGAGTGCATTCCAGCACCTGCGCCTCGCCGAAAGCGTTCTGCGAGATGCCCGGATCGTCCCGAAGGGCCGCCGGAGACTGAAGAGATGCTTCGGAAGCCAGAGGGGAGGGACTGGTTCCGGGGGGAAGCACCGGCCCGCAGTCGCCCATTCATCGCCGATAGGGGCGCCGTGGCCCCATCCCGCCAAGGAACGCGCGGACTTGCAGTCGGGGGCCTATCGCCGATCGATCGGCGATGTGTCGCCGATTCCAGGCAGACGTTGCCCCTCATCGATGGCGGCAGCGGCGACGTCGGCGACGACGACGACGGCGACGACGAGACGACGATTGGAGAACTACTAGACCTTACCGCGTCGTGAAAAAATCATGACGGAAGGTGTTCTACAAATGCTGTTAGTTCCCAGGGTCTTGGTCGCCAGGCTTACTGGGCCGTCAAGAAGCGACTCGGGATGAAAAGCCTAACCTGGGGAAGGGGTCAAGACGTCTAGGGTGTCCAGGTTGTGTCAAGCCTAACCTGGGGAAGGGTGTCAAGCATAAGCATAAGCATAAGCATAAGCATAAGCATAAGCATAAGCATAAGCATAAGCATAAGCATAAGCATAAGCATAAGCATAAGCATAAGCATAAGCATAAGCATAAGCATAAGCATAAGCATAAGCATAAGCATAAGCATAAGCATAAGCATAAGCATAAGCATAAGCATAAGCATAAGCATAAGCATAAGCATAAGCATAAGCATAAGCATAAGCATAAGCATAAGCATAAGCATAAGCATAAGCATAAGCATAAGCATAAGCATAAGCATAAGCATAAGCATAAGCATAAGCATAAGCATAAGCATAAGCATAAGCATAAGCATAAGCATAAGCATAAGCATAAGCATAAGCATAAGCATAAGCATAAGCATAAGCATAAGCATAAGCATAAGCATAAGCATAAGCATAAGCATAAGCATAAGCATAAGCATAAGCATAAGCATAAGCATAAGCATAAGCATAAGCATAAGCATAAGCATAAGCATAAGCATAATCATAAGCATAAGCATAAGCATAAGCATAAGCATAAGCATAAGCATAAGCATAAGCATAAGCATAAGCATAAGCATAAGCATAAGCATACGCATACGCATACGCATACGCATAAGCATAAGCATAAGCATAAGCATAAGCATAAGCATAAGCATAAGCATAAGCATAAGCTTAAACATTACATAGCCGTTTTAGGGTTCGATTCCTGAAGACGCCGTAAAGGCAGAAAGCTTGTAGAACCCAAGCTGCTCATAATATCTGTCATTGTACCCAGCCGCACTTTCAAAGCATAATTCTTGATATCACGATATCTTGAGCAGCTTGATTTGTGCTTGAGCCAGGCTGTGTACCGAATTTGTTTGCAGAGCGCGAGCAAAAAGACAGACAGGCGAAGGAGTGCAGTTGCAGGTAGAAGTCCTTATTCTTCTTCGAGTGGGTACACACATTTTCTATCTCCTGCACAATGCCGCCATCAGGAAGCAGACCTGGAGAGGGGCGTCGGGAACGCAGCCGGAGTCTGGGAAGCAGGCTCGCGGACACTTCGGCCGACCTGGCCGAAGAGGTGCCCGACGACCACAATACTGATGACCTCACATGGTATTGCTTGAACGACTTGGAGGCAAAAGAATTGCGGAAGCCATATGGCAAAGCACTCTCTGACCTCGTACGACAATTGTGGCGCAATATGAACGCAGTAGCACGTCTTAGGGCCAAAGCAACGGAATGGAAAAGCATATTGATTTTCGAAGCCAATTCGGACACCTTCCAGTCGATCACGGGGGCCACGCAGATCCCCAAAGCCTTCCAGACCATCGCGACCAAGGACAAGAGACCTAAATATCCCGACACCGTTGCGGCTGACTTCAACGCAATCGAGGACCAGGAGAGGGCATCGGGCAGCCTTAGCCCTCTCAGGCTCTTCGCTCTCCACTACGGGGCGGTGGTGGAGGCAACCAAGAGAGTTCAAAACGATCTTCTCACAGAGGAACAGTTGGTGGATAAATGCATTAAGTTGGTCACTTACAATTCTACAAAAATGTCAGATATCCTGGGTATTGCGGACAAAGAGTCGACACAGCAGAAAAACAAAGTCTGGATCGAATTGGCGCGGAAATTTGCTCTTCACGCTTTTCACCATACTGCCAGTGATTTTCTGAAGCAGCATGAGAAGCAGGCTTTGCGACTCGCCCAGAAAAAGGAGAAGGTTGAGAAGGCGAAGCAACAATTGCAGCACATGGACGGGAAGGAGGTGGCACTCCGGCTGTCCATGGAACATAATTTCGCGCTGCACCCGAAAGGAAAGCCCAAAGACGTGGCACACCCGAACAACATGACATCGGTCACCCAGATGCTGAGCAAAGAGTACGACATACAGTGCAGGTTGCCAAAAAACGTACGGCCCCCCGCGTCAGCACCACCGACTCCGTCGAAGGGGCGCGGGAAGGGCAAGACCAGCAGTGGTGGCAAACTGAACGAACGGCGACCTCCCAAAGGTCGCGGCAAAGGGCGGTCCGCTGGCAAAAGCTCGGCGGACACCTCCAAAGGCAAAGGCAAGAGCTACGGCAAGGGCCGCGGCTACGACAAGGGCAAGGGCAAGACGTCCACCTCCTACGACCAGACCGCCCTGAACAACTACACGGGCTCGAAGGGTCGTGGGAGAGGCCGTGGACGAGGGAGAGGACGAGGCCGGGGCAAGGGCAAGGGCAAAGGCAGAGGCAGAGCCTAGCCCGTTGCATCTCTGGCCATCGACCTCGTTACGAGCCAGTCCACAGCGTGGAGCACTACATGAGAATCCTTCTACGGAAGCTGTCCGTTTCACATCTTCGCCATTGGGTTCAGGCCCGAGGGGTCTTCGATTTCGCAGGGGTCAGCCCTGACATCATGACCTTCCTCGGCAGCACCGGCGGTAAATTCACTATTAGCCCGACTTTTTCGGAATACCGTAGTGCTCTCAATATTGGTTGGAATCGGTTCGAAAGATCTGTCTTGCTCAACGCTTACTTCAAAGTGCAAAATCAACTAGAAGATTCTGCGGCTGCCCAAGATACGAGTTTACGTTTCCTCGAGCCCGCGTGGGACGACGACCGAGGCTTCGCAGATGATCGGCGTCTCCTGGTAGGTTCACGGCGTCGCCGGCTACACGCCGACACATTTTCTGGTCGAGAGGCAGCCCTGTTCAGAGCAATGGCTAACAAGACTTGGATTCCAAAGCTACACAATGCTCAGGACTATGCTTACCCAGATGTTGTGAACGGATGGTTGAAAGATCTGAAAACAACCGTTTTCGATGCCATAACGCCATATCCACCGAACGAGGGGGGCATCAGGTATCGCTCAAATGTACGAGATCATCGACCCCTGAGGGCCCTCCGAGAAAAGCAGCACCTATTACATATTGGTCCCCCTGACAAGTTCCAGGCCTTGATCGTGCAGAACGTGTTCAAATACAGACTAGACATGAAACACACATCTCGCCGACGACACTTTCTACCAACCCCTCCTTGACCCTGATCACGAAAGAGCCGCCCTTACAGAGTGGAATTATATATTCGAACGTTTTGGACCTTGGCTGAAAGACCACTCCGGCATACCAGGAATTTGGGCCCATCGCATCTTCTACTTCATTTTTGGTGGTTGGGCGACCCTCTTGCGGGATATGCGGACAGGCGTGAAACTTTTCTTCTACGCCAAGTTCCAAGGCACGTACAAGCTACACAAGCAGAGTGACATCGATATGAAGCGCATGCAGTCCCTGAGACAATACCCCACGGAGACGATACCAGTACGACCCATTATCAATTCCGTGGGGGACTGGAGGAAACCAGCAGCGTTTTGGATTGCGCAGCTCCTTCAACCCATAGTGGAAAAACTCCCTGGAGTTACTTGCAGCTCTAAACAGACTATCCATACGTATGAGAGCCTAGAGGTTCCTCCAGAGTCGGTGTTGGTCGAGTTCGACATAAAAGATTTCTTTCTGAATATCAACGTGGATTTCTGCGTCCAGGCAACGTCGTGGGCCATTCATATGTACGCTTCCTACATCAACGGCCCCATCAAAGATCTGATCCTGTACATCCTACAGCATCTGTTAAACCATAATTATTTCAGATTCGACGGTTCGCCATTCCGCCAACGGCGCGGCGTGGCAATGGGATTGGATTGCGCCCCCCAGGTGGCAGCCATAAGCGCTTATTACTACGAAAAACATCGTGGCATCCAAGAGCACCCGGGCATCCTGGCAAAATCGTGGTCGAGATACCTCGATGACGGATTATTTGTATGGGTTGGGTCCGACAGGGAGCTGTTACGACTCGAAGCCCTTCTGAATACCCCATGCTGTACCCCGCTAGGTCAGTGCCATTTCGTGTATAAATTTGCCACGTCCCGGTCTAAGGCTGTGCTTTTGGACCTTCAGTTTAGCAAGACTGGAAGATGGGTCCATTCGGGTATCCTGGACGTTTCTCTGTATTGCAAGCCTAGCAATCCTCACGCGTACATCCCCCAGAGTAGCCATCATGCCCCTTCTTTGGCCTTTTCGTGGATACGACAGGAAGCAAAACGTCGTATCACTCACAATGCGGATGCTTCGCGGGCCATGGCCGATTTAGCACAATTCGGCCAGCTAATCATATCTAGGGGCTACTCGGGGCAACAATGGCGCCGGGCCATTCGAGGACTCGACCCTTCGAATCGCATGTTGTATCTAGGCTTGCACGCTCAGGTGGAGGCTCGGGCTTCGGACACCGAGCAGGCACGCGTGCTTACATTAGTGCTCCCACACCACCGACAGGCGTGGTGTAGGGTGAAACAGTGCGTCTCTATCCCTGCACACGTACAGAGACACCTAACGGCCCAGTCAGTCAGATTTGCTTGTACCAATAGCCGTAACATAATTTCACACATTCGCGGGTAGGCTGGTCGGGGAATGTGGTGGACCTTATAAGCTTAAACATTCCATAGCCGTTTTAGGGTTCGATTCCTGAAGACGCCGTAAAGGCAGAAAGCTTGTAGAACCCAAGCTGCTCATAATATCTGTCATTGTACCCAGCCGCACTTTCAAAGCATAATTCTTGATATCACGATATCTTGAGCAGCTTGATTTGTGCTTGAGCCAGGCTGTGTACCGAATTTGTTTGCAGAGCGCGAGCAAAAAGACAGACAGGCGAAGGAGTGCAGTTGCAGGTAGAAGTCCTTATTCTTCTTCTTCTTCTTCTTCTTCTTCTTCTTCTTCTTCTTCTTCTTTTTATTCTTCTTCTTCGGGGGGGAAATTCAAAAGCAGTCCAAAGATAGTCTGGGGACGATTCTTGAAGCATGCTTGACTAGTCTTTGGTATTTGGGGTATTTTTTTACTTTCGTCCAACATCCCCCTGCATGGGGGACACGCCCGACCTAATCGTAGGTGGGAGGGGGGGGGAGAACGTCAAAAGCGGTGTTCGAACGCTGTCATCGGTTAGCAGCGGCTTCCCGACCTCGGAGTGCATTCCAGCACCTGCGCCTCGCCGAAAGCGTTCTGCGAGATGCCCGGATCGTCCCGAAGGGCCGCCGGAGATTGAAGAGATGCTTCGGAAGCCAGAGGGGAGGGACTGGTTCCGGGGGGAAGCACCGGCCCGCAGTCGCCCATTCATCGCCGATAGGGGCGCCGTGGCCCCATCCCGCCAAGGAACGCGCGGACTTGCAGTCGGGGGCCTATCGCCGATCGATCGGCGATGTGTCGCCGATTCCAGGCAGACGTTGCCCCTCATCGATGGCGGCAGCGGCGACGTCGGCGACGACGACGACGGCGACGACGAGACGACGATTGGAGAACTACTAGACCTTACCGCGTCGTGAAAAAATCATGACGGAAGGTGTTCTACAAATGCTGTTAGTTCCCAGGGTCTTGGTCGCCAGGCTTACTGGGCCGTCAAGAAGCGACTCGGGATGAAAAGCCTAACCTGGGGAAGGGGTCAAGACGTCTAGGGTGTCCAGGTTGTGAAGAAATCACGACGTCGGGGGTCTGGGGATGTGCTTGGACTGAGGCAGGCCCAGGATTTGTCGAGAAATCGCCCCAGACCGTTCTGCAACGCTCTCAGAGCGTTCCGGAACGCTGTCAGAGCGCTCTGGATTTACGTCGGGCACGTCCCTCTACAGGAGGAATATTCTAAGATAGTTAAAATAGTCTGGTGACGATGCATTAGCTATGTTTTATCATTTCTCTCATACTGATTGACGTTTGTTTTGCATGTTTCGCCCAAGAACCCCCTGCAGGGGGACATGCCCGACTTCATTCCGCGGCTCCAGACTCGCCGGCCCTGTGGGCCCCCGATGCATCCCGAGCACCCGGGGGTGTGGTTCGGGGGCGGCACAGGGGGGGGTGATGACTAGGGTTGAGCCGGGCCTCTCCCTCTAGAGGGGAAATCTTCAAAATAGTTTCAACATAGTCTGCGGACGACTTGATTTATAATGTTTGAGCATGTGTTGACCATCTTTCATTGTTCGTCCAAAAACCGCCTGTAGGGGGACATGCCCGACCTAAGACTCGGGGGGGGGATGTCATGGCAGGGGCCATGATATCTCACCAGATTTCAGGGCGCCTGTTCTTATTTTAAGTATGTTTAAGTCGGGCGTGGTTCGAAGGCGGCAAAGAGTGGAAGACAAAACTCCAGAACATATGGAAACGTATTGGGGTTCCTGGGATTCGTGTCTATTTATTTGTGTGTCCCTGGGCCCCTTCAAAGGTACCCCATGCCCCTGGTCAGAACGCACCCTGGCAGAGGTCCCGGGGAGTGGTCGGGAGCGGCCACGAGGGGGGTGATGACTAGTGGGGGGTGGATATCATGATATCTCCCCAGATTTCATGGCGCCTCTTCTTCTTTAATTGCGTCCCCAGCCCCTCCCTGGGCCGCGCACGTGCCACCGCGGCCGAGCCGAAGCCTCCAACTCCAGAGCCCAGCTCTGGCCCAGACGGCGTGACCCTGGTCAGCGAGGCTGCTCCGGCGCCGCAGGACGGGGGGCGGGCGGGTGTTGCCGTCACGAGGGCTGCCGTCGAGGAGAAGGCCGCGACGCCGCCCTGACGCGCACGCCCGCCGTCGGCCCAGACGCGCCGACGACGCTGTGGACCCAGCATCCTCAGCGCTCGCCGCGAGCGCGCTGCCCGGCTGGGCACCTCCGCGGGCCCCAGTCCCGCCTCCAGGGGGCCGCAGCGCGGGGCCACCACGTCCGTTTGCTGCGGTGGCCCTCGCGCACCGCCCTTTGACGCCAACGCGTAGTCGCCCGTCGCCGAAGCCGCCGAGGCTCGAGCCCAGCTTCCCAGCTCGCCCGCCTCTTGGTCCGGCTCAGGCCACCAGCGCGCCGCCCCCGCGCGAGCCCTCTGCTCGTTCACGAGCGAGGTCGGGGGGTGGCTGCGCGCTCACGCGATCGGGACAACGTGAAACCCCAGTCTCGCAAGCAGAGGGGCGTGGCGTCGTCGACACCGCCGCACAGGACGCACAGCTAGCAGGCGGGAACCAACGCATCCTGGCAAGAATCACCAATCGGGCCAGATGCGATTTCCACCCAATCATTTTCTCTGAGAACAAACAACATCAGCCAGCGTGGACCCCAAATAGTGCCTGTCTAGAAATCTGTTTGGTGCTAACCATGTGGAGCAATATATGCGGTGCAACCTATGTGGGCCAGTGTATGTAATCTTCGAATTGCAATATATGTTGCGCGGTGTGTGTGGTGCGACGCCGTTATTATCGTAACACCGATGTGCACAGATGTGCATCCATGAGTAGATGGCGCAACATGTGTGATGTAGCCGTGTGGAGCAGCAAATGTGGTGCACAATGTTTGGTGCAGTCTACGTGGTGCGAACTATGTCGTGCAGGTTATGCCGCGCCGTATATAGTGTGAAAAAGATGTGGTGCAGGCCACCTATGGCGTGCAGTCTCTGTAGTGCCATATAGGTCGTGCACACTACGTTGTGCAATGTATGTGATGCAATCTACGCTGTGCAATCTATGTAGAGCAACATGTTTGGTGCAATCGACGTGATGTGTAATGTATGTTCGCAGTGACTTGTCAATTCCGCTGCTCCCGCAATCATCCCACCCACCCACCCGCAACTTGCTTTGCATAAGCCCATGCGGCGGCGATTGCGATGAGTGCTTGATGTTGGCTGGTGCATCTCTGCGGCCGCGGTAGCCCATGCATGCTCGCGCACGCAGCGGCTTGGCGCGACCAACGCGGCCACGGTGGCGCTGACCGTTTGGCACTTCCCAGCGGGCACTTCAGTGCGAGTCGGCGACTCGGGCGGGCGCGGGACCATGGCAACGTCGACAACGGTAGACACGAGGATGCTAATAGCGATGCGGGCGACGATGATGACAACAACGACGGCAAGGCCAGTGACGGCGCCGATGCTGATCATGCCGACGAAGATGACAAAGCCTATGGTGTTCTCCAGAATTTGCAAAAGAGTGGGCGCAAGCTTGTTTAAAAGGTTATTGTCTCGAAGCCATGCTTTTTAAACAAATGTTTCTGGGATGCGCGATTTCGAAATAGCTTCGAAATCCCAGGTTTTTGAAGGATTGCGGCATGCGCGCGCGACGACGTGCGCGTGCGCAGTTCGTCCCATTGTTGGAGTCCTGAAAACTGCTGATTTGTGATAAACGAGTGTTACGTCGCAGCGCGGCAGAGGCAGTCCGCACGCACGCTCGGGCAAGCTGGGCGACGACATTGCGAATTGCCCGGATGAAAGAGGGGAGCGATGGGCTTCGGAGGCCGCGCAATAGGAGGCGCGGGGGGAGGCGAGGGCTGCCGAAAAGGGGCCCTTAAGGGCACCTTGTCTTCCCCCACGTATCGCCCCCCATTAATTCACGCCCAAAGGGTGAAGAGAAGAGCGGCCGCGGGAGAAGGGGAAAGAACTAAAGCGCGCACAGAGCGGGGACCGCAACGTGGCGCCCAGGGCGGCCAAGCCGGTGCTGCACCCGTGGCAGCCGGTGCGGGGCGGCGTCGCGACCACACCCAGAAGCGTCGTGAAAGACAGCACAGGAGGTTTTCGGTTGTTTCCAGCCTCTGTGACCCGAGTTGGGCAGCAGGACCGTCAGGACAGGTCGAAAAACAAAAAACGTATACATAGATGTTCGACGTTCCGTTCGGGTTTCTTGCATCGGCGCTGAGCCGCCGGGGTCCCCCCGGCGGCGCCTCTGGCGCCGTCTCCGGCGCGTTCCGCGCACCAGGGGGGGGATCTTGGCGCGGTTCCAAGAACTCCGCGCGGACCGTCGAAAGCTAATGTTCATAGAGCTTTCTTATTCCCCGAAAGTCGAGCCGAGGTATGAGGTCGAGGTCGGTTCGAGGAGGGTGCCCCGATGTTCTTCGTGTCTGTTGGATGCTCTTTGTGCGTCCTGGGGGGGGGCACCCTCGAGTGATCGTATGGTTTGGGGTGTGTTGGCCGGCGGAGGATCACATGTTTTTTTAAAGGGGCTATATTGTCTTCGGGTCAATTGTATGTTCATACGGTTTGTCTGCTCCTCTATTGGGGGGCGGGCCGCTGGCGTCGCCGCCAGGGCTGCCGTCGAGGAGGGCGCTCCCGAGTCGCCGCCCCCGCGCGACATGGGGCCCCGTGGCATCTGCGTTTTTTGGCGCACCTCCGCGCCGCCGCCTCCGTCGGACGGTTTCCGTCTCACCCTTGCTCGCGTTTAGGCTTAAGTCGGGCATGTCCCTCTACAGGAGGAATGTTCCAGAATAGTCAAAAAACATAGTCTGGGGGCGATGTTTCTACCATGATTGACTCTTGTTGAATAGTTTTTCGACTATGCTTAATTCCCAACCATCCTGTGGTGTTGGGTCCTCGTTTTGAAGAGACGGTGCCCCGCGTCTCCTCCTCTCCTCCTCCTCCCCCTCCTCCTCCCTCCTCCCCCTCTTCCTTGCGTTTCACCCGCCCAGTACAGCGTTTCGTAGCCCCATAGGGAGCTCCGCCGAAGGCCCCAGTGCTGCCGCCCGCATGCGTCCCGCACACCCAATTCGGCACACCCCTCACACGTTTCGTGGCCCCATAGGGAGCCCCACCGAAGGCCCCAGTGCTGCCGCCCGCATGCGTCCCGCACACCCAATTCGGCACACCCCTCACACGTTTCGTGGCCCCATAGGGAGCCCCACCGAAGGCCCCAGTGCTGCCGCCCGCATGCGTCCCGCACACCCAATTCGGCACACCCCTCACACGTTTCGTGGCCCCATAGGGAGCCCCACCGAAGGCCCCAGTGCTGCCGCCCGCATGCGTCCCGCACACCCAATTCGGCACACCCCTCACACGTTTCGTGGCCCCATAGGGAGCCCCACCGAAGGCCCCAGTGCTGCCGCCCGCATGCGTCCCGCACACCCAATTCGGCACACCCCTCACACGTTTCGTGGCCCCATAGGGAGCCCCACCGAAGGCCCCAGTGCTGCCGCCCGCATGCGTCCCGCACACCCAATTCGGCACACCCCTCACACGTTTCGTGGCCCCATAGGGAGCCCCACCGAAGGCCCCAGTGCTGCCGCCCGCATGCGTCCCGCACACCCAATTCGGCACACCCCTCACACGTTTCGTGGCCCCATAGGGACGAAGGCCCCAGTGCTGCCGCCCGCATGCGTCCCGCACACCCAATTCGGCACACCCCTCACACGTTTCGTGGCCCCATAGGGAGCCCCACCGAAGGCCCCAGTGCTGCCGCCCGCATGCGTCCCGCACACCCAATTCGGCACACCCCTCACACGTTTCGTGGCCCCATAGGGAGCCCCACCGAAGGCCCCAGTGCTGCCGCCCGCATGCGCCCCGCACGCCCAATTCGGCACACCCCTCACACGTTTCGTGGCCCCATAGGGAGCCCCGCCGAAGGCCCCAGTGCTGCCGCCCGCATGCGTCCCGCACACCCAATTCGGCACACCCCTCACACGTTTCGTGGCCCCATAGGGAGCCCCACCGAAGGCCCCAGTGCTGCCGCCCGCATGCGTCCCGCACGCCCAATTCGGCACACCCCTCACACGTTTCGTGGCCCCATAGGGAGCTCCGCCGAAGGCACCAGTGCTGCCGCCCGCATGCGTCCCGCACACCCAATTCGGCACACCCCTCACGCGTTTCGTGGCCCCATAGGAAGCTCCACCGAAGGCCCCAGTGCTGCCGCCCGCATGCGTCCCGCACACCCAATTCGGCACACCCCTCACACGTTTCGTGGCCCCATAGGGAGCTCCACCGAAGGCCCCAGTGGCGGCGCTCACATGCGCATGCGTCCCGCACACCCATTTGGGCACATCCCTGACAGGTTTCGTGGCCCCATCCACCGGAGGCCCCAGTGGCGGCGCTCACATGCGTCACCCACACCCACCCAATTCGGCACACCCCTCACACGTTTCGTGGCCCCATAGGGAGCTCCACCGAAGGCTCCAGCGGCCGCGCTCACATGCGTACCCGCCACCCATCCCAGCACGCCCCTCACAACAACAGGTTTCGTGGCCCCATAGGGAGCTCCACCGAAGGCCCCAGTGGCACCGCCTGCATGCGTCACCACCCGCACCCAATTCGGCACACCCCTCACACGTTTCGTGGCCCCATAGAGAGCTGCACCGAAGGCCCCAGTGGCGGCGCTCACATGCGTCCCCGCCACACATCCCAGTACACCCCTCACGCGCTTCGTGGCCCCATAGGGAGCTCCACCGAAGGCCCCAGTAGCGGCGCTTACATGCGTCTCCGCCACCCATCCCGGCCCCCCCCCGCAGCAGCATCATGTTTCGGGGACCCATAGGGAGCTCCACTGGAGGCCCCAGTGGCGGCCTGCACATGCGTTTCCGCCACCCATGTCGGCACGCCCCGCGCGTGTTTCATGTCCCCATAGGGAGCTTCGCCGAATGCCCCAGTGGCACCCATCTCGGCACACCCCTCACACGTTCCGTAGTCCTATGGGGAGTTCCATTGAAGATGAAACCCGCAGCTGCGGTACTGACAACTGCATATGGTTGGGTTCTTCGCCAGGCTAATTTTTCTTCCAAGATCCGCATGTAGGAGGACATGCCCGACCTAAGTCTGGGCTTCCCAGATAGGGTCCGAGTGGATGAGGTCGCAGGATAACGCCGCATCGCCGATGCATCGGCGATGCGGCTCGATGTGGAGCCCTATATTCTCCACGCCGACGTTGCAGGTGCATCGCCGACGTTGCCAGTGCATCGCCAATGCATCGCCGATGCAACGGCGATGCGGGGAGATGTTCCGACCCCGCCTACTCCGACCCCATCTAGGAGGCCTCTAAAGGCACATGGGGGCCAATCCGACCACCCTGCATCGCAACAGGATTTTACTCGCCCGCTTCTTGACGCCTTTGGAGGTTGTCTGCGTGATGCGGGCTTTCCGCACTATGTTCTGGTCCATGCCACGCTGGCATCCAGGCGAAGCACCCACTTTAAAGCCTTCCTCGGCGGAGCGTGGGTCGTGGCCAGTCTTTCGAAGCTTGCGACGCCAACTCAGCTCCGTCCACCTCTTCCTCGTGCACTGTGGCGTGGACTGGTGGCCCTCAGTCTCGCCTCGGGCTGGACAGTCATGGCTGGCCTCCTGTTCGGCAGGCTTCGCTGCCCCTCCGATCAGGAGAGCTGCTCACAGCTCGCCGCTGTGACCTGTCGCTGCCGTGCGAACGCCTGGAGACGGAAGGTGACGCTGTCCTCTTCGTTCGGGCCCCTCGGACGATACAGTCTGATTTGACGCAGCAGTCCAAGCGCTCCGACAGGGCCACGGTGAAAGTCATGGAATTCGTCTTTCGCCACAGTATGGGTCCCGCCGATCCGCTCGCGGTCTGTGGTCATAGCGGCTCCCGTATGCGATGGCCTCTTCCTCGCACGTGGTCCTCCTTTTGTATGACCTTGCTGTCAGGACGATGAGGCAGCTATGCCCCCCAGGCAGCATCAGCAGCAGAGCGGCGAGAGAATGGCAGGGCGGGCCCAGCACACCGAACGGACCCGTGAACCCGACCGAGACAGGAGCAGCATCGCGACGCCTCGGGGCCCACGGACTGCATTGCGCCTGACCATATCCTCTCTGGTCCTCGCCCGCTCGCTCGATAGCCCTTTTTGCTAGGCGGCCGCGAGCTGAAAGGGCCACACAGCGGGACTAGCACTCAGAAGAGCGGCGACGAAGGAGTCGCAGGCAGTGGCAAAGCGTGAAGCCCGATCCCGAACGGAGGAGCCTGGAGGGCGGCAAGGACGGTGCAGCCGCAGCGGCTTGCAAGCAGCGCTCCGCGTGCGAATCTTGGCGCCACCGACTGCGCCAGAGCACGCGAAGTACGCCCTCGGCACAGGTGTAAAAGCCCGGGGGGGGGCCCTCCACCCGTGGTGTCTGGCACTAGGGGAACGAACCATGACGTAAGCATAAAAACTCGGAGGTCCGCGCGGGTTTCTCGGATCGGCGTTGGACCCCCCTCCCTGGTGCGCGGAGCGCGCTGGGGGCGGCGCCAGAGGCGCCGCCAGGTCCGGTCTCGATCCGATCGGTCCGGAGGCACCAGAGGGCCCATCTCGATCCGATCGGTCCGGTTCGGCATCGATCTCCGCCGGCTCGGTCCGATTCCAAGGCTCCGGTGCGCCGCCGCCGCCACGGTCGGCGGCGGCGCCCCGCCGAGGGGGGAGGCAGAGGGAGCGCCCCGTGTCGGCGGTGCGCCGAGGGGGGAACAAGCGAGGGGGCAGGCCTTCTCAGAAGGCGGCAGGGCTCGGGGGAAGGCCCTCTGACAGTGTCTCAGAAGACCAGGATTAGGTCGGGCGTGTCCCCCATACAGGCGGGTTTCGGACGAAAGAGATCAAAACGTGCCCCACAAAAGCTGGAGAATTGTGAAACATCGTCCACGGGATAGTTTTTCGCTATTTTTGGACATTCCTCCTGGAGAGGGACTTAACCATAGGCCAGTCCCCCCCGGATTCTTTGTGGGTAAGTTTTGGATATTCTTCCTGTAGAGGGACACGCCCGACTTAACCCTAGGCCAGTCCCCCCCCCAGGAGGAGGAGGAGGAGGAGGAGGAGGAGGAGGAGGAGGAGGAGGTGGAGGTGGAGGAGCAGGAGGAGAGGAGGAGGAGGAGGAGGAGGAGGAGGAGGAGGAGGAGAGGAGGGAGGGGGAGGAGGAAGAGGAGGAGGAGGAGGAGGGAGGGAGGAGGAGGAGGAGGAGGAGGAGGGGAGGAGGAGGAGGGAGCAGGGAGGAGGGAGGAGGGAGGAGGAGAAGGAGGAGGAGGAGGCGGAGGAGGAGGAGGAGGAGGAGGAGGAGAGGAGGGGGAGGAAAGAGCAGGGAGGAGGGAGGAGGAGGGAGGGGGGAGGAGGGAGGTGGGAGGGAGGAGGGGGAGGAGGGGAGGAGGGGGGAGGAAAGGCTGGGGGGGGCTGCCGCAGCACCGCTCTCTCCCACGTCCCTTCCCTCGGCATGGTGCCCCTGGTCCCCCCACCACCACCCCGACTTCCCGAGCATGGTGCCGCAGCTTGGCTGGATCGGCCACGCACAGAGGAGATAATCTTTAAAAGCAGTTACAAAAAAAAGCTGCAGTGCGCATATCGAACACCAAAGGAAGACGGGGCAAACAGGACCGCTGGGAACGTCCCCGCGATCGCCCTGGCGCTCCGCGTTCAGGGGCGGAGTCCTGCGCACCCCCTCTGACTTCATGCCACGCCTGCCACGTCCTGCGGCCCTGGCGTTGGACAGTAGGGTGAGCCTCCCCCTCCCTTCTAAGAAGCCTTCCCCCCTCCCCCCACCCCTACCCCCTTGTGCGCGCCGCCAAACGGAACGCGTCTCACGTCTTTCCGCTCCTCGCTCCACCCTCCCAGCAGCGCCCTGCCCGGTAGCCCATCGGCTCGACCCCAACGTTCCGCCGCCGTGAGCCTCTCGAGCTTGCTAAGGAACTTTCGCAGACTCTCGTGATCCTCTCGGCCCCTCGGGCTCCCGCTGCCAGAGCCCCTCGGGCCTGCACGCCATGCGCGTGCACGTGGCCGCCGCGTGCAGCGGGCGCGACCTTGCCCTTTTGGACGCCGAGCCGTCGTGGGGCCTGCACGAGGTGCTCGAGGCGACGCCGGAGCTGGGCGGCGCGACCAGTGGCAGGCGGCGTGTCTTCTTCGGCACGGCGGAGTTGTGCGGGAGCTCGGAGAAGCAAGAAGCTTGAAGGTCGATAACAATATCCTCTTCTTCCTCCTCCTTCTCCTCCATTAAATTTCCTTATAGAGAAGTTGTCCCTGTCGCACCCCGAGGCTAATTTTTAGGGCGGGCAGGGCGTTTCGCTGACTTTCTCACAATTTATGATTGTGAAGCTTAAAAAGTGGCAACAGCTTCACAGATGGAGGGCGGGTGGTTTTCAAAATGTGGCTCTCGCCTTAACGCCGCGCACATTCGTTTTAAAATGTGCAAGAGCTTGACTGATTGAGGGCGTGTGGTTTTCAAAATGTGGCCCTCGCCTTAGCGCACATTCGTTTTCAAAAATTGCAAGAGTTTCACGGATTGGGGGCGGGTGGTTTCAAAATGTGGTTCTCGCTTTAGCGCCGCGCACATTCGTTTTCAAAAATTTCAAGAGTTTCACTGATTCCCATGATCAACGTACCAGAATCTGCGTTTTGGAAGGATTATGGACTACGCGGGTGCAACAGTTATGTTGATTCGCGGTGTTGTAATCCCAAAATGGCGCTCTGACACGATTCCGGATCGTCAAGACGCAGCAATCAGGTTGATACGTGACGTTGAAATCCCGAGAACAATGTTTAACCATGTTTCAGGATGTTCAAACGACTGTCTTCCACGAGGCAGTTCCCTCAATGGAAAGGAACCGTTGTGGGGGCCTATGAAGAGGGAGCTTGGAGGGAGGGTGAATTCCAACATTGATGATGGCTCTTGGTTTTACACTGGACCTCCTCCTACTCCTCCTCCTCCTCCCCCTCCTCCTCCTCCTCCTCCTCCTCCTCCTCCTCCTCATCCTCCTCAAGTAAGAACGGAATGAAAACATGAAATGTCGGCGCTCCGCACGGAGTCCTCGGATCGGCGCTGGGGCCCCCTGGCGGCGCCTCCGGCAACGCCCTCGGCGCGCTCCACGCGCCAGGGAGGAGGGCCGCGCGGATCCAAGAAATCAGCGCGGACCGTCGAAGGTGTGTGTTTATGCCGTTCTTTGTTTCGAGGAGCGCCACGTTGGCCCAGATCGGAGCCACGAGCGGCAGCCACCTGACGCTCGTGGTGGTGAAGGCGCGTCGCATAGCGGTTTGTTGCGCCCGTTTGGTAAAGATTGTCTCGCTTGATTCGGGCAAGTGCTCATCCACGCTGAGGGGCCACCAGGGCGCGGTGGAATCAGCAGTTTTCTCACCAGTGGGAACCCAGGTACTGACGGCTTGCAAGGATAAAACGGCGAGGATCTGGTCCGCCTCCACAGGCAAGTGCTTGCATGCGCTGGAGGGCCACCGAGACTCAGTAGTGTCGGCCGTCTTCTCGCCTGACGGGCGTTGGGCCTTGACGGCATCAGTGGACTCGACGGCGAGAATTTGGTCAGTCGACTCCGGGGAATGCGTGAGCACGCTCGAGGGCCACCAGAATGGCTTGCTGTCCGCCAAGTTCTCGCCAGACGGTCGGCGAGTGTTGACAGCCTCTCTGGACCACACGGCAAGGATTTGGTCTGTTGATTCTGGGGAGTGCGTACGCACGCTCAGCGGCCATGACGACGCCCTTCGCTCCGCCGTGTTCTCACTAGACGGGCAGACGGCATTGACGGCCTCGAAAGACAAGACAGCGAAGATGTGGTCCGTCAGCTCTGGACAGTGCATGCATACGCTGGCAGGCCACCAAGGCTGCCTGCACGACGCCGTCTTCTCACCCGACGAGCGGCAGGTGCTCACGTATGCTGAGGACTGGACCGCAAAGCTCTGGTCCACCGCCTGCGGGGAGTGCCTGAGGACGTTCGGGAGCCACCAGCACCAGGTCTGCAGTGCCGTCTTCACGCCGGACGGGCAGCAGGTAATGACTGGCTCTACGAGCGGGGCGGTGAGGATGTGGTCCGCGTCCAGCGGGCTGAGCCTGCGCACGTGGAAGGGCCACCGGTCGTTCCTGATGTCTGCCGCCATCTCGCCCGACGGGCAGGAGTCAGGGGAGCGGAAACGCAACCTAAACCTTGTTCCTCCTCCATTGCATTCGTGGTTCTCCAACCTGTGCTTGCACGCAGGGGCTCCTCATTCCTTGAAGAGCTGTCAGTGGTCGATGGTGTGGTGGCCAGCTGTTTCGCCATGGGTTGCGTACGCTAGGGTCCGGCGTGGTGCTCCAGCAGTTCTTGGTGGCTATAAGATGCGCCTTGGGTTGCGCCCGCGTGGTTCTGCCTGGCGCGCCGAGGGCTATTGGTGGTCACAGGTTGCGCCATGTGTGCAATGGGTCCGGTGCGGTGCGCCAGCAGTCTTTGGTGGGCACAGGTTGCGCCGTGTGTTGCTTTATGGGATGCGCCTATCAATCTTGTCTGAAGGCTGCCCCCTCTACCGCCGACCCCAGAAGAGTTGGCGTATCTGCAGTCAACGAACCATGTGGGAAGGTGGCTGTTCCCAACATAGCAGGATCTGCGGAAGAAAGAGGCGGAAGGCTTCTGAAGATGAGTATATGTGAAAGAAAGGGGGCGGTTTCAACTCGCTTCTACGTGCCAGTGGACAACGCGTCGGATCATGTGTGTCTCATCCAAGAGGCCGAAGCGAGGCAAGTTTAGCGGCATCGGTATCTTTCCCTCCCCTGGAGCAATACCCTCCGTCTTTGTGAAGCATGTTCCAAGCCGCTTCGATGTGTCGCGAATCCCCACCAGCCCATCCTAAATCAGCCACTCGAACGAAGAGCACCAACCATCGGGAGCTGTCATCCCATCCTCCTCCTCCTCCTCCTCCTCCGCCTCCTCCTCCTCCGCCTACTCCTCCTCCTCCTCCTCCTCCTCCTCCTCCTCCTCCTCCTCCTCCTCCTCCTCCTCCTCCTCCTCGTCCTCCTCGTCCTCCGCCTCCTCCTCCTCCTCCTCGCCCTCGGGACGCTCTTGGGCGCCTTGGGCCCGTCTTGGGCCTCTCTTTGGCCCGTCTTGAGGCTATCTTGGGCCATCCTGGGGCCATCTAAAGGCTTCAAGAGCCCATCGGAAGCAAAAACGAGAGGACCAAGCACATGAACGTTCCTTTGTGATTTTTCTCATGCTCTTACATCTCGGGGCCCTCTTGGGCCTGTATTGGACCTCTCTTGGGCTAGTAGGGCCATCTGGGAGCCATCTGGAGGCATGAGGAGCCGATGGGAAGCGACAACCCGAGCAAGCCAACAATAGTGATTTGCTTCTGGTTGTTCAAAGGATCTTGGCCTCTCGGGGCCATCTTGGCCCCGTCTTGGGCCTCTCTCCGGCCTGTATTGGGGCGATATTGGAGCCATTTGGGGCCCACCTTGAGGTTTCAAGAGCCCATCGGAAACGAAAGGCGAGAATATCAAACACAGAGTTAGTTCCTTGGTGTTTGATGGATGTTGGCCTCTCGGGACCCTCTTGGGCCCGTCTTGGAGCTCTCTCGGGCGCGTCGTGGAGCTCTCAGGAGCCATCTTGGAGCCATCGTGACCCTTCAAAGAGCCCATCGGAAGTGAAAAGGCGAGAAGGCCAACAACATCGATTGCCCTGTCGCTTTCGAAGGATATTGACCTCTCGGGGTCCCCTTTGGTTCGTCTTGTGCCTTTTCTGGGGCCCGTCTTCTAGCTCCCTTGAACCTGTCTTGGGGCTCTCTTGGGCCATCTTGGGGAACTCCTGGGGCTCTTTGGGGGGGGGGGGGGGGGGGGGCGGAAACGTCTCTTGAGGCTTTCTGGGAGATAATCTGGCAACAGAAGGGTAGAGGCCAATGTGCGTCCCCCCCGTCGGGTCCACGATCCTCGAGAGGGGTGTCAAATTTGAGCTTTCCCATGGGTCGAAAAAGGACGCTCCAACGACCCCGGAAACGCCCCCTCCAGGCCTGGGGGGAGGGGGAGGGGGAGGGGTCAAGCTACCCACCCGCCCGCAAGCCGTCTAGCTCACTCCCACCAGCCCTCCCAACACATAAGTATCACCCGAGAAGTCGACCCCAGGTGCGCGACGCTTGGGCGAGGTGCGCCACGCGAGCCACAGGCACCACGCGCGCAAGGCAACCCCGGGGCCCGAGCGTGCCAGGCACGCCTGGTGCGCCTAAGCGCCACGTGCTCCGAGTGCGCCATGCGTGCCGCACACTCCAGCCGCGCCAGGTGCTCCACGTTCGGGGCACGTGCAGAACGCGTCAGGTGCGCCTGCGCACGTGACAGCACACATCGGGAGACACGTCGACCCGCCATCCTTGTCGAAAAGCAATGCCCATCATTGTGCCTGGCGGGTCTGCGTACAGCAGGCCACGCGCCACCACCCCCGCCGTCCCTGTCAAAAACCACTTGACAGTGATGGCGGGATGGCCGCGCATGATCCAGATGTAGCCGCGATGTGCATATTGTATTGTTTTTGTCAGGGATGGTAGCCCTGTGCGCAGCAGAGAATATGCTGACACCCGCGCCGTCCCTGTCAAAAACAATACGAAGTGCTCGCGGACCTCACGAGCATCACTTAAGACTTTTCCCCAAAGTGTGCTTTGCTTTGTTTTTGTTGGCAGGGATGGTCGGGGGGAGCCGCATCGGGTTGGCTGCGCATGCTCAAACTGTGGAGGCTGAGGCGGTTTGTGTTGTTTTTTGTTATGGATGGTGGGGGCGGGCCCTCATTGTGTCGGCATGGTTCCGGGTTGAGCGCCGGCCGGGTGAGGGAGGGGTGTACTTTTATAAGGAACAATGATGAACCCTTCCCTGAAAGGGGAAGAAGGAGGTTAACAGAGCCCCTTCCTAAACCACTCACGCCCAAAGGGCTGGTGGGATTTACGATGTTGGCCTCTTGGGGCCCTCTTGAGGCCTCTTAGGGTCAGTTCTGGGGCCTCTTTAGGGTCTCTTTGGGGCTTTTGTGGGGCCCCTTTGGGGCCTCTGTGAGCCTCTTGGAGCTTCTTGGACGCCTCTTGGGGCCCCAGCGGCAGGGTTCACATGCGCCCCCGCGACTAATTTCGGCACGCCCCTCACACGGTTCGTGGCCCCACAGGGAGCTCCACTGAAGGCCCCAGCGGCAGGGTGTACATGCGTCCCCGCGATTAATTTCGGCGTACCCCTCACACGGGTGTCGGGTCCTCGTTTTGAAGAGACAGCGCCCCGCGTTCCACCTCTCCTCCTCTTCCCCCTCCTCTCTCCTCCTCCTCCCCATCCATCCTCATCCTCATCATCACCAGGGTCGTGGCCCCATAGGGAGCTCCACCGAAGGCCCCAGTGGCAGGGTTTACATGCGTCCCCGCGATTCATTTCGGCACACCCCTCACGCCGTTCGTGGCCGCATAGGGAGCTGAGTCCCCAGTGGCAGGGTTTACATGCGCCCCCGCGATTCATTTCGGTACACCCCTTTCACACGGTTCGTAGCCCCATAAGGAGGTCCACCGAAGGCCCCAGTGGCAGGGTTTACACACGTCCTCGCGATTAATTTCGGCACATAGGGAGCTCCACCGAAGGCCCAAGTGGCAGGGTTTACATGCGCCCCCGAGATTCGTTTCGGCACGCCCTTCACACGGTTCGTGGTCCCATAGGGAGGTCCACCGAAGGCCCCAGTGGTAGGGTGTACACGCGCCCTTGCGATTCATTTCGTCACACCATTCACACGGTTCGTAGCCCCATAGGGAGCTCAGCTCCACCGAAGGCCCCAGTGGTACAGTTTACATGCTTCCCCGCGATTCATTTCGGCGCACCCCTCACATGGTTCGTGACCCCCAGGGAGTTCCATTGAAGGCCCCAGTGGCACAGTTTACACGCGTCCTCGCGATTCATTTCGGCCCACACCTCACTCGGTTCGCGGCCCAATAGGGAGCTCCACCCAAGGCCTCAGTGGCAGGGTTTACATGCGACCCCGCGATTCATTTCGAGGAAAAGACGCTTGCGCGAGGCCCCTGGAATTCTCCACGGCGCAAGGCACGGGGCTTCGGACACCGCGGGCCCCCCTCCTCCGTCTCATCTCCATCGCGGTACTCGCAGCTGCATATGGTTGGGTCCTTCGTCAGGCTTTCGTTGTTGTCAGGAAGGCGGCCCTAAAACTTAAGCAAAATAGTTACAGAACAAGGCTCCAGGAAGCAGGCGGGGTCGGCCGTGGTGGAGGGTCGGGGAGGGGGTGCCGGACGGCGTGCGGCCTTAAAACCAGCACGGAAAGGCTACAGAAGAAGGCTCCAAGAGGTAGGCGGTGTCGGCCGTGGTGGAGGGTCGGGGAGGGTGCCGGACGAATGTCTGCAGGGTGGGTGGCCGTCAGAGCAATGCAATTATGGTTGCAGAGCAAGGCTCCGGGAGGCAGGCCGTGTCGGCCGTCATGGAGGGTCGGGGAGGGGAGGGCCGGACGGATTTTGATCCGGTGGGTGGTCCTCAAAACAGCGTAAATGGCTAGATGTCAAAGTTTCAGGGGGCAGACAGCGCTGGCCGTAGTAGAGGGTCTCGGGTCGGGCGAAAGGGGGGGATTGGGAAAGGGGGGGTTACGAAATTTGCTGCATGCAGCTGGTTTCGGCCTCACCGAGGGGCCCAGTCCTCGATACATGGCCGCCTCCGGCGCCGGGAGGCGCCGGGAAAATCAGCGACGTGAGCTGATTCTCAAACCCCCCCTTTGCTATCCCCCCCTTTCGCCCGACCCGAGGGTCGGGGAGGGGGGGTACCGGACGAATGTCTGCAGGGTGGGTGGCTCTAAAGCCGTCGCGAAGCGGACTTCTGCAGGGTGGGTGGCTAGAACTATTAGAAAATGGCTGCGGCACAATGCTGCAGGAGCTCGGCGCGGGCGGCCGCGGTGGGGGTCAGGCAGGGGAGGCGGTGCTGGCCGTAGCAGAGGGTGGGAAGGGGAGTGCCGGACGTGGTCCTAAAAACAGCGCAAATGGCTACAGATCAAGGCTCCAGGAAGCAGGCGGTGCCGGCTGTGGTGGAGGGTCGGGGAGGGGGGGGGCCGGACGGATTTCTGCAGCGTGGGAAGCCCTAGAACAACGCAGAATGGTGTCAGAAGAAGGCTCCAGGAGGCAGGCGTTGTCGGCCGTGGTGGAAGAAGGTCGGGGAGGGGGGTGCAGGACGGCTTTTTGTCAGGTGGCCCGAAAACCAACACAAAATGGTCACCGAACAAGGAGGGGGGAGCCCGACGGCTACGGAACAGTGATCCTGGAACCGGGCGCGGTCGGCCGCGGTGGGGGGTCAGCGAGGCGGGTGCGGGATAGATGTCTGCAGGGCGGGTGGCTCTAAAACTCGTAGAATGTGGTCACGGCACAGTGCTGCAGGAACCAGGCGCGGTCTGCCGCGGTGGGGGTCAGGGAGGGAAGGCTCGCAGGAGGCAGGCGGTGTCGGCCGTGGTGGAGGGTCGGGGAGGGGATGCGGGACGGATTATTGACGGATTACTGACGGATGGTTGGTTTAAAACCCATGCAAGTTGTTTGCAGGACAAACTTCCAGGGAGCAGGCGGGGTCGGCCGTGATGGAGGTTCGGGGACGGGAGTGCCCGACTGGTTTTTGTCGGGTGGTTGGCCCGAAAACCAACGCCAAGTGGCTACAGAACGAGGCTCCAGGTAGGCGGTTCCACGCGCATACCAGCGGTGCAGAAGATCATTGAAAGCCATTTCGGCAAGGACCAGCGGAAGCAGGAGGAAAAGGATGAGGAAAGGAGGCCTCTTTGAGAGGCGATGGGGTCCCAGGGTAGGGTCGGGGAGAGGGGTGCCGGACGTAGTTCTGTAGGCTGGGTGGCCCTAAAACCAACGCGCAATGGCTACAGAACAAGGTTCCAGGAGGCAGGCGGTGTCGGCCGTGGTGGAGGGTCGGGGAGGGGGCTTGCCGGAGGGATTTTTGCCGTGTAAATAGCCCGAAAGCCAACGCAGAATGGCTACAGCGCACGGCTCCAGGAGGCAGGCGGTGCCAGCTGTGGTGGAAGGTCGGGGAGGGGGGTGCCCGACGGCTACGGAACAATGATCCTGGAACCGGGCGCGGTCGGCCGCGGTGGGGGGTCAACGAGGCGTGTGCGGGATAGATGTCTGCAGGGTGGGTGGTTGGAAAGTTCGTAGAATGTGGTTACTGCACAGTGCTGCAGGAACCAGGCGCGGTCTGCCGCGGTGGGGGTCAGGGAGGGAAGGCTCGCAGGAGGCAGGCGGTGTCGGCCGTGGTGGAGGGTCGGGGAGGGGATGCGGGACGGATTATTGACGGATGGTTGGCTTTAAAACTAACGCAAGTTGGTTGCAAAACAAAGCTCCAGGAAGCAGGCGGTGTCGGCCGTGATGGAGGTTCGGGGACGGGGGTGCCCGACAGATTTTTGTCGGGTGGGTTGCCCTAAAACCAACGCCAAGTGGCTACAAAACGAGGCTCCAGGCAGCAGGTGATGTCGGCCGTGGCGGAGGGTCGGGAAGGGGGGTGCCGGACGGATTTGTGTTGGGTGGGTGGCCCGAAAATTAATGCAAAATGAGCACAGAACAAGGCTCCAGGAGGTAGGCGGTATCGGCCGTGGTGGAGGGTCGGGGAGGGGGCTGCTACGGAACAAGGTTCCAGGAACCAGCTGACGAAGGTGTCCAACTTGGTGGGGGCCGAGGAGGGGGTCAGGGTCGGATCCGGGCGAGAATTTGTCGGGCGAGGGATCGTTAAAACAGACGCTCGAAGTTGACGGCGGACAGGTGCAAAGGTTGATCGCACACGCCTTCTGTGGTCGGCGGATTGCAGATGCATTGCGCGCGCTTTGAACGCTGTTGTTCTCGCAGTGCGTTCTGATCGGATTTCTGTGTCATGTGCATTGCATGTGCATTGCGCTCGCATTGCGCATGCGGTGCTCCGCGCTTCACCTGTATTGCGCAAGTCGCTGTTGGGGGTCCCACGCTGGAGCCGTCCACCTCTTTGCGCTACACGCTCTCCCCGCAAGGAGCTCCTGACGGTCCACTTCGACTCCTCGGTGAAGGTGTGGTCCGCCGTGTCTGGGCGGTGCCTGCACACCTGCTCCGGGCAGGACGCCCGCTTCTCGCCCTGATCCCTTGCAGGGCTCCCTCGAAGCTCGCGAGCATGTGGGACTGGCTGCCCAGGTGCGCGCTTCATAACTGAGCTTTTTCGAGGCCTCTCTCAGTCTGATTGACTGAAGCCTTGCGTTGAACATGCTGGTCTCCAGCGCCATTCGCGCTCGGCCAGTCGGCTCGGGGATGATACGTCTTCTGGGTGAATTCGTATCGATTGTAAGTCTTGTTTTGGACGTACAGGCCTACTCGCGATTGGTCCCGCCATGGTCGAGCCTGGCGTGCTTCCGCCGTCCTCCTCCTCCTCCTCCTCCTCCTCCACCTCCTCCTCCTCCTCCTCCTCCTCCTCCTCCTCCTCCTCCTCCTCTCTCCTCCTCGCTCAGAGCAAACTGCCGGACATGTTCTTTAGCGAGCAAGAGTTGTCGGGGGCTGTTAGCTCTCGTGCTGCTCCTGGTGTCCACCCCTCCCATTATTTTGTAAGGACCACTCTCGGTCCGCGGCGCCGCACACCCCTGAACGTGACATGATTTGTTTCACAATTTTTTGGCCCGTACACACCGTGGGCAGACAGAATCCTCCCTAGACCCCGACGGGTAGGCGATATTGCGCCTGCGTCGGGCCGAAGGCTTTTTCTGCGACCAGCACGTTCCTCCCACAATTTTCCTTCCTACTCTGATGCCCTCTCCTCCCCGCGCCCCACTCCCCTCTCCCAACTCGCCGCGGGTTTCGCGGAACGCTGCCTCCCAAAGGGAGGGAGTGCTTTGCCACTTTCATTCAGACGAGCTCGTGGAGAGGCAGACACTCTCCACGCCTCTCCCTAAGAGCTCGTGATCTTGCGCCTCTGTCGGCGCCGAAGCTCGTTTTCTGCGACCGCCCTGCTTCTTACGCTGTTATCCTCGCTATGATGCCATCCCCTCCCTTGCCCCACCTCCCTCATCCCTACTCCTTGCAGGTATCGCGGGACGTTGCTTCCAAGAGCGGGGACTCGCGTGTCCACATAGGGGAATTTGACGAAGGAGGCAAACTTTCTCCAAGCCATTGCCCGAGGGTTTGGCGATCTCGCTCCTCTGTCGGCGCAGAAGCTATTTTCTGCCACCACACTGCTTCTTACGCTATTACCCTCCCTCTGATGCTATCCCCTCCCTATCCCCATCTCCCTCATCTCTACTGCGTGCAGGTATCGTGGGACGTTGCCTCCAAGAGCGAGGGCATGCATGAGGAATCTGGAGAGAGGCAGACATTCTCCACGCCACTGCCCGAGGGCTCGGCGATCTTGCGCTTCTGTCGGCGCCGAAGCTCGTTTTCTGCGAACACCCTGCTTCTTACGCTATTATCCTACTTATGATGCCATCCAATCCCTTGCCACATCTCCCTCATCCCTACTCCGTGCAGGTATCGCGGGACGTTGCTTCCAAGAGCGGGGACTCGCGTGTCCACATGAGGAATTTGACGATAGAGGCAGACATTCTCCACGCCACTGCCCGAGAGCTTGGCGATCTCGCTCCTCTGTCGGCGCCAAAGCTCGTTTTCTGCCACCACACTGCTTCTTACGCTATTACCCTCCCTCTGATGTCATCCCGTCCCCTATCCCCACCTCCCTCATCCCTCCTGCGTGCAGGTATCGCGGGACGTTGCCTCCAAGAGCGAGGGCATGCATGAGGAATCTGGAGAGAGGCAGACATTCTCCACGCCACTGCCCGAGGGCTCGGCGATCTTGCGCTTCTGTCGGCGCCGAAGTGTGCACTTCAAACGAAAATGATCCATCTTTCGCTCTGCGACTGCGGCGCGGGCCTCGCGGCGGGCCGCCGATGCGTGTTTCCACCAGTGCGCACCGGGCCCGGCGAGTGGTGCCTTCCCCCAAGCCCTTCGTAGAGCGCGGGCTGCGCGACGGGCCGCCGCTTAGAGTGCCCACCGGACCGCATCGGCATGCATCCCCATCGAGGGGAGGAAATCGGCCAGTGGGGCCAAGGCCGTGCAAGTGTGAGAGGGGATTTGTTAACGGATGCTCATCGCCGCCACGGACACATTCCTATCGAGCTCCTGGCGAGAGCGCACCCCCCGCACACGTCTCTGGAGGGCCGTCACTTTTGGCTTCGAGCCTGGCGACGCGCCCGGCGGCTTGTCAGGATCGAGGTGGCCGGTTGTTCTGCACAGGTGGGCCTTTGGCCCAGCCTCCGCCTCCATCCCTCCTGGTTTGCCGACTCGCCTTCTCCCTTTCCTCCATACCGTAGGGGAAAACAACTAGTGGACACCCCCCTTTTCCCCCAAACTCAAAGTTGGCACGCGCGGAGGAGATTGCGGTCGAAGCGCAATTCATCTGACCCACCGCCAACTTTGAACATTGGGGGAGGGGGAGGCGTTGACCGATGAATATGACATGAGTGTTCGCTATTTTGTCCGAGGCCTGTATGTCGGTCCCCTCTCCAGGAGACCGCGGGGAGGCGCGGAGGAGAGCAGCGCGCAGGGGGATGGGACGGGGGAGGAGGAGGAGGAGGAGGAGGAGGAGGAGGAGGAGGGAGGAGGAGGAGGAGCAGGAGGAGGAGGAGGAAGGGGAGGAGGAGGAGGAGAGGAGGAGAGGAGGAGGAGGAGGAGGAGGAGGAGGGGAGGAGGAGGAGGAGGAGGAGGAGGAGGAGGAGGAGGAGGAGGAAGGAGGAGGAGGAGGAGGAGGAGGAGGAGGGGGAGGGGGGGGGAGGGGGAGGAGGAGGAGGAGGAGGAGGAGGAGGAGGAGGAGGAGGAGGAGGAGGAGGAGGAGGAGGAGGAGGAGGAGGAGGGGGAGGAGCAGAAGGAGAAGGAGAGGCATCTGCTTGAATAGGCTGCGAACTCAACAGCCTTTGCGCCTTTAGTTTCGGGCGGGCGAGCGAGGAGAAGAAAAGAGAAGAGGAGTAGGGGGAGGAGGGAGAGGAGGTACAGGAGAAAACAGAGGAGGAGGAGGAGGAGGAGGAGGAAGAGGACAAGGGGGAAGGGGGAGAGGGGGAGGAGGAGGAGGAGGAGGAGGAGGAGGAGGAGGAGGAGGAGGAGGAGGAGGAAAGGGAAGAGAAGGAGGAGGAGGAGGCGAAGGAGGAGCAGGAGGAGGGGAGAGGAGGGCGCCCCACTTCGGACAGTGTCACTGTTCAGACTCTTACGGCTACACGTGCCGAACGGACCCGCCTTACAAAGCGGGAGGTCTGGCATGCTATAAAGAAGTGGTGGGATGACCTCCCCCCTGGCGCGGGCGAAAGGGTCCCCGGCTAGGACAAATAATTGTCGGTGGTGATAAGACCCACGGGGGCCCGATTGCGCCACCGCACGCAGGGGGATGCCGGTTTTAAGCGTACGTTGGCGCGCACATGCATGCACGCCTCGACGCCCTGCGAAAAGAGGCGCCGCTTTGGGGCATCCCCCGCAGCGGCCCAGGAGAGGCAGACAACGGAACAAGTTCCAACTGTTCTCGCGGCCCGCGTGGAAGGAGGCTAGCGCTGGCGCACCGCCCTTTGGGGGCCGAAGAGGTCCTGGAGATAACCTGATAGGGTGGTCCTTCTGGTCGCATTAGGGTGGAAAGCACGTTGTGTAAACCCCCAGGCCTTTGTGCACGATGGAACCGTACGATCACTGGTGCTGACTGCTCGTGTGCCTGATAGAGGGGCGCTGGCTAAGTGCTTGAATGCTGGCGGTGAGAATTGTCTCGCGGTCCTCCTGTCGCCGGCCACTGGCCGCAATGTGGTGCTGCGTGAGGCGCGCTCCTCCACTCGAGGCGATGCTCTGGGGTCATTCGGTTGCCAGCACCCTGGTGGGTGGTAGTAGGGCCTGTAGTCCCCGCTCCCTGGTGGGACGGGAGAGGCGTCTGGTGACAGGAAGCACTGCGTCGGGGGGGTTGGTGTGCTGTAGCACTGGTCAGCCCAGCTGGTTGGGGCGGCGGTGCTGGCCCACGGGGCGCAGTCCGCGACCCCTCCACGTACCATGCATGCGCAGGTCGCCTCTCAGCTGGGACGGGGCACTGCCACTTCCGTGGGCGTGTCCTTCGGCCGTGTGGGCGGCATGACGTCTCTGTGGTGCGTGGACGCGGTCGTCTTCGCCGTTCGGGGAGGCTCCGAGACTAAGATGATCAAGGTCGTCAGCGGCAGAAACGGCGGCGTGTTGCAGCAATGCAGCCAGGGGTCGCCGAGGTCGTCGAAGAGGTCGGGACCAGGTGGTTCCACCGCGGGGCGTTGTCCTCCTTGTGTGCCAGCGCGTTATCCCAGACTGGTGGGTAGCGGGTTTATTTCCATGTTGAAGGATTCCGTCTGGGAGTATCCCGCACGTCTGTGGGGTAAAGGGAGCGTGCGATGCCTTCGAATGTTTCCGCGATGAGCGTGATGCGGCCGTCGTTAATACCTTGGTCTCCGAGGCGGCTTTCGATATTGTCTTTTCTGCTTTAAGAACACACGTGTATATTCCCCAATCAGAGCTTGCCTCTGTAGGGGCCCTAGCGGATTCATTCCCCAATCAGAGCTTGCCTCTGTAGGGGTCCTAGCGGATATAAAGCTGAGGTGAGGTGGGCGGCCGATTTCGGTGGCCGGGGCCGGGTGCCCGGGTGCCCAGGGGTGCCTGGGGGTGCCTGGGTGCCCAGGTGTGTGGCCGATTTCGGTGGCCGGGGCCGGGTGCCCGGGTGCCCGGGGGTGCCCGGGAGTGCCCCGGTGCCCGGGTGCCCAGGGGTGCCCGGGTGCCCGGGGTGCCCAGAAGTGCCCAGGGGTGCCTAGCCCAATAGCCCTATATCCCTATAGCCCAATAGCCCAATCGCCCTATATCCCTATCGCACTATAACCCTATAGCTCTATAGCCGTATAGCCCTATAGCCCAATAGCCCAATAGCCCAATAGCCCCATAGCCCCATAGCCCGATAGCCCTATAGCCCTATAGCCCTATGGTCCTAAAGCCCTATAGCCGTATGTAGCCCTATAGCCCGAATAGCCTTATAGCCCTTAGCCCTATAGCCCTACAGCCCTGTAGCCCTATAGCCCCATAGCCCTAAAGGCTTGTAGCCCTATATCCCTATGGCCACATCGCCCTATAGCCCGAAAGCCCGAAAGCCCGAAAGCCCCATAGCCCCCCAAAAATTCGGATTGGGTTTCATATGGTCAGGTTAGGTTTGCCGCCGATTTTCGCCGCACGCCCGGGTGCCCGGGCGTGCCTGGGGGGGCCCAGGTGTTTGGGGGTGCCCTATAGCCCAAAAGCCTTATAGCCTGGTAGCCCTATAGGCCTACAAAAAGATTATGGTTGGGGCTTTACTCCGGTATCACATATATATATATATATATATATATATATATATATATAAATACACACACCAGTCTAAGCTGAAGCATCCCATGGATTTATGCCTGAGATCCGATTGCGGTCCAACGCGCTGAGGCGGTTTACCCCAGAGGAAGTCTTCGAAACCGTCAACCGCAGCTCGGTTGTCCACGAAGACGTGCACGGGCCGTTCGGCAGTGGCCACGAGGGAGCGCGGCGAGAGTTTCGGCACGTTGCGCGGGCTGCGCAAGGCCTCGCACTCGAACGGGACGGTATAGCCAGTGGCCCGCGGGGCAGGGTCCTCTTCAGGAGCTCCACGGCGCTTTGCGCGCGATGGGAGATCCGACCACTGCTGTTCGGTTGCCATGGCATTGAAGGCCGTCCTCTGGTTAGCCCAGCAGTGGTATCTCCAGGCGGCGCGCTCCTGGGTTCATTCTCCTCGGTCGCACCACCTGCGCGGGAGCGATGGGCCTGCCGAGGCAACGGCTTTGACGCCCCAATGTTGGGCGAGGTCACTTCGGCAGAGAAAGGCGCAGAGGAGCCCGAGTTACCGCCCCGCGCGCTCGGCCTTGTCCTTGGCCCTGAGGAGCCAAGGGCTGGCAAAGTATTCGAGGCCCTGCTCGACGGCGGCGACGGCCCCCAGCCCGGTCGAGGGGGCGCGCCCGAGAAGAGCTCTCCGCTGCATGGCGCGGGGCACGTCGGTGAAAAGGCTGGCAAGGAGCTGCAGCCAGAGCAGGCGCGCGCCCCGGTCAATATACACAGCGGCAAATTCTGGCCCCGCCCAGTCGAGCTGGGCGATGGCATGCCACGCTCCGCCGACGGGACCGCCCCCGCGGAAAGTTCGCGCGCGGCTGCGACACGATTAGATTATGTTTTTAATTGATGCTGGTGTCCCAATCGCGCGGCCAGGAACTGCTAGCGCGTGGATTGCCCGTTGCATGATCCAGGAGCGCCCTGCGGGCCCGATGGCCGCGACGGCCGCGCCGTTGCAAAGGTTGCGCGCCTAGTCTCTCGGGTCTCGACGCGCGGGCGGCGGCGCGCGCCGGCGGCCCGGCGTCGGACAGGCCGATCCCATAGTGCAGCGCCTTCGGGTGGCCCCCGACGGGGGGGCGCCCAATGGCTTCGGAGACCCTGGCATCAGCGGTTGCTTCAGAGTTGACCCGGGCCCCTCGGTCCCAGGCGCCGCATTTATTCAACTTCCGACCAACTACGCTTGGCGGTCAGTTTTGAGCGGTTCGCCTGCTCGGGTGGGAATCAGCGACCCCGCGTTTGAGATCTCCCCCGAGGGCCGATCCTACAATTTTGCCCGGTAACTCGCTTGGCCCGACAGGTCGTCAAGGAGGACAATCTGGCCAAAAGAGGTCTGGAGCTCCGCGGCCAGAAGGGCGGAAGAAGCGCCGTCGTCGACAAAATTGGAGCTGAGCGATCGCGGCACATGCTTGCGGAACCGTTTTGCCTACACGCGCGCGAGGAGCTCGATGTCGCCATGGGAAATGGATCTGGCGTGCAGGTGCTCGCTGGCGCGCCGCGCGGGCGGGGAGCGGGCCCCTCCCGCGCGGGCGCAGCGGCGGAGATTGTCGCCGAAGTCTCGCCTTGCGCGCGCGACGTCTTGGAGACGCAGTGCGCAGGGCCAGGTTGAGACAGACGTCAGTAACAAGGTAGTCAGGGCATTTCTGTCTTTCGAGCGCGACCCCAACCAGCGGCCGCTGGCGACGTCGCGCGCATTCGACCGGCAGGGCAGGCGCGGCGCCGACGTCGCCGGCGGCGGCGCGCGGGGCGGCTCCAGCGCTGGCGGGGCGAGCCCAGAGCGCTTCCCAGGTGGCTCGGCAACGGTAAGCTGGCGCGTCCCAGGCGCACATCCAGACAGGCATAATTGAATGGAGAACAGTCATGGGTCTGCGGGAAGCTCAATCTTCTTGCTTCGCAGGCAAGGCTAAGGGGCGCGAAGAAGAGACCCAGGGGCAACCCCCTTTCGTTACGCGGCCCGAGGCGCGCTGGCGGCGAGGCGCAGAATTCTGGCAGGGGGCGATTTACTTTGTTTGGTGGCCCATCTGTCGAGACCTCCTGGCCTTGCAGCCGGCCTCGTCCGAATGCAGCCGTAGACGAGGTAGTCGTCGGCGAGGGCGAATGACTCGGCTGGCGCTGGCTCAGGGGGCTCGAGCTGGCACTCAGCCTTGAAGTCCTCGCAGGCGGGCGCGATCTCGCAAGCTCGGCCCTCGTTGGCGCGGCGCGCATTCAGTCTGCGTTCCCAGGTGTTGGTCGCGAGCTCGATCGCGGCGCCGGCGTCTGCGAGGATCGCGTCTGGCTCGCTGCGGGCCCGGGCGCCGCCACTTTCACGGTCGCTGTCCGCAGAAAGGTCATCGGGCGCAGCGGTGGAGCAAGTGTCCTGGCCCGGCGGCCCTCCTCCCGCTCTGGACACCCGCGGGTGCCCGGCGGCGCGCGCGGGGGCCATCATGGGGAATGCGGAGGTTGACGGTGCTGGAGCTGTCCGCCGCTGCAATCCTCTGGCCCGCGGCACTGCCCCCGCCCTCGGCCCGCGCGCGGTCTTTCATTCGCGGGTGCGACGTTCGAACTAGGTCGCGAGCGGGAGGCGCCCCACCTGCTCGGCCGCGGCGGCGATGAGGTCGTCGAGTCGAGCGCCGGCTGGCAGCTCACCGCGGCCCCAGACTCGCGAGGGGTTGGCGAGGCCGGCAAAGCGGATCCGCGTTGCACGGACGTTTGCGGCAACCCAAGCACGCTTAGCATGGGCCCATCGAACGGGGCAACGCCGCGCTCGGCTGCGCGCTGTCGGCGGGCCGCCAGCCCCTTCCTGATGCCCTTAAGTTGCCTGGAGCGCTTCTCAAAATCATTGGTAGCTCGGTTGGAAATGCCGTGCTCTGGCCTGACCAGCGGGGCAGCGCATGGCATGCCTGGTGGCAGTCTTATTTTGCTCCTGCGGTGGACATCTGGCTATAAGCTGGGCACGGTAGTCGTGGGCGGCTTGGTCGGCGAGGTCGAATAACTTGCCCACGTCGTCAGCCTCGCCAGCGGCCACCACTCGCGGGCGGTAAGCTTGTTCCATGGAGTTACCCATGGCGCGCTGTTCATCAATAGTCTATGGCTGCGGAGGCTAGCGGGTAGGGCATGATAGCCTTGAGTCTTCTCGCTGGCTGTCTGGTGACGTCCAGGTTGAGACTCCAGGAACCCCAGGTCCCAAGTCTTGTTCGGTGGGAAGGTCGCGAAGCACGGCGGAATTGGCGACGAGCTGCCTGCCTTTGGCGCTGGTGAACACGTAGTCCATACGGCCCCCCTCAATTCCCGGCGCTCTTCGGCCCCAGTCGAGGTCTCGACCGCAGGTGCACGCTTTTTGTGTCAGGAGAGCCCGATGCCGCGCTGAACCGCCCCAGGTTGGAGAGCTGGGCGAGGGAGGTTCACTCCTTGATGCCATTTTGCGCGCCCATGCAGATGAAGCATGGCGCGTCGCCGCCCCTGTTCGTAGCCTTCCCACGCCTGGCGATACAGGCCGCGCCAGATTCGGCGTGGACCGACGCAACGCAGACGCCGTTGATGCCGTTATTGTTGCAGGCAATCCGCTTCCGAACCCCCCGCCTGTTGGCGTGCATGTTGGGCTCGGGGTGGCAGGCCTCGGTCCATCGCGCGGTCGCGAGGAGGGCATCCTCCTGGATCTTGGTTGCCTTGTGGGTCACTGGGACTGTTCTCGCTGGATGAGCCCGTGGGGGGTGACGCCGAGTTTGAGATCTGGGAGAGTTCTGGCCTATCACGAAGGGGGGGGGTCAGTGTCCCCGATGCCCTCGGCGCTGTTCTCCATGTCGCAGCCAGCCGCATCCTCGATGGCCATCCTTGATGGCCAGGGTGGAGTCGTTGGTGGTTGTAGCTGGTTCCTTCTTGATGTTGCTAGCTCTTCGGCACGCCCCTGGCACGCTGATCCTGCGTTGCTTCTTCCCTGGTGGCGGGGTGCTCGGCGGCGGCGCTTTCGGGCGTGCCGATGGTTTGAACAGCGCTTGCAGGCAGGGTCTGGCGGCCGGCCTGTCCGGCAGGGGCGGGGAAGGGTCGGTCCCTGCCCCCTCCCGTGGGCGGCGAGGGTGGCCCCGCCATGGGTTTCTCCGCCACGGCGGTTTCTGGCGAGACAATCGTAGCAACAGGGCCTCTCGGCTAGTCCGCCACAGCTTAGGATTTCGCCCCCAACCTGGCGATGGCGCATGGGATGGTAGACCCATGGAGGTGGACCGCGGGGCTTCGGTGGAGGACTGGCCGCTTTGACCATGGCGAAATCACACCTGGTGACTCTGCCGCAGCCTGTGTGCTGTACCTCGCAGTGCCCCTTGGTGGATGTGAGCACCTGAGTGATCTGTGCCTTGGTAGCACTCTGTGGTGCCGTACTTGGCGTTGACCATTGTTGCGTCGGCCCCACGTAGTTCCAGGGCAACGTGTTTCACCTTCTTGGTGTTCGACTCAACACTGATGCCCGCTCTCTTGTCCGCACTTGCCGCTCCGAAGGCGATGTGTTTGGTGGAGGTATGGTGGGTTTTCTTGGAGCATGGTCTGGTGACCGTCGGGGTACCGCACGATGACGTAATCGTTGGGCTGGGGCCCTCTGGGGCTGCGGTAGCCGATGTCGAATGAGACGCATGCTTGGCCCGAGGCAGAGAGGACCAATGGAATGCCGGCTGGCTCGGTGCCCAAGGAAGCCGTTCGCTTGCGCTTCCCGGCAGATGTGTCATGGAGCCTTGAGAGTTGCATTGTTCTTGGATTTGTACGATACAGAAGTGGCACGCAAACACGGCCGTGAAGGCGTCGTCGAGGTATTCGTCCGCCTGGATGCGCGCAGCGTCTTTCTTGGCTGACAGGCGGCGCTCCTTTGACTTTTTCTGTCTCCTTCCTGGTCCGCCTGGATAGCGGTTACCATTGATTGGTGCGACGTTTTGGAATGGTATTGCGAATAATTTCTCGGGCGCAGGCGCGACTATGAGTGGCCGCGCGGATCGAGACGACGTTGTCGGTTGGGTCAAGCTTGATTTGCACAACGTTCTGGAGGCACTTGACCTACTCCCGTTCGAGTTGATAGATGGTGCCCTGGATGTGGCTTGGCGTGTGCTTGATAGCCTTCGCCGTGCGCCGCAGCACTGGGATTCGCATTTATCTTCCAGGGTAGCTCGCGTTGCTGAGCCCCAGAACTGCGAGGGCTAGAGGTTTGTCCTGGGTTCGGATATGTTGGTGCAGGCGGTCGCCTTCCTCTAGCGTGTGGAGCGAGATGCTGTTGGTGTGTGACATTTCCTCCCCGTCCCTTTTTTAAGGCGCTGTGGTCATGGGGACGTGCCACTTTTGCGCATCAAGGCTGATGAGAGGGGGCGTGTCGTTGCCCTGGTGGGCTTCGGCTTCGACCGTGGTACGTGCTGTGCGGTGCCACGGTCTGTGGCACTCTTGTGCGTGAGGGGGTGGTGCACCATTGCATAGTTGCTTATAGTTTCCGTACAACCTCATTAGCTTGCCCCTGAGCTTTCGCTCGTCGGAGCGGTGTTGCTGGTAAATGGTATCGTGAGCGAGCTCGTTGTATGTAGCGACTTCTCGGTCGACGCTGTTCTTGCTCTGGAGTGCAGCGGCTCAGAATTCCGTTCGAGCCAAGTTGACCTCGGGTAAGGGAGTCTGTTGGCGACCATGGCCTGGTGGCTTGGGCTGCCTTGGTGCAGGAGGTGCGCGGCGAGAACTGTTCGGGGCCATGGCGCGCACGCAGATACGGAAGGGGAATTTGCACGAATCAGTCACACGCTGTGGTAGAGTGTGTCCAGTCTCGCGAGGCGATCAAGGGAAGTCCTGGGCAACTCGTGTCCTGGCTGCGCGCTGGGTCAGAGACCATCGAGCCGAGACTGGGGAGGGGAGAGGAGGAGGGGGCGGATGGGCGGTCGGGATCGGAGAAGAGTGAGGGGGAGGCGGAGGCGGGGAGGAGGAGGAGGAGGAGGAGGACGACGACGACGACGACGACGACGTTGAGACGAAGATGAGTCGCCGACGACGACGACGACAACGACAACGCGCCGCCGCCGCTGAGGGCCGAGGGCCGCCGAGGGCGGGGCCACCAGGCGCCGCCCTCGAGGCCCCGCCGCGAGGAGGGGGCGGATGGGCGCGATCTTCCGCGCGCGCGCTCGCGCCCGCAGGCGACGGCGGCGGCGAGGGCGAGGCGGGGCAGCTGAGGCCGGTGGTTCCAGTGGGTGTGGTCAGGGGGCGACGTGTCGGCTGCACGTATCGGGTGTTGCTAGAAGTCCAAAGGGCCAAGGTGCCCCCAGGATTCTCGGGGTAGCCCAAACGGCATCCAGAGCACCCCTCACGAGGCCCACAGGGCCCCAGGGGCTCCAAAATGGATCGAAAAGCTGGGGGCACCTTGGGCCAGGGGCACTTCTAGCAACACCCGAACGTAAGAGTTGCCTTTCGCTGGAGTGGCCTCTTCTCTAGGTCTCCCAGATGGGGTCCGATCAGATGGGGTCCGAGGATGGCGCCGCAGCGCCAATGCGGCTCGAGGTGGAGCCCGATGTTCTCCACGCCGACGGCGCCGATACATCGCCGATTTCGTCACCTCAGGCCCCGTCCAGGCAGGCCTCTAGGTCAGGGGGGCGACGTTTCGGCTACACGTAGAATGATCGGTCGTTGGAGTGACTTTTGGTGCGTGCACACTGGGGGGAGGAGGAGGAGGAGGAGGAGGAGGAGGAGGAGGAGGAGGAGGAGGAGGAGGAGGAGGAGGAGGAGGAGGAGGAGGAGGAGGAAGGGGAGGAGGAGGAGAGGAGGAGGAGGAGGAGAGGAGGAGGAGGAGGAGGAGGAGGAGGGAGGAAGGGGAGGAGGAGGAGGAGGAGGAGGAGGAGGAGGAGGAGGAGGAGAAGGTGCGTGGATTTTTTGATGACTGAACGCGGTGCGATGGCAGCGTCCTGCGCGCCCGGGCGTGGCCTCCCCACGGCCCCCCCGACGGGCGCGCACCGGAGGCTGCGCCTGCCTGCGCACTAGGCCACCTCCTGCGCGCAGCCGGAAGCGATGGTGAGGTCGGGCAGGTCATCCTGCAGGCGGATTTTGGGCGAAAACTGAAAAAATAGCCCAAACATATTCCAAAATAGTCAAAGGTTCGAGAGAAAGAAAGATCTAGACTATGTTTTACTATTTCGTGGTGTTCCACCTGAAGAGGGACACGCCCAACTTACAGCTACGGTCAGGAGCGGTGGCTCGGCGTGTCGCGTCGCAGGTTCTGTCGGCGCCGAGCGGGGGGGGGAAGTGAGAAGGAGAAGGCCCTCTCAGAAGGTTTGGAAGTCACCCGCGCCTTCTGAGAAGTTTCCTCGGCCTTCCCAGGAGACAAAAAAACAACTTCTCGGAAGGCAAGGGGGCTTCTGAGAAGTCCCGCCGCCTTCTGAGAAGGCCTTCTCCTTCTCATTTCCCCCCCTCGCTCGCCGCCGATCTTGGTCCAGCACGCTTCGGCCCGACACGCTGACCACGTCCCGCTTCCCAAGGCGTCAACGTCTCGAGCCCCTCCCAGCCTCGCGCCCCGCGAAGCGGAGCGACACGCTATCCGCTCGCAGGTCAGGGCGCGTCGCCGGGGCCGCCGCTGCGACACGCTAAGCGAAAAAGTTCCTGCTCGTCGGGGGCGATAGGCGCAGGGGTGGACGCGTCGACCCCTATCGCCGATAGCTTATCGATAGGGGGCCGATGGCCCACCCAACCCAGAGGAACATGCGATGTCGCTAGCGAGGTCCTCTCGCCGATGTATCGGCGAGGCGTCGTTGATTCCAGCTCGATGTTCCCCCCCACATTCCTTTGCTGGTCCCCATGTGCCGGTGCCCCTCGGAGGGGGGGGGGGAGTCCTGGGAGCAGGAAGACAGAGATCGGGGATCGGAGAGGATCAGTCGAAAGGGAGGATCGGGGATCGAGGAAGTCGGGAAAAGGGCCAGTCGAGACAGCGGCGGCCCTCACTGGCGTCTGTCGTCCCGGGTGGGTGTTCCTGGAGACCTCTCGTCGCCGCGGCCGAATCTGCTTCGGCACAGGGTCCGGTCTGGACCCCGGGAGGAGTCCAGGGACCGCTTCTGAGCGGAGCTGGGTTGGGCGGGAGAGCCGCTGGTGTCGCAACGGGCCCTCCTCCGAGAGGAGGAGGGGCAGAGGATCGGAATCGCCTGTTTTGCTTTTTGCGCTTGGCCGAAGCGGAGATTCGAGGCAGTTGTGTTCAACAATTGCGCCCGAACAAAAAGAGCGCGCATGCGATAACGAACCATCCACGAGCAGCGCGTGCACAGCAAGCGAGCAGAAGGGCGAGAGTGGGCGGCAGCGAGGAAAAGGGCGAAGGCATGCAGAGGACGACGACCGCGATGAGGAGGATGAGGAGAAGGCGATCCCTCATGCGGGGTCGCCGCCTCCTCCTCCTCCTCCTCCTCCTCCTCCTCCTCCTCCTCCTCCTCCTCCTCCTCCTCCTCCCTTCTCCTCCTCCTCCTCCTCCTCCTCCTCCTCCTCCTCCTCTTCCCTCCCCCCCCCCTCCTCCCTCCTCCGCTCCTCCTCCCACCTCCTCCTCCCTCCTCCTCCTCCTCCTCCCCTCCTCCTCCTCCTCCCCCCCTCCTCCTCCTCCTCCTTCCCTCCTCCTTCTCCTCTTCCATTTCTCCTCCTCTCATCCTCATCCTCTCATCCTCCTCCTCCTCCTCCTCCTCCTCCTCCTCCTCCTCCTCCTCCTCCTCCTCCTCCTCTTCCTCATCCCCCTCCTCCTCCTAGTCCTCCTCCTCCTCATCCTACTCCTCCTCTTCCTCCTCCTCCTCCTCCTCGCTGTCGTCACCATCCTCCTGCGGGATGATCGAGGGGGGGCATGGGGCAGAACAGCAGCACCCCTGCGATCCCGCAGTCCGAGCAGCCCTGGCTGGAAGAGTGCTGGCATCGCTGCGTCGACCTGAGCTGCCCTGAGATCCTGGCGTCGCAGTTGTTTCCACACCGGGCGGCTTCGCCGCCTTTTGAGCCTCACGGCCCTCGTAGGTCAACCTCGCTCGAGACATGGTGCAGAGAGTTCGGGTCTGGTGCTTCGGCCGCGGATTCTCACGACGCGCATGTGTTCGCGACGTCGGATCTCAGGGTGGACCAGTGTGCACAGTGCTGGAGCACGCGCCTCGCAGCCGCTGTGCAGGGGGATGCCCCGGGCCGTATTGGACCACTGGCCAGGCAGCACGCCTGCCTAAAGTACAGGGCTCGCTGAGCCTCAGGTCCCTCCGCAGTTGTTCCTCGAGCGCCCCTCGTGCACCCAGGCCTCGTTGAAGGGTACAAACGGGACTTCGGTTCTGACTTGAGAAGTCTTGCTTCAAGAACCTGGGCGCACATGCGTGGTCGATGCTTGCGCTTCCGGTGCAAGGATGGATGGCGGTGGTGTTTCAAGACAGGGTGTTCGCCCGCACTGCAGGCCCGTGGGCCGCGTGTCTCCAGGAGGATTTCCCGATTCTTCAAGGGAGGAAGAACCACAAAGACCGGACAACTGACGATTATTGAACGGCCTTGGGCGTTTACTAAACAGCCCTGCCCTGTTCGGTTCCTTCAGTGGGGGCGTTCAGTAAACGGCCTCGCTTGTCGAGGTGGTCATTCTGGGGGTGGATTGTGTGCCCTCGAATTCTAGTGTTTTGCCCTCTAAAACGGGGTGTTCGCCCGCATTGCAGGCCCGTGGGGCGCGTGTCTCCGGGGGGAACTCCCCCTAATGAAAAGCAATGACAACACAGACTCGTGAGCAGCGGGCTGGGGACGCGAGGGCGCGCCGCGGCATCCTTGGGTGTGTTCCGATCATGTGCTCTGCCCCCAGAGGCCCAAGAGAGAGGGCAGGGCCAATCCAACATGATTGCCCCCCATTGCCGAGCACGTCGATTCGATACAAGTTTTATGATGTCCCAACCTTCTTTAGCCTTGATCACCAGAAAGAATTCCGAACACATGAAAAATGCCGAAACGCGAAGGTTTTCACGTGTCGGTCCCTGTGAGACATTGTTTCGACACTGTTTCGACACCTTTTCCCGGCTGCTCAACATTATTTCTGGGATGTGGTCCTTCAGTATGATAGGACGCAACATAATACAAGTGTCGATATCCATGCGGGCTGGCCCGATCCGATACGGTTTGTTTGTCGTGGCGGACCGATGCGGCTTGATGCTTGCATCGCGCAGTTGTGCATCCTGGCGCAGCCGATCCAGTGCGGTGTCGGTGCTGCGCCGAGGCAGCCCGATCCGACGCACGTCCCGATCCGATCCGAGTTCCCAAGTCGATGCCGGTTGTTCTTAAGTCGCGCGTGTCCCTCTACAGGAGTACAATTGAAAAATCTGCAAAAAAATGTGTGGGGATCACTGTTTAACCATGTTTGAAAAGTGTTGCGCATCCTTTGATTATTTTCATTTTTCGCCCCAAATCCCCTGTAGGAGGGCATGCCCGACCTGAGGCTGACCATGCCTCCCCCTGATGATGATTCCTGATGGCTGGAGAGATCGTCGATCGCAGCCCTCCCCCCCAGGGCCGACTTGGCCCTGGGGGGGATCAAACTGTGGCCAGGCGACCCCTGGAGCACCTCTCAAAGGGTTCCCGGCGGTATTTATAAGAATCGGAGGTGGACAGAACCCCCAACAGTGACACGTCGATTAGTGAATTGTCCGTTTTCGGTTCTCGAGAGGGCGCCGTGGCCGTTATTTTCCAGGCTTGCGCCCGCCAGATTTGGGCCTCAGGTCTTTTTCACTAAACCACGTTTTACTAAAGGGAGGTCTGTCCATCCCCGAAAGAAGTGCCAATCAGAAATCGACAGACAGACGAGGAGAGGAAGGGAGGCGAAGCGCATGGTGCCATGTCGTGATAGCGAAGAGGAGGCGAGTTGAGCTGGGGCTGACGCAGTGCGTGGCGGTGGTGTGGCGCATGTGTGCCCCGTCCATCCCTGAAAGCCCCCCCCCCCATTGTGTGAGCAGCGGTAGCCCTGATGACGAGAGGTGCTCCCCACGAGGAGCAGCCGTGCCCTGATGGCGAGCGGTGGCCCTGATGGTAAGCAGCGGTAGCCCTGATGGCTAGCGGCGATTGTCCAGGAGGTGGGGAGAGGTAGAGGGTGTCTTCCCCCGGCCGTAGCTGAGGGGCTTGCAGTTCGGCGCGAGGCAGTGTGAGGGCGGTGAAACTGGCGGACGAAATCTAAGATGCAACGGATAAGAAAAGAGGTGTGGGGTGGCTGAAGCGCTGCCTGTGGGAGGGCAGAGTGGGTGGTAAGTGGCGGCAGTGGTGGGTGGCGGCGTTACCTGTCCACGCTCGCCAAAGTGGAAGGCTCAAGGGCCCCCCCCTCTGCTCAAAAGAACCTCCCACAGGCGTCCCCGAGATCTGCGACGGGATCCCTCGCCTGCAGGCAGGCGTAGGGTTCCCAGAACGTTGACCTCGGGGCCGGTGGCGGTGGGGTCGCCACGCTCGCTCGGCAACGGTGGCTACCCAACCTCGCCAAGTTGGAAGGCATAAAGGCCTCTGCCCCTGCACATAGGAAACCCGCCGAAGCGTCGCCAGCCCCGCGACTGGTACCCTCCCCTGGCAAGCAGGAGTAGGGTACCCAGATCGCTGGGGTGAGGGCCGCTTAGGGGGGTTCACCGTGCGTGGGGGAGTTGTATGCCTTCCGTGGCGGTGGCGCAGCTCTGTAACAGTAGTGCCCGCCCCCAACCGTAGACGTCACCCACGGCTATACCTGCCCCGCCCCCAATGTCATGATAGCTAGCAAAGCAGTGCAGCGCTGCGGCGGTAGGTCTGGCTGTGTTGGCTGCATCCGCGGCAGCCATGGCCCTTGCCGTGACCGCGGTCGATGTCCGCGTGTCCCGTCCCAGCCAGCTGATGTCCCTGCCCTCCCACCAAGTGTAGCGCGCGGCGGTAGCTACAGTGCCGCGTCGTAGCAAGCCAGCGAGGTGAAGATGTGAGGCAGAGGAGTGTGGGCAGGCGTCGGCGATGGCAGAAAAGCGGGTTGAGATGTGGTAAAAGCAAGCCTGCTGCGGGCTGCGTTTGCATTGCGGCCACGGCCGTCCTGACCCTCGCCATGGCGGCCAGTGGTGAGTCCGTTCACCATCCCCACCCGTACGACCCCAAAACCCGTCCCGCCACACGGAGGGAGGAGTAGAAGGTTATTGTGGAAAAGGCGGGGGGTAGACGGGGCTGAAAGAAGGTTAGCCGGTAGGGAGTGGAGGTTGGTTGAGACCTTATTCGGAATGCGATATCCAGGTTCGCTTGCATTCATGATCTCGGCGTGTCGTGTGATGTCTCCTCTGTGGGTGGGAAAGCCCCTCGGGGACCCACGGCGTAGCACGTCGCACTGTGTAGCATGAGTGGGTGAGAAAGCCCCTTGGGGACCCATTGCACGCAGGCGGTACAGTGTGCTGCCGCCTCTTAGCAACCGGTACGAGGTTCAGAAATTTGCGATATTTGCGGCCCGATTGTGCTGCCAGTGAGTGCGGCTGTTTGGCGAAAAGATAGTTCAGAGACGTGGAATCAGAAGGGAGCAGCTAGTCGCATGTAGAGTCCGCTGTCTGTCACTGGAGCAAAGCTGGTCAAACTTTGGGAAAAGAAGACGCACTGATGGGCCGCCATTCGGCCTGTCCCATCCTGAGGCCTGAGCTTTGCGGGTTGTGGGCGATCAGCGGGGAGGCTCCTGATTCGCCAGGGTGTTGTACTCGAGCTAGTAGGCGATGTCGAAAGGTGGCCACGGTTGCCACGCTGTCTCAGCTCCGAGCGTGCGTACCTTGGAGCTGTGGACCTCTTCGTCGTGCAGGTCCGTAAGGTTGTCGTACCCTTCTCCCTCTGGATGGACAGTCTTTCCTGCTGTCCCTGTGGGTGGGCTGATAGTGCTGATGTCGTCGGCGGGCATCGTCATGTGGGAGTCGGTGATCATCATACAAATGGTTGGTGGCAGCTGCTGTTGGTCTTTGTTGGCGGTTGCCAGCCATGGCTGCGTGTCGGAGATGAGGCGCTGTTGCGAGTAGTGGCCGAGGGCTTCCTCCCTGCGGCTCAGCCTGGCGATGGTGTTGTCGAGGCGCCGCTCCTCCTGCACTTGAGATGTGTGTAGCGCGGGCGGTGAGCCGTGGTGTTGGGGCTCGGTTGGCACGTCGTTGCTCACGCTTGTGCTTGATGGTTCCCCATTGCTGTTGCGCAATGTGGTCCTCGGCTGTCGTCCTCCCCAAGGGCTGTCTGTCCAGCGGCGCTGCCTGGTGGGTCATCTCCCTGGGCGTTGATCAGCTCGTTGATCTTGTTGATGGTTGTGGTGGCGGTGTCCCTCTGGAACTGCGTGATCGCGAGTGGCGCGGGCTCGGACGTGGGGTTGTAGCGTACGCTCAACTTGATGTACATGAGGAAGCTGCGGCGCTGGTAGGCCACGGCAGTTGGCGTCGATATGTCATCGCAGTCGTCGCCGATCGGGTACGTTAGCATCGTGGCGAGTTGATGGTTGACGAAATGGGCGAGGGCGGTCTGACTGTGGGTCATCCTGAACGAACGAGCTCCTGGTAGCCCATCGTGTCGGAGGGTGTAGTTGAGCGATGTTTCGACGTCGGTCATCATTCTGTAATTTTCGCGCTCCATGTCGTGGTTGGAATCCGGGTCCATTTCGTAATTGTTCGCTGCGTCGCCCATGCTGACACAGTACTCCGAGATCATCTTGGGAACGTGGATCTTGAAGAGGTGCACATTCTGCTCATGCTGCTGATGGTGCCGGTCAGACGAGCAGTGAGATCATGTTGTCGTTCGCTGTTGGCCGATCCTGATCTCATTCCCGCATGTGGTTGTTCGATAGCTGGTGTGGCCTGCTCGCACAGTGTGTCCATGTGGGGCCTTGCCAGCGAATTACCAACGACAAAGCTTCACAAGCCGCCACCTCCTCCTCCTCCTCCTCCTCCTCCTCCTCCTCCTCTTCCTCCTCCTCTTCCTCCTCCTTCTCCTCATTATCCTCTTCCTTCTCCTCCTCTTCCTCCTCCTCCTCCTCCTTCCTCTTCCTGGCCCTCGTTGGCCCTCTTCCCTGGGAGCGCCGACGAGGCTGGAGGTCTTCCGCCTCATCCGCCGCACCTGCCACGTCGGAGGCCGCCCCGCGGCCGCCTGGTGGTTCGCGGCCGACAAGCTGGCGCCTCGGCCTCCGCTCCTCTCCGTCCTGCCGCCTCCCTCCCAGTCGCCTCCCTCCCCTCTCCCGCCCCCTCCCCGCCCTCCGCCCCCCCCCTCCTTCTCTCCTCCCAGGGGCCCAGAGCAGGGGTGCCGCAGAGGGCCGGCCGCGCGCCCGCGGCCTGGGCCGCCAGAGCCGCCCTCCTCCGGGGTGGGCGCGGGAGACCCCGAAGACCGATCGCTCCCCGCGCGCGCGGGTCCGCGGGGCTCGGGTGGCCTGAGCCAGTATGGCCGCGCGGCCAGCGATCAGCCGGCCCCCCGGCCCCAGATTCCCATCGTGGCCACCGGGGCCAGGGCGTCTGCAGGCCCGGACATCCTCTCACAGTCGGGCCGGGGCATCAGATCGGGGTCGCTTCGGTAAGGGTACCATAATGTTCTTCGTGCTTGTTGGATGTTCTTGTGCATCCTGCGAGAGGGTACCCTCGAATGCTCTTGGTTCTGGCCGGCGGAGGGTATCATGTTCTTGAAGGATGTCCTTCTGTCCCAGGTCCGACCGCAGCTCCAGCGGGGGAAGCCGAGGCATGGAGGATGCAGGATCTTCGAGATGGGGGGCCTACCCAACAAAGTCCCGTTCACGGGGCCGCAGGTCCCCCACGCGCGCAGGGGGGCCGCCGGGGAGGGGGGGGGGGGGGCGCCCGCGACCGCCCGCGCGGGCTCGCGCCCGCCCGTTCACGAGAGGCCCAGGAGCACAAATCCCCTTCCTCTTCCCCCACCCTCCTCCAACTCCTCATATGCGTCCTTTTCCTCCTCCTCCCCTCCTCCTCCTCCTCCTCCTCCTCCTCCTCCTCCTCCTCCTCCTCCTCCTCCTCCTCCTCCTCCTCCTCTGGGGAGGGGGGCTCTCGGCCCCTTCCCCAGAAGGGCCACCCCTCGCTCACGCGTGAGAGTGGCCCCCTCGCTGGGGCGACCTGCGGCGCGGACCCGCCAGGGGTGCCCCCCCCCCAGGCACTGGCCTGCGCGGCGACTTGGCTTCGGCCTCCCCACGGCCTCCTCAGAGGCCGCGCACCAGGGGCCACTCCCGCCCAGGGGCCACACCCTGCGCGTGGCCGGGCAGGAGGAGGAGGAGGAGGAGGAGGAGGAGGAGGAGGAGGAGGAGGAGGAGACCCCGGCCTGGGCCTGCTTGCCGTTGGCCCTCCTCGCGGACCAGGGCCAGAGGCTCCGCGAGGGCTGGCTGCGCTCCCCCGCGGAGCCCTGGAGCGGGCCGGCCGCCTTCGGAGGCCGAGGCCCTGGAAGGGCTGGGCCGCCCACGTCTTCTTCGTGGCAACTGGCCGGGGGCCCGATCCGACCGCGCCGGCCGCGGCCCCCATGCTCTGCTCCTCGTTCTTCTCCCCCCCCCCCCTCCCAGACCCCCTCGCGCTGCAGAACAAAAATGCGACAGGAGGTTTTTCTATGTTTTCGGCCTCCGGGGGCCCTTGCCGTGCCTCGGGACCGTCAAAAAACGATTCGGGATGAGAACCCGATCCCGGGGAATGTGTCGAAAACTCTGGGGGTCGACGTCGCGAAAAAATCACGACGTCCGGGGTCTGGGTTTGCGGCATCGCCCCCCCCCCCCCTCCCCGCTCCTCTCCCTCGCCGCCCTGCCTCCCCCACGGCGCGAGCCTCGACGGCGTTTGGCGACTTCGTGGGCCGTTCCCGTTTTGATCCCGTTTTGCAGCAGGGGCGGAACGAAGATCGAACGACGGAAAGCGAAAACGAAACGAAAATGCAAAATACTGTTCAGGTCGTGATCGTTTGTTGTTCATTGTCTTGCCGATCGGCGCGGGCCCTCGCACCCCCCGTCCCCCATCCCCCCAGGAAGTGGCGCCTGCTTCCAGAAGGCGCAGCCTCCCCCACCACGGACGCACTGCTGCAGACCGTCGCGCGGAGCAGAGGTCCGGAGCCAGACCCCCCCCCCCCTCCCCCCATCGGGCGAAGAGAGCTATGCACATGCACCGATCCTGGCAAGGCCCATCTTTGACCCAGGATCGGTGCATATGCCTTCCTGGCCAAGGTAGGAGGGCGTATGCACCGATCCTGGGCTCAGGATGGGCCTGGCCAGAATCGGTGTATGTGCACAGTTTTTTTTCCTCTACCCCCACCCCCCCTTCCGCCCAGTGCGCCCACTGCCGACGCGCCGCATCCACAAAAACGCTCCGCTCGCGGCGTGGAGCCTCGGAGGTCGGAGCTCCGCGGAGCCCTCGGGCCCGCGGCGCGCCGACGGCGCGCCCCGACCCGCGCGTCGGCCGCGGCAGGGCGCGTCGGCCGTGCCGGAGCCCATCGGGCTCGCCCTCGTCGGCGCGGGCCGACGCTCGGCATGACGAAGATGGGCGTGTCCCCCTAAATAGGAGGAGTCTTCAAAAATAGCCTCAAGTCGGGCGTGTCCCCCAAAACAGGGGGACTGTGGGCGAACAATGAAACATAGTCCAAAAAGTGCCCCAACAGAATCAAAAATGATCAAAAAATCATCCCCTGACTATCCATTGGCTTACGCCACACCGCCGACCCCTTGGGGCGGCAGCAATCGTCCCCCGCGTGGCCTGTCGGGACAGCCTGTGAGGCCCCTCTAGACACGTTTTAGAGCCCTTTTGGGACCGTCCTGCCATTCCCCCGGGCCGTTGCGATGGTTTCTGGGGCCTTCGTGGGGCGCCCGGAGGCCGTGGTGGAGCCTTTTGAAGAGTCTCCTGGGGTTCCAGAGGCCGATCTTGGAGGTTTACTGGGCCGTTGTGGGCGTCGTGGAAGCCCAAGAAGCGAATGTGCTGAAAATGCATGTTTTCCCTAAGGAATGGGTCAGTTTTTGCTTCTGGAGGCCTGCTTGGAGCGCCTCGTGGTCGCGTATGCAAACGTTTTGGACGCCCATGGAGCTGTCTGGAGGCAATCGTGGGCGGGCGGTTTGGACAGATTCGTCCCCCGCGTGGGCCGTCCAGACAGCCTTTGGGAGCCCTCTTGGCCCGTTTTGGAGCCTTCTTGGGACCGTCCTGCGGCTTTCCTGGGCCGTTGCTCTGGTTTCTGGAGCCTTCGTGGATCACCCGGAAGCCGTCTTGGGAGCCTCTTCGGGTGACAAGGGTCGATCTTGGAGGTTTCTTGGGCCGTTGTGGGCCTCGTGAAAGCCCAAGAAGCGAATGTGCTAAAAATGTACGTGTCATCTAAGAAATGGGACAGTTGTTGCTTGTGGCGGCCTTCTTGGAGCGCCTCGTGGTCGCGTTTTCAAACGTCTTGGACACCCATGGGGCCGTCTGGCGGCGATCTTGGGCGGTTTGGACCGAATCGTCCCCCGCTTGGGGGCCCTCTTGCCCCGTTTTGGAGCCCTTGGGGCCGTCCTGCGGCTTTCCTAAGCCGTTGCTATGGTTTCTGGTGCCTTCGTGGATCGCCCGGACGCCGTCTTGGAGCCTTTTTGGGAGCCTCTTGGGCTGGCGAGGGTCGATATTGGAGGCTTCTTGGGCTGGTTTGCGCCGCGTGGAAGCCGAATGGGCGAATATTGTGAAAATGCACGTTTTCCCAAAGGAGTGGGACGATTCTTTCTTCCGCAGGGCTTTTTTGGGGCGCCTCGCAGTATTGTTTCAAACGTCTTGGGGACTTATGGAGCTGCGTGGAGGCAACCTTCGTCGTTTTGGGGCGATCTTTCGTCGATTCGTAGCTCTCCTGAACCGTTCCAGGAACCTTTGGAGCTTTTTTGGCCCGTTTTGGGCCCTCCTGAGGCTCCAAGTGTGCGGATGATGGATTTGCCCCCCCCCCCCCCCCTCCAAACCGGCCGGACCAGGCCCCCAGGGGAGGGGTTTGGGGAGGGGGAGGCATCTCACACGCCGTGGTCCCAAGGGGTCGGCGGATGTTTCTACTATTTTTGAATATTCCTCCTGCACGCCCGACTTAAAAATAGTCCCAAAATTGTATGGGGACCATCTGTCTATCATTGTTCTGAATGTTTCGGAGCATTGGTTGACTAGTTGTTAGCTTTCGTCCACAAAAGCAGCCTGTAGGAGGACACGCCCGACCCGAGGGTATGATCGGCATGGGCGCAGCAAGAGTTGGCACGAAGACCGACGGCAGTTCCTGTTCATCTTGGGCAGGATCCGCTGTCGGCGCTACCGCAGGCCGCTGACGGTTTTGGACGAGCCCCCGTGTACCGACACGTAAGTGCATCGTCTTCTCTACACGACGTCTGGGGCGTGAAGTTCCTGGGTGTGGCAGGGGCCCCTTGCCAGGGCCCCCAGATCCGCCACCCGTAAAAGAGGCATCTCCGGCATCTCCTGCCCCCCTTTTACAGCCATCGCACCGATATTAGTCGGAGACGAGCCCGGGTGGGAGTAAGAAGGCGCGGACCTTCTCAGAAGGCTCGGAAGTCCCCAGGCCTTCCGAGACGTTTTCTAAGCCCCCCCCAGAAGACCCAGAACACTCCTCGGAAGGTACGGGGGCTTCAGAGAAGTCCCGCCGCCTTCTGAGAAGGCCCTCTCCTTCTCACCTCCCCCCTCGCTCGCCGCCGAATCAGGGTTAGGTCGGGCGTGTCCCCCAGCAGGCGGATCTTGGACGAACAATGGAAAATACCCCGAAAAGTACATTCTAAAATGTTTTAGAGTTGTCAAACAATCGTCCCTGTGTCTTGACTCTTTGGGAAGATTCCTCCTGTAGAGAGAGAGAGAGAGAGAGAGAGAGAGAGGCCCGCCTTGACCTTAGGGCTCCTCGAGGGTGCCACTTGTTCTCGGGCCTCGCACCCGATCGGCGCGCGACCTCAGCGCGACGGGCGGCCGGCGCGCCGAGCCGGGCGGGGCGGCGAGGGCCGCGAACGCGACGCTCGGCGCGGCGCGGCGAGGCCCGGGCAGTGGACGGCGGTCGCCGCGGTGCGGCGCGCGGTGCTGGACGTGGTGGCGCGCGGCGAGCCGGGGCAGAGTCAGCCACGCGCGGCCCCCCCCCGTGCGCGCCGCCAGGATCCGGGCTTCCTCCCAGGGGCAGCGCTACGAGGGGATAGGGTTGATGGGCCTGTTTTCCACCACCACTACCATAAGTCGGATGGGGGGAAGGAGGAGGAGGAGGAGGAGGAGGAGGAGGAAGAGGAGGAGGAGGACCCCTTGAGGAGGAAGAGGAGGAGGAGGACCCCTTCCCCCTCCAACTTATGGTGGTGGTGGTGGAAATCAGGCCCATCAAGGGTCAGGGGGGCGGGTGGGCAACTCTCTCGGGATCGGGGTTCTCATGGTCGTCCGAGCATGTGGGTCTGTTCTCGGCGGTTTTCCAACCTGGGGATGCGGTCCAGCACCTGCGCTTCGCCGAGAGCTGGATCACCCCGAGCGGCCGCCAGAGAGCTGAGTTGTGAACCTAACACCAGGGTTAGGTCGGGCGTGTCCTCCTACAGGAGGAATGCCCCAAAACCAGTCAAAAAATAGTCTGGGGACGATGTTTTGAGGATGTCTGAGCATTTGTTGTTCATTTGTGGGCTATCTTTAATTGTTCGTCCACAATCCGCCCGTCGGGGGACCCGCCCGACTTAAAACCAGGAGGAAAAACGTTCGGAAGCCCCCGATCGCCCATCCGGCGCCGAATGAGGGGCCCGAGAGGCCCACCCAGCCCAGGACCGTGCGAATTCGCCATCGGGGGCCTGTTGTGGATGCCATGGTACTGGACACCCTAACAATCTGATCATTGAATTAAACATGTGTCTAAAATGGTTGGCACATGCTCTAAACATGTTGCAGACCTGTGTTGTTTTCACATAGTCAAGGTATGCTTCAAACATTATTAGGCACTTGGAAACTATTTGGCATCATGCATCCTCTCCATTGATCGTCCTCTATCGACGGCTTATCGGCAATGCATAGCTGGTTTAAGCTCGATGTTTCCCCCCCTGTTCAGGCGATGGCAAACATGGATCAAGGGGGCGTGGATTATAGCGACGGGCCCCGCTTCCATGGGGGATCGCGGATTTCCGCCGCCGAGCGAGGCGGCAGCGGCCGCCTTTTGGGGAGGGCACCTCCCTCGGTCAATGGATTTGGCGACCGCGCGCCAGATCCATGGATCGCTAATCCGTGTTTGCGCACCCCCGACCTGTGTCAGTCTCCCCCTACCGTTGCCCCTCACCCCTGGCTGGGGCCGGAACGGATCCAGATCTCTGACGATACGATTTTTGTCGGTTGGCGGGCTCTCCTTGACTTCCCGGCGGGGCTCGGGCCCCGGGACCCTCAGAAGCGGATCGGAGGCGAAAACCTACCCCTTTGGAAGCGGTTGGGACCTCTGGGGGGGCTTTCGTCCCCACGGCTGGATTCTCTTCGAGGGTCTGGTCAGAACGCACCCTGTGGAGAGGTCCGGGGAGCAGGTTGTCTTGGTGTTTCAAACTTCTCGGTGTCGCCCGCGGGTGGGGTCCGGGGATCGCGCCTCATCGCCGGTGCAGCGGCGCATGCGGCGCGATCTGGGGTCCGATCTCTTTGGCCCAGCGTGGCCGGTGCATCGACGCATGCGGTGCGATCTCGGGGCCCCATTGAGATAGTCCTGGGGGGGGGCGTCACGCAGCACCGCCCTGGACGAGGAGTCATGGACTGGGTCCCAGGCCTGCTCGTGGGCGTCGTCGTCGCCGCTGAGATTCTTCGGCTGTCCTCTCCAAGATCTCCCCCAGCGGCAGGGGATCATATTTGTCCCACACCGTTGGGATGTGAGGGAGTTCTTGCCCAGTCAGAAGGACTGCGTGCTCCGAGA
>CAUYUJ010008347.1:409680-414069 GCA_963575745.1 Prorocentrum cordatum
TCCAGACCCAGCGGAAGGGGGGCACAAAAACCCTTCCCCGACGGAGAAGGTGGGGTTTGGAAGAGCTGACCCGCTAAACCACCCAGGGATCATGAAGCCTGCACGCCTGCTCTGGTACACTGGTGGCGCTCTGTCCGGGCTCTGTTGCTCACCGATCTATTTGTCTGGTCTGCCTGCTTTCTACCCCTCACCGCCTTCTCCAACACCTCCTCCGACTGCTGCGTGGCCATTTTGGCGGAAGGGTCACACGCCCGACAGCTCTTCTGGCCGGCCAGCCATGGAGCAGCCGCTCTTGGCCGGGCAGCGGCTCGAGGAGGGCGGCAGCGCTGCTGCTCTGACCCGCGGCGAAGAGCCTGGCGCGCGGGCCGACGCGAAGGTGGCGGTGGACCTGCCCGTCTACTCCAGCGGCGCCATCGGCAAGCTTGCGGCCTCTCTGGCGGAGGGCGTCCGCCGACACGATCCGTGGCTGCGGCCCGGGTACGTGCAGAGCTTGGCCGACCGGCGTGGCTTCCGGACCCGGCTGCTCCCAGCACCAGGGCCCCCTAAGCGGGAATGTTCTGATGAACCAGGACATCGGCGCTCTTAAGAGGAATGCAGCCGTGCGTGTTTGTGGGGGGGACCAAAGGGCACCGATACCGCTATTCCCTGGACCTCTCCCGGGGCGCGTTCTGAACAGGATTTCGTGGCGAATGCAGCGGTGGCGACGAGGGCTTCTCAGGAGGCCCAAGAGGGGGAAATCGGGCGAAGGGCAGTATGGGTACCTCTTCCTCTTCCGAATGTGCCTGTGTTGGTGCAGAAGCTGGGCGACGGCTGGCAACCCCGTGGCTGCCAACAAACGGAGCTCCGGAAAATTGTTCTTCTTCTTCTTCCGGGATGCAGACCGTTTACTCTTTGGTGCGCTGAGCTCGATTCCGGGAATGTGGTTTTCCTTCGGGGAAGACCGCTTCAGCAGCCACGGATTTGCCAGCCCTCGCCCAGCTGGCCATGTGTGTCGAAGCATGCTCCGCTCTTCGGTGTCTTCTTTGCCCGGGCAGGCGCAGGAGGCGACGGGGCAGCTCTCCGCACGCCCAGGGTGGCCACAGTCCAGGTCAGATGCACCGGAGAACTCGTTTGGCCTCCCATCGGGTGAAGTCGGGCCCTCCACAGGAATAATATTCAAAAATAGTCTGGAAATACTCTGGATCCGAGTTTTTGATTGTTTGTTGGCCCATGTTGTATATTGTTTTAACTGCTTGTATTTGTCGTCCAAAATCCGTTCGTAGGGGGACACGCCCGACCTAACCATCGGGTCGGGGGCAACGATAGGGGGGAATAGGCATAGGGGGACGCATCGACCACCAAGGGCCCATTGATCGCCGATAGGGGCCCGATAGCCCCAACCTGCACAGGATCGTGCGGACGCACTATCGGGGGCCAATCGCCGATCTATCCGCGATGCATCGTCGATTCCAGGTCGATGTCTCCCCCCTTTGCCAATCCCCCCGTACCATTGCCCCTCACAGGAAGAGCTCACACGGTTCCCCGATCAGGAAACGATCCTCACCCTTGCGAGTTGGGTGGAGGCCTCTCACAAGTCCGCTGCAAGACAGCCTCGGCGTGTCCGTCGCAGGTTCAGAGCACACGGGGTACTGGTCAGCAGCGTCCTGGCGTAGGGGGCCCCGGCCAGCGGTGGCCGTGTCGCTGTTGATGGGCAGCGTGGCGCGCGAGGGCAGCGTGGCGGCGGCGCTGCTCGGCGTCTGGACGGCGGTGGCCTGCCTCCTGGGAGCCGCCGCGGCGCCCATGGTGCTGGGCACCGCGTGCACGCGGCTGCAGGACCTCGCGGTCCTGCTCGCCGCCGTCCTGCACACGCGGCATGCGGCCGCCTCCGCCGCGGTTCCAGGCCCGCCTACGGAGCACCTGGCGATGTTCTGGACCGTCGCCATGCCGCTGGCCGGCACCGGCTGCGGAGTGGTTCTCTGCTACGCGCTCCTCGTGCTGACGCTGCAGCTCCTTGCCGGCGAGGCCGCCGTCGAAGCTGGGTACTTGGCCGCGGCGCTGCTGCTCGCTGCGCCCGTGGTCGCGCTCGAAAACCAGACCGCGGAGCTCTGGGACCGCCTGCAGCGCGGCCAGGCCGGGCTTCAGCGCCTGCTGGAGAATGCGGGTGGCACGCACTGCGTGGTGGACGTGTCTACCGGGAGCCTCGTGTCGTGCAGCGAGGACTTCCGGCTGATCTTCGGCGTGCCCGCCGAGCAAGGCCAGAGCATCGTGGACCTCGCGACCTCCACGCAAGACCAGGACGGGCTGCGCCAGCTCCTGCGGACTTCCCGCCTGGCGGCCCGCACCTCCCGCTTGGAGTCCTGCTTCGTGGCGTCGCTGCGCGCGGCGGGCGCCGCGAGCGGGGCCGCGGCGCGCCTGGTGCCGTACGACCTGTCCGGCGGCCGCTTGTACCTCCTCGTGCAGGTGCAGGCTCAAGTCGGGCTTGTCCATCTACAGGGGGAATATTCAAAAATAGTCCAGAAATAGTCCGGGGACGATTGTTTGACCATTTCGGGCTATGCTTGCGCATTTGCTTGTATTCCCTATTTTTCGTCCCAACTCTGCCTGTAGGAGGACACGCCCGACCGAAGTGCAGGCCGGGGAGGGCCTGGGCAAGCGCGTGTGGGCCCGGGAGCAGGCAGTGGCGGAGCGCGAGGCGAGGTGCGCGGTGCTGGAGCAGGCCCTCGCCGCGCGCGACGCGCGCGCGGGCGAGCTGGAGAACGCCCTGGGGGAGATGCACGCGCTCTACGAGCAGGGCCGCAGGGCAGCCACGGCCAGTCCGCCTTCCCCGCAGGCGCGGCGAGGTGCCCGCGCTTCCTCCGGGAGGCCGCGCTGCTTCCAGATCCCCGCGCTGGCCGTGAGCAGCCCGCAGAGCGGTGCCAGCTTCGCCTCGTCGGTCTCCTCGACCTCCGATCCACGTCATCGGGGGATGCCAACTTCTGCACCAACGCCGGCCCGGGCCCCAGGCCTGGCCGGCCCCGGCCTGGCCAGTCCGAGCCCAGGATCAGTGTATGCGCCCTCCTGGCCAAGCGCGGAGGGCGTGCACGCCGATCCCAGGCCCAGGATGGGTCTGGTCAGGACCGGTGCTGTCGGCTATACGCGCAAGAGATGCCCGGTTTGGGGGGTTGGCGCGGGGGGTCAGGTGGGGGGTGGAGGCGGAGGAGGAGGAAGGGAGGAAGGGAGGAATGGAGAAATGGAGGAATGGGGGAATGAGGGAATAGAGGAATGGAGGGATGGAGGGATGGAGGGATGGAGGGATGGAGGGATGGAGGAATAGAGGAATGGAGAGATGGATGGAGGGATGGAGGGATAGAGGTATGGAGGGATGGAGGAATGGAGGAATGGAGGAATGGAGGAGGAGGAGGAGGAGGAGGAGGAGGAGGAGGAGGAGCAGGAGGAGCAGGAGGAGCAGGAGGAGCAGGAGCAGGAGGAGCAGGAGGAGGAGGAGGAGGCAGGCCCGAGCTCGCAGGCCGCCGCTGTCGCACCGCACGCAGCGATCGGCCCGCCGCGCGCCGCAGGCCAGCCCGTGCTTTGGGGCCTCTCCCCTGCGCGCAGCCGGCGTTGGCGTACGAGCTGGAGCCCTCCTGGCAGCAGGCGGCGGGGGGCGCCCCCCCCCCGCAGGCGCCCTGCCGGCGAGACCGCGCAGGCGCCGGCGGGCCTCCCTCCCCCGAACCCCCTCGAGGCGCGTCGGGGCCCAGGCTCCCGACGTCATGAGCCGCTCATGGCGTCGACCCCTAGAGGTCTGGGCCCACTCCGCGGGAATGGTCTCTCATCCAGAATCGTGGTGTGGCGGCGCAGAGAACAGCGAAAACCTCCCGGTGTGATTTGTTCATGGCTCGAGGGGGTCTGGGGACCCACAGGTCCGATGTCTCGGTGTTTGTCAATGCGGGGTCCCTGAAAGTCTCGACCTGTTCCCCAGGACCGGGTTTTCGGCCCGAGTTGTATTTTGACGGCCCCAGGGCCTGGCGAGGGCCCCATATAGAGGCCGAAAATTGCGAAAGACCACCGTGCTGATTTTTCCAATGCGCTGGGTATCTGGGTACGTCTCCCCGAGAGGAGGCAGGATTTCTCAGAGGGCCTTACGAGGAGCCTCTGCGGCTCCAGAGACGTCGAGCATGGGATCGACTGCATAATTGATCTACCCCAGAACTGGTTATTCGGTCGAATCCACGGAAAATGCGCGTCTGTTCCCATGGACTCGACGGAAAAATCAGGCTTGGAGCAGGTCGATGTTGCAGTCGATCCCCTGCTCGGCGAAGGCTCGCGCAGCGGCTCAGACGGCCGGAGGCCTCCCGAGCCTCCTGAGCAGGCCGTGCCCCTTTACCCGGAGGAGGGGGAGGAGGAGGAGGAGGAGGAGGAGGAGGAGGAGGAGGA
>CAUYUJ010008347.1:414169-424947 GCA_963575745.1 Prorocentrum cordatum
CTGTGACCTGGGGATCGTAGCGGCCCAGCTCGATCCTGGCTGTCCGGCGGAGGACAGCCAGCCCGTCGGCCCGCCTGTGGAGCGCGACCTGCTCGCTTTCCCCGAGGTCTCGAAGAAATACCTGGACAAGTCGTTGCGGCGTGTCACGGGACGTCGCAAGTGGGATCGCCTTGAGGGGATGCCTGTTCTCGAAGCTCGGGCGGCCCTGTACCATGTTCGGCATGCTTTACGGGCCGTTCGGAACCATGGGAAGAGGATGCTTGTCCTGGGAGATTCTCTCGCGTCTGTCTCGGCGGCCTCTCGGACGCGGGCCCACAGCCACACCATGTTGGGGGTCATGCGCCGTATTGGGGCTCTGTCTCTTGCGTCTGGGAGCTCCTTTTGTATTCGGTGGATACCGTCCGAGTATAACGTCGCGGATGGCCCCTCTAGAGGCCGAGGAGAACCCAGCCCCCCTTCTGCTGTCATTCTAAAGGAGGGCCTCGGCAAGACCCCGAAGTACAAGGTCGGCCTGGACCCCAAAGAGCACGACCCTCCTCAGGGGCCCCATCAGGGTAGGCTACTCCGTGACCTAGGTGAGGAAGAAGGAGAGCCCCATAGGGAGCCCGATCAAGGACAGCACGGACCAGCACTACACGGTTCTCAAGGGCGGGGTCAGCACCAGCACACGCACGAGGAGGTGGGCGAGAAGGTGGTAGAGGAGGAGGAGCGCGGGCACGATGAGGGCCTCGGAGTGGCCTCGCTGGAGGACGTCTTGGGTGCTCATGGTCCGCTTCGCTCTGAGCCGCTGACTGGCCCAAGACCTCTACGTATTCTTCCATATGTTGTCGGCTGTCTGCCTCGTCGCCCTCGTCAGCACTCTTCCTGCCATGTCCGCGGGGCTGTTGATGGGGGGCGCTCGCAAGCGACAAGCCGCGGCCGCGAGCTTGCCGCCGGCGGGAGCTTCCCTGGTCCGTGGGGCGCGCAAGGCTGGCTTGCAGTCGCCGACGCTGCCAGTGCTCCAGGCATCGCCCGCGAGCCGCCAGGGCTCGAGCGGTGGCCCCACGCCGCAGCAGCGGGCTCGGCTGATCCAGCCGCCAGCGGGCATGCCAGTGCTCAACGCGGCCTCCGTGCGCACGGCGTCGGGGCGTCAGGCTTACCTCTCGATGCTGGTGGGTTTCGACAACTGGACGAGACAGCATCGACGGGCTACGCAGGAGCCTGCTCAGATGGACCGAGCGGTCCGCGACTACATCCGCCATCTCTTCGAGCGGGGGTATCACCAGACCTACGCCAACCGTATGATAGCGGCGGTGGCGTGGCGCGATCCGCGCTATGCCAGAACGGGCCAGTTCGAGCTGCCGCTGTCCAAGCAAGCCGCCAAGGGGTGGCGCAACCTGGCCCCAGCTCGCAGCCGAATGGCCCTTCCGTACGAGGTCGTCGCCATGGTGGTCAACTACGTGTCCCATCAGCGCGGCACCCCCGAGGCGCTCGCGATCTGGCTCCTCTTCGAGATCTACGGCCGCCCAGGCGAGATCCACGGGCTTCGCCTGCAGGATGTGGCGCCGCCGGCGCCTTCCGCGTCAGGGGCTCACCGCTACACCTCGGTGACGCTCCACGCGCAGGAGGTCGGCGACGTCTCGAAGACGGGAGAGCTCGACGCCGCGATCCGTCTCGACCTCGAGCGCCAGGCAGGCCTGGCTGCGGGGCTGCTGGCGATGGCCGCCGCGCGGCGCCGCGCGGGAACGCCGCCCTGGGCGCCGCTTTTTGCAGTCGACCAGCGCAGCGTGGCCAACGCATGGCGTGGGGCTGTCACCGCCCTCGGCCTCCGGAAGCTGGGTGCCTGCCACGTCTACCAGCTCCGCCACTCAGGCCCAAGCCACGACTACGCAGCAGGGCTGCGCGACTTGGAGCAGATCAGGCGGCGTGGGCGCTGGAAGAGCTGGAGCTCAGTCCGCAGGTACGCAAAAAAGGAGGCCGCCTGACCGAGCAGCTGCACAAATTAGGAGGGCAGCAGCGAGAGCACGCGGAGGCCTGCGCGCGCTTGCTGAGCCGTGCGTCGCACGGCCTGCCCTCAGCGTTGGTGCCAGTTTGCCCGACCCGCCAGTGATCTTAGAGTTGTTCTCTGGCGCAGCAGGATTTTCGAAGGCGGTCGCTCAGCTGGGCATCCCAGTTTTGATGTGGGACACTACTTTAGGCGAGAGATACGATCTCGCCCGACCGTGTAATCGCTCGCTGCTTTTGTCATGGATCCGTGCTGGTCGAATCAGGGGTTGGCATGCGGGTGTACCTTGCAACACGCTGACCAGGTGCCGCGATCATGGGGTCGGGGCGCCGCCTGTACGATCCGATCTCCACCTCTTTGGCCTCCCGAACCTCCCTCCTCATTTGCAAGCGATTGTCGATGTATCCAACATCCTCAACAGGTTTGTTGCCAATCTCGCTGGTGTTTCACTTTCGTTACGTGTGCCCTGGAGTATCGAGAACCCCAAGACTTCTCGGCTGTGGCTCTTCCCACGCTACAAAGCCCTGATGCGGCGCCGCGCTGTCTCTTTCTACGTCACCTCCATGTGCCAGTGGGGTGCGGCTTGGAAAAAGGATACTGGCCTTCTCCTCGGGGACCTTGACCCGGGGCCGTTCCGTGAGTCGCGGTGCATAGGATCCAGGCGCGGCATTTGCTCTCGTACGGGTCGTGCTCACGAACAGCTGCAAGGTTTTTTGCCCTCAGGAGGTTTCAAGACCAAGAGAGGGGCAGAGTACCCTCGAAAGTGTTGCGTCGCCCTCGCTCGTCTCTTCCACAATGCCGAGGTCAGAGCTTCCGCAGAGGTCATACAGCGATCGTGTGGTTTGTGAGTCTCTTTTCTTCGGCGATGCCAGCTTGCTCTGCAAACTCGGGAGCATGTTTGGTGTTATGTTCTGGGGTTGAGCTCTCACCCCAGGACTTGAGCTTGCCTGTGCCTCGCTCGGCGGTCTCGACGGCTGGATTCCGCCCGTGCTCAGTCTCTTACAGTTGCTGGCAGAAACAAGAGCCCAAAGGATTGTCGTGATCTCACGGGTTTCCGATGTATCTTGTGGGCCGCCGCCGTTCTGGTTGCTCAAGTCTTCCGCCTCCTCCTCTCCTCCACCGCTCTCTTTTCAATCAGGTGTTATGTTCTGGGGTTGAGCTCTCACCCCAGGACTTGAGCTTGCCTGTGCCTCGTTCGGCGGTATCGACGGCTGGATTCCGCCCGTGCTCAGTCTCTTGCAGTTGCTGGCAGAAACAAGAGCCCAAAGGATCATCATCATCATCATCATCAGCATTATCATCAACAACAACAATAGCATCATCCTCATCACCATTATCATTATCAGCATCATCCTCGTTGTTCTCCTCCTCCTTTGTAAGTGAACTGCGAGAAGTCTCAGGCGGGAGCCCCCTCCCAATGGGGCCCGCACCTCACGTGCTTTCTCTAGGTCGTCCTCCGTCGCGCGCTTCCTCTAAATCATCCTCCGGCGCGTAGCCGCTGGGACGCACGTCATGCGGTTCCTGAATGTCGTGTTCCGCACGAGGAAGAGGAGGAGGAGGAGGAGGAGGATGCAGGACGAGAAAGAGAAGGAGGAAGGGGAGGAGAAGGCAGAGGGGGAACAGGACAATGAGGAGGAGGAGGAGGAGGAGGAGAAATGCCATAAAAAAAAACCATAAAAAAACGGGAGGCCCAGAAGGTTCCGGGAGGCCCCAAGAGGCCCCAGCAGGAGGCAGGAGGCCTAAGGAGGAGGCAGGAGGAGGAGGAGGAGGAGGAGGAGGAGGAGGAGGAGGAGGAGGAGGAGGAAGAAGAAGAAGAAGAAGAAGAAGAAGACAGAGACGACGAGGAGGAGGAGGAGGAGGCGAAGGAGGGAGAGGGAAAGGAGGAGGGAGAGGGAAAGAGGAGGAGGAGGAGGAGGAGGAGGAGGGAGAGGGAGAGGGAGAGGGAAGGAGGAGGAGGAGGTGGTGGTGGAGCAGGCAAGAGGAGGAGGAAGAGGCAGGAGTTGAGGCAGGAGGAGGCTGGAGGGGGGGTCGGCTTGTCATGCGTTCGGCAGCCGTCCCCTGGTGGCCGCGGAGGAGGCCCAGGGCGGCCCCCGCGGGGAGAGGCGGCCCTAGGCGGCCCCTCTCGGGAGGGCGTGTCTCGGGTGGCGCTGGAGGCCCCTGGAGGCCCCTCGGTCCTTTTTTCTTTCGCCTTTAAGGCCCCGACAATACAATACAATACAGGAGTAGGTGGGAGAAGGGAGGGGGCAGGAGGAGATCCCCAGGCAACTTCAACATATTCTCATGCGGGGTCCTACCGTCGGAGTAATTCCCCTTCCCCTCCCCCCTCATCACTTTGTTACTGGCCCCGCCCAAGAACGTGCGGTTTCGCTATCGGGGGCCTACCGCCCATCGCCGATCTACCGGCGATGCATCGCCGATTCCAGCTCGATCTTTCCCCCGCCCCTGAGGCAGTCCCCTCACTAACGCTCCCTCAATCCTTACGTTGTTGCTGACTCCTCCTCCTCTCCCTCCTCCTCCGCCTCCTCCTGCTGCTCCTCCTCCTCCTCCTCCTCCTCCTCCTGGCCGCTCCTGTCGCGCGCCCCGACCGGGGAGCGTGTGGCAGGCGGCGGCATCAAGACGGTCGGTCTCGCTGCTCCTGCAGGCTGCGCAGCTGCTGCCGCTGGTCGCTGCAGGGCTCTGCGAGCTCTCGCCCTGCCCTGCCCCGGTCGCGCGCCCGGGCCCCGACGCGCGCCGCGCGCCCCCCCGCCTGGCAGGAGGGGCCTCGCCGCCCCGCTGGAGGGCTGCTTGCACCGCCTCGCGCAGCGGGGCTGCGCGGACCCGTCCTCCGCGGTCGGCGGTCTACCCCGTGGGGGCGCGTCTTGCTTGACTGCTTCTCGCTTGGGGCCGATCCAGGGCAGCGCTACAGTCGGGCCGAGGCATCAGATCGAGGCCAGATGGGGGAGGCTGCCCCAGTGTTCTTGGCGTCTGCGGGATGCCCTTGTGCATCCTGGGGAGGGTACCCTTGGATGTTCTGCCTGTCTTGGCCGAGAGAGGGTCTCGTGCTCTTGAAGGATGCTCTTCTGGCCCAGGTCCGACTGCAGGGAGGAGGCCTCGACCCCCGATCGCCCATGCATCGCCGACGGGGGCCCGGTAGCCCGCCGCCGCCCAGGGGCGTGCCGCTTCGCCACCGGGGGCCCAATAGCCGATCCATGGGCGCTGTATCGCCCCCCCCTGGGCCAGTGCACCCCTAGGGCGCGTGCTGTTTGACGGCGTTTCGGCTCTTCTCGGGGGCCCCCAAGCGGCGCGGTGGCCACTTCGTGTGGTGAGTCGGTGGGGACGTCGGGGTGACCGTACGGTTTTGGGACTGGGGTCGTTCCACGAGGGCGTCTCGGGCGACTGGGGCCTTCGACGTCCCAAAACGGTGCGGTGACGGACCGTGCGGTGAGGTCTCTGGAGATTTCGAGGGCACAGTCTGTCACCGCACCGTTTTTGGACCCCCACGTTTCGCCCGTGCCGACGGGTACGCACTGAGATGTCCACCTCAACCGATCTCGAGCTATTCGCTAACAGACTCCTTCAGAAGGTAGAGTACGAGAGATCGGCAGTCCAACCACCGATTGTCGAGCTATCCGCTCCGAACTATCGTCGCGGATGGTTCGGCTAAGGCAGGTATGCGATGCCTGCACTCGTCCGAAGCGGGCCTCTCTAAGTAGAGGGGGTCCGTGATCCTCGCGTCGCGGAGACAAACAGAACACCGCGACGGAAGGTTGTTGGGCGTTGTCGGCTTCCAGGGGGCCCTCGCCAGGCCGGGGGGGGGAGCGTCAAAACATACATTTGCATCTAGGGCCAGTCTTTGGAAAGAGGTCCAAACCGCTGGGCAGCCACGAGGTGGAACAAGCGCGACGTCGGATGTCTGAGGTTTAGCCCAAGGTGGAGTTTAGGAGCAAACACAATTTGAGGCTGACACTTCCCGCTCACCCCCCCACCCCTCCAGAGGCCATCCAGCAGTGGGGTTCGGGAGCAAAGCCAGCCTGAGGAAGACACTTCCCCCCTCCAACCCCACCCCTGGCCCTGCCACACCCGGACGTCCCCCCCAGTGGCGCCGTTCGGAGGAAAAAACACCCGGACCGGACAATCGGCGTTTATTGAATGGCCTTGGGCGTTTACTAAACAGCCCTGCCAGGTTTGATTCCTTCTTTGGGCGCGTTTACTAAACGGCTTCGCGTGTCGGGGTGGTTATTATCGGGCTGGATGTTCTGCCCTCTAGTCGAGATCCCCGCCCGCCCACAAGGATGCCCCCCAGGGCGCCAGTTGCAAACCACATACCTTGCAAACCACGCCCTTCGGAGTCGCCGAACTTTTGGGCGAGTCTCGGTCGAGGTGGGGGCCAGGCGCTGGTGGGGGTCGGCGCTGACGGGGCAGGCCGCTCCCCGCCAACCCTGCTCATCTTCCCCGTCCTCCTCCTCCTCCTCCTCCTCCTCCTCATCCCCTCCTCCTCCTCCTCCTCTCCTCCCCGTCTCTCCTCCTCCTCCTCCGCCTCCTCCTCCTCCTCCTCCTCCTCTCTCGCATCCTCCTCCTCGCCTCCTCCTCCTCTCGTCCTCCCTCCTCCTCCTCCTCCTCCCCTCCTCCTCCTCCTCCTCTCCTCCTCCCCTCCTCCCCTCCTCCTCCTCCTCCTCCCCTCCTCCTCCACCTCCTCCTCCCCCCCCCCTCCTCGTCCTCTCCTCCTTCTCCTCCTCCTACTCCTCCGCCTTCTCCTCCTCCTCCTCTTCCTCCTACCCTTCCTCTTCCGCCTCCCTCCTCCTCCCCTCCTCCTCCTCCTCCTCTCTTCCTCTTCCTCCTCCTTCTCCTCCTCTCAATCCTCCTCTCCGTCCTCCGTCTTGCCCTCCTCCCCTCCTCCTCCGGCCTCCTCTCCTCCTCCTCTTCTCTTACCCCCCGCCTTTCCTCCTCCTTCCGTCATCCTCCACCACCTCCTCCTCCCAATCTCCTCCTCCTCCTCCTCCTCCTCCTCCTCCTCCTCCTCCTCCTCCTCCTCCTCGGAGCAAAACTCTGACCTGTGGGAGAGGATTCGTCAGGCGTACTCTCAGAGGCCTCATCCTGTCCGTGTTTTTTTGGACCCCCTCCCACCTCGAAGATGAGGAAGGAGGAATTCGCACTCTCTGGCAAGCGTTCCTGTCTTTTGGAAACGCCGTGGCTGATGATCTCGCTTGTGACTCTGCTGCCCGCGGGTTCAAGTTAGCCACCGAGCATAAGGAAGTGCCCAGGACGGACGAGCTAGACGTAGTTGCCTGGCTCGTCCGTCGTCGTGCGTCCCAAGCTCTCCAGGACACTGCCGCCGTGGATCCCTGGGAAGGCGAGTGGGCGGGCCCAGCAGTGCCACGCCAGCGCATCTCCCGCAGAGTACAGGTGCTGCGGGACTCCACGCATGCTTTCCAACGCGCAGGTGGCAGGTGGAGGTGCTCCACCTGTGGCGAGCTCGCCACCGACACCGCCTTGGAGGCGGCCGCGAGGAGGCCGTGCCGCCCCCCTCCCATCTCCTCCTCCTCCGCCACTACCCCCAACATGTCTGGGGTCACCATTCGGCGGGAGTCGGGGACGGTGTGGGTGGGGGGCCGAAAGGTTGACCCTGGACATCAGATTTGGTCCTGGGATCGCATGAGTTTGAATTTTTGTATGTTATGTGGTTTCACTGCGACCCTTGACGGACGCCACCTCTCTCGGCCTTGCGGGCCCGCCGCCACGGGTGCGGCGCGGTCCAAGAAGGGTCAGTGCAACCTCGTGCGGATTTCCAAGGGCCTGCACCCGTGCCCCCAGGGGGCGCCTGAAGTGGCCCGATCTCTTCTCTGATGTGGGTGCACACCCTCTTAAGTAGCAAGGACACTGGTCCTCAGTGGTAATCTCCTGGTAATCTCCTCCTCCTCCTCCGCCTCCTCCTCCTCCTCCTCCTCCTCCTCCCCCTCCTCCTCCTCCTCCCTCCTCCTCCTCATTCCCTCCTCCCCTCCTTCCCTCCTCCTCCTCCCCTCCTCCTCCTCCCCCGGGCGCGAATGCCCGCCCGCGCTCCAGGCGCATTTGGCGCACTACGGTCTCCTGGGAGCGGCCGCGCAGCCGCAGGCGGGACGCCCCGTCGGGGGGGGGGGGGGGGGGGGGGGCCGAGCGAGCAGCTGGCGGCGCGCAGGAGAGGCGGGCGCCAGGCTGCTGGCTGCTCCCGGCCTCTGCTCCCGGCCTCGAGGGGCCGAGGGCTCCCGGCCTCTGCTCCAGGCCTCGAGGGGCCGAGGGGTCCCGGGGGTGCCCCCAGCGAGAGAGGGGTGTCGAGCCGGTGGCCCCCTGCCTGAGCGCACCGCGGGCCACCGCAGGCCACTGCGGTCCAAGGAGGGGGCCATCGGAGCGATGCTGCGCTTAAGTCGGGCCTGCCCCTCTACAGGAGGAACGTTTCCAGCAATAGTCTGGGGACGATTTGTTTTTACTATTTTTGAATAGTTTAGTGTAGGTTTTGACTATGGTTTATTTGTCGTCCAAAATCCCCCTGTAGGGGGACAGGCCCGACTTAATGCTACGCACAAGAGGATGAAGGCTTAGCCCGCCTTCCGCACCGCCTTGTGGGCGGGCAAGCGGAGCCTCACCCGCCGGCGTATCTCAGCTGGCGCTCCGCTGGCAGCTCCGACCAGACAGTCGTTCGCTGCTTGATGAGAATCGGTAGCGGCGGTCGGTCCGCGGAAAGAGAGAGAGAGAGAGAGAGAGAGAGAGAGAAAGAGTTACACAACCAAACACACACACACACAGACACACAATCGCAGACACACACACACACACACACACACACACGCACACACACACACACACACACACACACGCACACGCACACGCACACGCACACGCACACACAAACGCGCGCGCCGATGCGGACCGCGGGCCCGCGCGCCCAGCGTTTGGGGTCGGGCGCGGCAGCAAGCCGGGGCGAGGTGCCGGAGAAGGCGCACGCCGGATTTCCGCCGAGAGCTGGGCCCCGGGCTCCTCGCGGCACGCCGGCGGGGCGAGGGAGACGAGGGCGAAGCGGCACGCCGAGCGGAGATTCAACTATAGGCGTAAGAAGAGTGGCCTGTCGCCGGAGGGACCTTTGCGTGCGGGCACGGACGGGCCCCCAGATGGCCGAGAGAGAGGCGGCAGCAGCGGCCTGCGCGCTGGTTTCTGCCCCCCCCCCCCCCCCCCGCGGTCCCCAAAAGCCGCGCACTGTTTTTTTTGGGTCTGCGGGTCGAGAGCTGGGCGGCCCAAAAAGCCGTGCACCAAAGGTCACTCTTCTACCCAGGGTCACTCTCGCGTGTAGCCGAGGGGTGTCTCTGAGACCCTGGCGGGGTGCCCCCCGCCCGCACGGGCGCGGGGCGCCACGGCAGGCTGGCCAGGCCGGCGCGGGGGAAGCGCGGAGCGAGGGGGCGGGGTGGCGCACGCCGAGGCGCCCCCGGAGCCGAGAGGCCGGCTCGACCCGCCGTGCGTGGGTCGGGCGAGCGCGGCGTGAAGTCGAGCAGGTCCCCCTGCAGGAGGGAGATTCAAGAATAGTTTAAGAAATAATCCGGTTACGATGTATCGATTTCTTTTATGTATTCCTTTTGGACCTGGTTTGGCTATGCTTTTTCCCAACCATCCTGTGGTGTTGGGTCCTCGTTTTGAAGAGACGGTGCCCCGCGTTCCCTCCTCCTCCTCCCGCTGCCCCCTCCCTCCTGCCATCATCATCATCATCATCATCATCATCATCATCATCATCATCATCATCATCATCATCATCATCATCATCATCATCATCATCATCATCATCATCATCATCATCATCATCATCATCATCATCATCATCCCCCCTCTTCCCTGCGTTTCACCCACCCAGTACAGCGTTTCGTAGCCCCATAGGAGCTCCACCGAAGGCCCCAGTGCCCGCGCCCGCATGCGTCACCCACACCCATTTCGGCACACCCCTCACACGTTTCGTGGCTCCATAGGGAGCTCCCCCGAAGGCCCCAGTGCCCGCGCCCGCATGCGTCACCCACACCCATTTCGGCACACCCCTCACACGTTTCGTGGCTCCATAGGGAGCTCCACCGAAGGCCCCATTGCCCGCGCCCGCATGCGTCACCCACACCCATGTCGGCACACCCCTCACACGTTTCGTGGCTCCATAGGGAGCTCCACCGAAGGCCCCAGTGCCCGCGCCCGCATGCGTCACCCACACCCATTTCGGCACACCCCTCACACGTTTCGTGGCTCCATAGGGAGCTCCGCCGAAGGCCCCAGTGCCCGCGCCCGCATGCGTCACCCACACCCATTTCGGCACACCCCTCACACGCTTCGTGGCTCCATAGGGAGCTCCGCCGAAGGCCCAGTGCCCGCGCCCGCATGCGTCACGCACACCCATTTCGGCACACCCCTCACACGTTTCGTGGCCCCATAGGGAGCTCCGCCGAGGCCCATACCCATATTCGGCCCACCCCTCACACGTTTCGTGGGCTCCATAGGAGCTCCGCCGAAGGCCCCATTGCCCGCGCCCACTGGCGTCCGCACCACACAATTCGGCACCCCCTCACAATCTTCGTGGCTCCATAGGGAGCTCCACCGAAGCCCCCAGTGCCCGCGCCCGCCCCTGCTTCACCCACCGCCATTTCGGCACACCCTCACACGCTTCGTGCTCCATAGGGAGCTCCACGAAGGCCCCAGTCTGTCGTGCCTGCTGCCGCCCGCATGCGTCACGCACACCCAATTCGGCACACCCCTCACACGTTTCGTGGCCCCATAAGGAGCTCCGCCGAAGGCCCCAGTGCTGCCGCCCGCATGCGTC
>CAUYUJ010008347.1:425047-430047 GCA_963575745.1 Prorocentrum cordatum
TCCTCCTCCTCCTCCTCCTCCTCCTCCTCCTCCTCCTCCTCCTCCTCCTCCTCCTGCTCCCCCTCTTCACCCACCTCCTCCACTTCCTCCTCTTCTTCCCCCAGCCGACCCGGGTTTGAGCTCACCGCGGGGCGGGCTCCACGTTGGAGTTGGCTGGGGGTCTGAGATAGCCCAGCACTGGTTCCGCTCGGCAGGGAGGGGGGGCAGGTTCGAGACGTTGGGTTCGAAAGGGTTTCTACCTTTTTCGGCCTCCGGGCGCCATTCTCGGGTCCTGGGACCGTCAGGAACGGATCCAGGGCGAGAAATTCCACCCGATGGACTCCGGGAGGGGTCCAGGGATCGCTTTTGAGCGGATTCGGCTTCACCCCCCCTCCTGGCCGGCTTTCTGGTGCCCCAACCACTTCAGGAGCCCCGTCCGCCTCCAGGCTCCACGTCTCCTCCCTCCTCGGGTTCGTGCGTGGGCTCTCTCGGTGCGGCCGGCCAGGATTTGCGACATGGCCTCGGCTCACCCGCTGAGTGCTGACCCCCGGGTTGCCTCGTCCCCGATTCGCTTGCATTTTGATGACCTTTTCTGGGTGACCCGCGGGGGCGCGGAAATGATCGCGCGTCGCGCCTCTAAGGTGCCGCACGGGTGCCCTTGGTATATAACCGCGCGGCCGGGGGGCGCGATGCGCGTGACCCAGATAAGTCTGCTGCATCGTTTGTCGCTGTTTGGGCCTCGGGATCCAGACCCCTGACTTCATGATTTGTCCACAACGTGGACCCCCGCGGAGGTCTCGACCATTCCCAGCGACCGGCTTCTCATCTCGGGTAATTACCTGTTGACCGTCGCAGGGCCCGTGAAGGGCCCCTGGAGGCCGCAAATGGCCGAACACTTCCCGTCGCGCTCTTGTTCACGACTCGAGTGGGACTGGGGTGGCCTCCTCCAGAGACGAGCCCTCCCGAGGCCCCTTCGCCCTCCAGAGATCTCCGAGGGTCTCCGGAGACGGAGGCCTCCCGAGGCATCCAGGGGCCGCAGATCGGGGCGTCGCGGGCGAGGCAGCGGCGGCGAGCGGCTGTTGCCGTGCCCCGGGGGTGGTGCACCGACCACGGCTCCAGCCGGCTGCCCGGAGGGCGACTGGATTGTCGGCGGCCTGCTGCTGCAGCTCCTGGGGGAGCGTGGGCGGGGGCTTCGCGGACGGGGACTGCTGCCCCCTGTGAATGAGAGCCTCCAGGCCTCCCACGTTCGGCCCGAGCAGATGGAGTCAGGAGATCGCGCCGCCTCGCTGCTATGTCGGCGATGCGGCGCGAGGGGGGGGGGGGGGCGATTTTCTCTGCGCCGGCGTCGCCGAGTTACCGCCGACGTCGCCGATGCATCAGCGATGCATCGGTGATGCGGCGCGACCCTCCGAGCCCATCTATGCGGACCCCATCCCAGGAGGCCTCCAGAGTCGGACGCAGGCCTCAGGAGGAGGAGGACGAAGAGGACGAGGACGAGGACGAGGTGGAGGAGGAGGAGGAGGAGGAGGAGGAGGAGGAGGACGGCGACGAGGAGAAGGAGGAGGACGAGGAGGAGGTTCTTCCCCGTGTTCGGCCTCTGGAAGGGGCCCCGCGCTGGGTCCATGGGGCCGCCAAAGTATCGCCCAGGACTGAAAACGCATGTTTAGGGGAAAGGGTTGGGTTTGTTTGGGACTCCGCATTGGAAGGGTCAAGACATCGGATCCCTGGGCAGACTGCCAGGGGTGGTCCTGACCCAAGGTGCCCCCAGCTTCCCGCGCCATCTTGGAACCCTTAGGGCCTTCACATAGATGTATGTTATACATACATGCATGCATGCATGTATACATACATTCATGCATGCATACATACAGACATACACACATACACATGCATATGCACCTGCACATACGTATCAACATACGCAAACACATGCACGTGCACAGACACATACACAGACACAGACGCATACACATACGCATACATACACACATACATATGCATATACATGTGCACATACATATACGGATGCATAAACATATGCAAATGCGCATGCATGTGCACATACATGTAAGTATGCACGTATGCGATATAGCTATATACATATACACATGCAAAAACGTATACTCATAAACATGCATGCTCATATACATATGCATATACATATTCACATGCATATACACAGATCGAAAAAAATAAAGGCCGCCAGACGTCTGGGACTGCTCACCATGTATAAGAGGCGGCCCGAGGAAAGGGGGGTCGGAGACGTTTGGCAGATGTCGACCTCCCAAGGAATCTCCCAGATCCAGGGATGATCAAAACAGTTCTGGATTTGAAATTGGCCCTGGAGGAGTTTGGGGTCCAAGTCCCGCTTCCCTCACTCAGAGGCCCACCTCGAACTATCGCAACCCATCTTAGCCAAACTATCGGCAACGATAGTTCAGAGTTGATAGCTCGAAATATCGATAGCTGAACTATCGGCAAGTCGCAATCGATGTACTGAAGTATTTTGTATGGATCGCTCGATGGCTCGAAGCGGACATCGAAGCAGAACCATTCCACGTCATGCCCAAATTCCAGCGCTCGGGGGACATCCTGTGGCATCCCCACCATAGCTCCCTCTCTTTCCTTTCCGGCTGTTCCTCCCTCCTCCACCACATCCTCGTACTCATCTCAGTATGATCCGGTGTCATTGGTCCCTCCTTTTTCTTGTTTCCATTGTATTTCCCTCCCCCATCATCCACTTCCTCGTGCCCTATTCACGCGTCTGCTTATCATCTTCCTTCATCATCCTCCCTCTATGCCACCCTCCTGCCCACTTTCCTGCCCCTTCCACGTTCCCTATCCGTCCTCATAATCTCTTGCCCCTCCCTCTCGCTTCTCCCCCCCCATTCTTAATTCTTTCCCCTCCTCCTCTTCTTCCTCCTCTTCTTCCTCCTTCTCCTCACGCCTCCCCCCGTCTCCACTCCTCCTCCCTCGCTCTGTCCCTCCCTCCTCTCTTCCCCCTCCTCATCCCCTCCCTCCCCCCCCTCATATCCCAAATCCCTCTTGCTGCCCTCCCTACCCCTTCGGTGCAGAGGGCATCTGCTCTCCCATGTTGGGGGCCGGGAAAAGAAGGAAGCAGACCCAAGCACCACCGAAGGCGAAGCCGAACTCTGCTATTCTTCATTATATACCAAGCCACCCCAACCCAACCCGACGGCCGCAGACCCCCCCCAAAACATTTCGGTTTGGAGGCTGTACGGGTCCCATTGTGTGTTTCTCTATGTTCCAGGACGTCTCCCCAGTGGAAATCAGCAGGCCCAACGGCGACTTCGGGTTGGATTGGGATGGCTCGGTGGATATTCAGTTATGAGCAAACTTGGACCTGCGGATTGGGCCTATTCACCATGGAGTGGCGCATGCGACCTCGGGGGCGGACTCGACCGAAGCACCAGCCGCCCCCCTTGGGCCCACACGGCACCCCCAACCACGACGCCCACGCCCAACTCCGCCCGGCGCAGCACCTGCACCTGCAAGTGCTGACCAGAGACGCCGGCACTGCCGAGGGCCCGCTGTATCCGCTGGAGCAGCCCGACGCAGGCACCGAGCGGGCGGAGCAACAAACACTCGACATTCGCGTGCCAGACTCAGGGCGGCTCGAAAGATACCGAGAGAGCCAATGCTTTGTTGTTGTGAGCCTATTGAGGCCGGCTTCGGGCCCTGGGATCGTCAAAAGGGCAGTCGGGATGACACGCCAGCCACCGTGAAGGAGTCCGGGGGCCATGCTTTGAAATGTCCAGCTGCCAGATGTCTGGGCCTGGCGTTTCCAGGCCGCCTGGATAGGGCGAGAGCGAATGGGGTCGGTGGGTCTTGCTGCATCGCCAATGCATCGGCGATGCAACATTGTCCACAACCCTGTGCTCCCCATCGCGACGTCAACGATGCATCGGTGATGCGCTGACGATGAGGCGCGGCCCTCAGACCCCATCTACTCTGGCCCCATCTGGGCGGCCTCCAGCGTCACGCACCCGTTGGTTGCTCCCTGCTTGCTGTCTCCCCGCCGTCCTTTCCAGCCTGCCCGCCCGCCTGCTTTGTCCCGCCTGCCCTGGCCTCAGGCCTGCGCGTTCGCCGTCGTTTGTTGGCTTCTCGTTCCCTTTCTCCTCTCCGTTGCCGCGCAGCACAGGCTGGGGCTACACAGTGGAGACCCATGCCAAGAAACACCCTGCTTGCCTCCAGGGTGCCTTGGGTTTCTTGGGTTTCGCTGGTTTTGCTATGGAAAGCGTGACGTTCCCACACCAAACATCCATGGACGTCCTGGGGTCTCTGGGTTGGGTTTCGCGTGGAAGGTTTCTTGTGGACGGGCCTCCACTGTAAGGCCTAGGTCGCTGGGTTCTTCCCCAGCTCACGCCAGACGCCCTCGTGGCCCACTGGCCATGCTCGCACGGGACAGCCAAGCACACTGGCTTGCTGTGTGCTGAGCTGGCTTGACTGCGTTGCGCACTGGTCGTAGGAGGCTGCCTACGCCGCACGCGAGGTGCTACATGTGATGAGCGTGCCCCCCCTCCCCTTAAGTCGGGCATGTCCCTCTACAGGAGGAATATTATAAAGTAGTTGAAAAATAGTCTGGGCACGATTGTTCTTGCATTTTTTGGCTATTGTTGAATATCTGCTGAGTCAGTCTTATTTTTCGTCCAAAATCCGCCTATAAGGGGACATGCCCGACCTAACCCTCCCCCCCACATCCATACCTGTTCCCATCCTGCGCAGCGGTCCTCTATTTTTCAGTCCGACAAGTTCTCAGACGCTTGGTGGTGCGCTCCTGTCGCTGCGACAAAAAGTTACATTCACTGCACTTTCGCGAGCGCTTGCGTCCGACCCGTTTGCGCTGTTCATACTTATCAGTTTTGTTGAGACGACGAGTGAGGAAATCACGAAACGCGCAAAATGTGCACTGGCCGGCCGATCTTCACTACTGCGGATTCGTTTGGTCGCCTAGGCGACATGCTTGGTGCGACACCAACGAGTTTCTCCTGGCGACTCAT
>CAUYUJ010008347.1:437547-460047 GCA_963575745.1 Prorocentrum cordatum
AGCGCCTGGAGCGTCACGAAATTGCTCGTGGCGACGAGCTGGTTCCGGGGGAAGGCCCCTGGGAATCAGGCAGCCTTGAGATTCAAAGAAGGTAAGATAACGTAAACACAACGTTGGGAGGTCCGCGCGGACCTCCGCAAGCGTATGTCTAGTATGTGCTACTTCTTCCAGGGATGCCAGCGTTGCAGTTCGCCTCACTTCGGGCCCCGAGGCCCCCACGTATCGATCTGGTTTGAGAGATGCAGCAGGAAGTTGGGGTTTGGGGCTCTGGTTTTGAATTATCCACATGTTGCATTTGTCTCGCGACGTTGGATCTTAGGCAGTGGCAAGGGGTGGATCAAGGATCGAGGAGGGCCACCACTGCAGTTTCCAGCGATCCGATGCGGCCCGAGCATGGCGCGGTTGTGCACCTTGGCGCAGAGATCCGATTCAATTTCGACCTGGTCCCGACGCAGCCGGATCCGACGCACGTGCCGATGCCATATTGTGATTCGACGCTGCTTGATTCTGCGACCGGGGAATCGAGGCAGCGCCGCGAGAGGTTACCCATCGATCGCCGTAGAGGAGCGGGGTCCCGATGGAGGGTTTCTCCGAAGGGCTTTGGCGACCTGTCCTCCTCCTCCTCCTCCTACCTCCTCCTCCTCCCTCCTCTCCTCCTCCTCCTCCTCCTCCTCCTCCTCCTCCTCCCCCGCCTCCCTCCTCCCCCTCCTCCCCCTCCTCCTCTCCTCCCTCCTCCTCCTCCCCCTCCTCCTCCTCCCCCTCCTCCTCCTCCTCCTCCTCCTCCTCCTCCTCCTCCTCCTCCTCGGGTCGCCTACGGCCCCCGGGGGAAACCGTGCAGGTCCCGAGGGGCCCGGGACCTACTAGCAGGCAGTGGGCCCCAGGGCTCTCTTCCCGGGGGCCCGGTCGTCCGGTGACGGGCCCTGGGGCCCGCGGTCCCAGGGCCCGTGGAGGGCTCGGAAGCGGCGGAGAAAGCCCAGGGCCCCTCTCCTCGATGACCAGCGGAGGTTGATAGACCTCCTCCCCTGACACGTCAGCTGGCGAATTGGCCGTTTCCGGTTCGCGAGAGGGCGTCGCGGCCGTCCTTTTTGTTGCGGGTCCAGGTGCGTCGGTTTCGGCCCCAGGCCGTCTTCACGAAAGGGTGGCCCACGAAAGGGAGGTTTGTCCACCGCCGAGACCAGCTCCCTTCCTGCGAAGCTGGGGAAGCCCAGGATCGAGGAGGGCCACCGGCAGAGCCGGAGGGGATCAGCGGCGACTGCGGGCGGGTGGGGAGGTCCACGGCGCGCGAACGTCGCCGCCGCCGTCGGCATCGGCGTCGTCGTCGTCGTCGACGCCGGCGAGGGGGCAGCCCGGGGTGGTCTCGGCACTCCCGCGTCGTCTCTGCCTCGGCTACGCGTGACCCTCTGCCGGCTAGACGTGACCCTCGGCTCCACGCGATGCGACACCAGCGGCCTGCGTGTTTGGGTTTGGACCCCCGCACCCCCCGAGGCACCAAAGTTCACCCATGCCCAGGTACACTCTTGCGTGTGGACGGCTCGCGGCGTCCCTGGGGTGTTGATGAGGCCGCCACGGACTGCCCCGGGAGCCTGCTGCAGGACAGGAGGTTTCTCCACGGCCACATGGGTTTCTCGGTGGCGTGGGTGGGCTCCGTGGCCCCAAGGGCCCTCCACAGCAAGTGAAATACCCAGTACGGTGCAAGGGGAAGGGCCTTCTTCAGGCAGGCCTGGGATGAGGATAAATCTTTCCAGATGCCGAAATCAAAGATTTTGCGAAGGCCTTACGGCCGGCGCCGCCGACCCTGAAGAGGAACGACGACAACGGCGGCGGCGACGACGACGACGACGACGCTGACGTGGGTCAGAGTCCGCATGGATGCTTCTTGGGGTCTCTTCGAAGCGCTCTCGAGGGCCTCTGGGGGCCAGTTTAGGGGCCTCTTGGGAGCCTCTCTGGGGCCTCTTGGGAGCCTCTTGGGGGCCTCTCCTCGTGGCTTCCTGGGGGCCTCTTGGGGGCCTCTTGGGGGCCTCTTGGTTCCTCCAGGGAGCCTCTCGGGGCCGAGGGCTCGAAATGTCCGTTCTGGTCCCTCGTCTGGGTACCCCAAATGTCGTGGTAAGAAGGAGGGGGTCACAACCCTCCCAGACGAGAAGTTTTAGACCTCCCCAGACCATCCATGAAAGGGCGGCCCTTTGCCCAGACCCCCCCGAACCCTCCAAGACAGCTCGAATCAGACCCCCCCCCAAATGTGACCCCCCACGCTTTATCATGGAATCCGGAGTACCGTCTTGGGGGCCTCTTGGGCTGATTTGGAGGCGTCTCGGGCCGTCTTGGGGCCCTCTTGGGCCGTTTTGGAACCCTCCTAAGAGCCCTCTTGGGCCGTCTTGGGGCGATCTGGGGGGCCTCTTGGGCCGTCTTGGAGCGTCGGGAAGCGGAAGAGGCGAGAACGCCGAAAAGCTTCAAGAACTCATGGGAAATCATTGATTTGTCCTCCTGGGGCCCTCTCGGGAGTGCGCCTGGAGGCCTCTTGGGGCGTCTTGCAGTGCTCTTGGGCCGTCTGGAGGCTGTCAAGGCGTCTTGGACAGACCGTCCAGCGATTCGGGGCCCTCGTGGCCCGTCTTGGGGCTGTTTTTGGTCCCAGGACCCCCCGGGGGGAGACGTATCTGACCCGGGACCCCCCCCCCTCCCGGCGGGGGAGGGATCAAGATATCTGCGCGAGGATTGAGAAACGGAGTCGCCAGAGGCCTGGAACCGCCGTCTCTGGAGGCCTCAGGAGCTCTCTGGAGGCCCACGAGGGTCCTTGCGGAGGCCTCCGCGAGCCGCCATTTTTTGCTTCGAGAAAGTGAAGGGCAAATGCCAAGTGAACAACACACGCGCTAACAAAAGATGAGAAGTACAATTGGAAACACACACACATGACATGGTACCGAATCAACCGCCCCAAAACACTGCAGCTGAACAAACATCACCCGCCAGACCCAGGCATCGACCCCGTCTGGTGGCTCCATGTTTTCGATGCGCCCCCCCGCCGAGGACATCTCAACCCATTCCATGGGGCCTGCTTGTCGCCCCGGATTGTTGGTTGACGGCCCTGGGTCTCGAGATCGGACCCAGGCCGAAAATGTTGACAATACGCGGACGCGAACTGTTCGAGCCGCCAAATAGTTAGGTCGGGGCATTCGGCTCCCCGACCTGTCGCGTGTTGCATTCTAGCGAGAGGCCAATAGGGTTTCAAGCCGCGGCGACGAGGGCGCTCGAGGAAGCCCTGCCTGACCTGAAGCGAAGCACGCTCGGTAGAGCGTGTTCTGTTTGGGGCTCGGATCTCGACGGACTCTGCACCCGAGCCTGAGATCTTCCTTGGCGAGCCGCTTCGGGACACTGGCCCCCCAGTCAGAGGGCAGGGGAGGGCCGTGGCAGCAACTCGGAAGGTGGTGAAATCGGCGCAACGTGCGTACACAGCCAGGAGGGGACCGTCCTGGAGCTGGGATTTAGAGAGCACATGCCGCTGCTCATCCTCACCCAACCTTCTTTGCGCCTCAATCGCCCGACCCACAACATGTTAGGGTTCGGGGCCACTGCGGAGCACAAGAGGAGGAACAGGAGGCCTGCGCTTCGCATGCTTGGGCGGGTGGCCAGAATCTTGCAAGTCGTCCCCAGTCCGCCCAATCCGGTGCCCCCACGCTCGAACCACCGTAACACTGGCATTTGATTGGCGGCGTTGGGCGTTGGGAAGGGGGAGTGCGACCAAATTCGGCAGCATCTCTGGCCGTCTGATCAGCTCACGCATTGCCGAACATGTGGCAGGCTGTGCTGCGTGCGAGGTCGACGTCAACTTGCGCAGGATGCCTTTTTAACCTTTATGATCTCAACGTCTCCCCAGTGATCCGCCTGGTGCCAAACCTTCGCCAGATGTGGCCGTGCTCATAGCCAAGAGCACACGCGTTGAGACGGACTCGCTCTTGAAAGCCATCAGAACCGATGTGGGAATCGGTATTCCTCCAGAACTCATGTTCCTCCTCCCTCCTCCTCCTGCTCCTCCTCCTCCTGCGTCTCCTCCTCCTGATCCTCCTCATCAGCAGCATCGTCAGCAGTACCATCATCAGCAGCTTCATCATCACCACCATCAACATCAGCATCATCATCAGCATAATCACCATCAGCATCATCATCATCAGCATCAGCATCAGCATTATCATCATCAGCTGCAGCAGCATCATCATCAGAATCTTCTCCATCTCCATCTCCATCATCAGCATCATCGTCATCACTATCATCATCATCATCATCATCATCATCATCATCATCATCATCATCAGCAGCAGCATCATCATCAGCATCAGCATCAGCATCAGCATCAGCATTATCATCATCATCAGCAGCAGCATCATCATCAGAATATTCTCAATCTCCATCTCCATCATCAGCATCATCATCATCACCACCATCAGCATCATCATCAGCATCAGCATCAGCATTATCATCATGAGCAGCAGCATCATCATCATCATCGATCCTCCTGCTTGAAACTTGTCCAAAGCGACCCCTCCCGGGGTCCGCCCGAACAGCTGTTCAAGCCACGTCCAGCCGTGGCGGCGAGAACCTCCAGAAATAGCCCAAAAACCTCCGACCCGACGTCATCGTCGTCGTCGTCCTCCTCCTCCGCCTCCTCGATAGTCATCCTCCTCGTCCTCCTTCTTCTCCTCCTCCTCCTGATCATCATTATCATTACCCCCACCATCGTCATCACTATCATCATCATCATCAACGGCATCATCATCACCACCATCATCATCATCACCAGCATCGTCATCAGCAGCAGCATCAGCATCAGCATCATCATCATCAGCAGCAACATCAATATCATCATCATCAGCATCATCATCAGCAGCAGCATCATCACCATCATCCTCATCCTCCGCGTCCCTCCTCCCTTCCCCCTCCTCGCCGCCGTTGCGGGCGCGGCGGCCCAAGACCTCGGGTGGCAGCCGCGAAGCGCGCCTGCGATCGCCACGCGTTCTGGGCGTTATGGAAGCAAACAGCTGGGCTTACGTCGGGCACGTCCCTCTACAGGAGGACTATTCGAAAATAGTTACAAAATAGTCGGGTGACGATTTGTGGAGCATGTTTGACAATGTTTGAGTCAGTTTTGACTTCTTGTTTTCGTCCAAGATCCGCCTGTAGGGGGACACGCCCGACCTACAGCTGGGCCCGCCCGAGAACGGGGCTGAGGCGCCCCAGAACCACATCACGTCGAGCCCTCCCTTTCCCCCCCCCCTCCTCCTCCCCTCATCCTGCTCCCCCTTATCCTCCTCCTCCTCCTCCTCCTCCTCCTCCTCCTCCTCCACCTCCTCTTCCTCCTCCCCCTCCTCCCCCTCCCCCTCCCCCTCCTCCCCCTCCTCCTCCTCCTCCCCTCCTCCCCCATCCTCCCCCTCCCCTCCTCCCCCTCCTCGCTCCTCCTCCTCCTCCTCCTCCTCCTCCTCCTCCTCCTCCTCCTCCTCCTCCTCCTCGTCCGCCTGCCCCCCCTTCCCCCCGCCTTGGCATCGCTCGGACGTGTGCGCGTTTTCCTCGGCGAGGCCAGCGGCGGAAAACCTGGACCCTCCTGGATCGGAGCTCAAGAGACGGGGACCCATGCCAACGGGGGTCAGCCAGAGCGCCCGATCTTGCAGGATCCTGCAGGGCCAGGGTCGCATTGACCCTGGGCTTGGGTGCAGTATTTTGCAGGACGGGGGTCAGCCAGAACGCCCGATCTTGCAGGATCCTGCAGGGCCAGGGTCGCATTGACCCGGGTTTGGGTGCAGTGTCCTGCAGGATCTTGCAGGGTCCTTCGCATTGACCCGGGCTCGGGCGCAGGCTCTTGCAGGATCTTGCAGGATTCTGCAAGGCCTGACTGACCTGGGTCTGGCTTGACCCAGGTCAGAAGACCCGAGTGGAGCAGCTTGGACCAGGCTCGTTTCGGCTCTTCCGATCCGATTCCGATTCGGGTTCCGATGTCTCAACGGGGACCTTATGCTAGCTTGAAGTCGCGCGTGTCCCTCTACAGGAGAAATGTTCAGACATGGTCCAGAAATAGTTTGGTGACGATTTGTCCACTATGTTTTGTATGTTTTGATATCGTTTGGCTATTTCCCGACCTGATACTAACTTGCCGATGCCCGCCGACCCGGTGCCTTTCGATCGCCGATCCGACCGATCGATTCGATCTTGACCCCTCCTGCCCTGCGCAGAGGGCACGCACGAAGCCAGACGGCGCCCGGGAACCAGGGGGGCTCCTCCGTGGCCCCTCCACAAGAGCGGGTCGACAAGGCTCCCGGGAACCAGGGGGGGGTCCTCCGCGGCCCCTCCACACTAGCTGGTCGGCGAGGCTCCCGCGCGATGGCCGGCCTCGCTCCCCGAAGCCCTCGGCACGCCGCACCGCCGCGAGGCAGTTCTGCGCCGCGGCGCTCGCGGACCTGGCCGCCGCCGCGGCCTCCCCGCGCGGGCGCCTGCCGCCCCGCCGCGCCGCCTCTCCGCCCGCCGCCCTGCGTCCAGCGGCGCGCCGAGTTGTTCGGGCCTCCAGATGTTACGCACTGCTCGTTCCTAATTCTTCGAAAGTTCTTTGATCTTCTGGGGGGCCAGGATCCTCTCATTTCTGATTCTTCTATCCTGGGCCTCTTCCTGGCCACTAGGGGGGCAGGAACAAGTAGAAACGAGCGCGATTAGACAGGAGCACGATTAGAAATGTACGATTAGAAAGGAGCACGATTAGAAATGAACGACGTGTAGAGATCTTCCAACGTCTCAGCATCTTCAATCTGCAACCTCCACATTTACAGATCTGCAACCTTTCAGCCTCTCACTCCGCGGGCTGGAAGACCTCTCAACCCTTGAAGCATTCCAAAGTGTACAAACGTTCTCAAGCCGAGCGGCCCTTCCCGAAATGAGCAACGGGCTTGTCAGGCATTGATACGGGACGTAGGCGAAAGTTGGACCCTTTGCTTCAGCGGCGAGCCAAGGCGGGGCAGTCAGAGTGGGTGGGCTTTCTCAGAAAGCTCGGAAGGCCACCAGCCTTCGGAGAAGTGTCCTGAGCCTTCTCAGAAGGCATAGATGGCTTCTCAGATGGCCGGAGGGCTTCTGAGAAGCCCCGCCGCCTTCTGAGAAGGCCTGCTGCCCATCCTTCCCCCCCCTGGGCGCGCCGCCGATTGTTACCCATCTGCATCTTCCGCCACCACGTGGGCAAAGGTGGCCCGGAGGCGGGTGGCGCCTCTGGCAGTGCCCGAAGGATCTGAAGAGCCTTCAGGCGGGGGTCAAGGCAAACGGGGGTCATCCAGAGCGCCAGATCTTGCAGGATCCTGCGAGAAGACCCCCTCTGGCTGACCCGGGTTAGCCAGCCGCTCGTGGCCGCGAGGCGGCCGCGCATATTGGTTGACCCGGGTTTGCGAAAACCTGCGTTGCAGGTTTTTTGTCCTGCATTGCAGTTGTTTGGTTTCCTGCTGGCCCGGGTCTGGATTGACCCGGGTCAGAAGATCCCCGATGAAGCACGGATGTTGGGCGGCTCGGCCTCTTCATGCCATGCGCCGCCGAACTCCGGCGAGCGGCATCCAGAGGAGGAGCGGGAGGAGGAGGAGGAGGGGGATTGGAAGGACAAGTGCCTTCACCCTCTCTCGGGAGGGGCAGGCCCTCTCAGGGGGCGGCCGGGCTTCTCGGAAGCCCCCTGGCCTTCTCAGAAGCCCTCTGGCCTTCTGAGAGGCCTTCTGTTCACCGAGCGCGTGCCACTACCCGCCAAGTGCCTACTCGCAGACGTCCGAGAAGCCCACGGTCGCCTCGACGTAAGATGTCGTAGATCCCCCACGGCGGATCCAGGCCATTTGCGAGAAGTCATAAGTCGGGCCTGTCCCGCTACAGGAGGATTATTCAAAGATGATTAAAAAGAATAGTCTTGGGACGATGTTTATATGATTTGTGCCTGTTCCTGAGCATGTTGTGACTATTTCTTATTCTTCGTGAAAAATCCGCCTGCAAGAGGACATGCCCGACCCAACAGCAGTGACTTTGCGAGTCGTGGAGCGCGCTTGCCTGAGTCTGCGGCTGCGGCGAGAAGCGCAGGAAGCTCCCGAGAGGGCCGGAGGCCTCCCGAGCCTTCTCGGAAGCCCTCTTCGAGGGAGGAACAGCCACCCGGACCCGACAGTTGGAGTTTACTAAGCGGCCCTGGGCGTCGACTCAACAGCTCTGCCCTGTTTGATTCCTTCCTTGGGCGCGTTGGCTAAGCGGCCTCGCGTGCCGGGGTGGTTACTATCGGGGTGGATGTTCTGCCCTCTGCCCCTGGCCTTCTCGGAAGCCCCCTGGCCTTAAGTCGGGCCTGTCCCTCTACAGGGGGAATATCCAAAAATAGTTGTTTTATAGTCGGGGGACTATTTTTTGATTATTTTGAATATTTTCTGACCATTTGGGGCTATTGTTGCGTATTTTTTATTTTTCGTCGAAAATCATCCTGTAGGGGGGCACGCCCGACTTAACCCTGGCCTTCTCGGAAGCCCCGTGGCCCTCCGAACAGGAGCCGAAGCGCTGCGGCCGCGGCGCGAGACGCAGGCAGCTCCCGAGAGGGCCCGGGGAGGCCCCTCCCGAGCCTCCCTGGACAGGCCGCCCCGCCTCGCGCTCCCCCCCTGGGCGCGCAACCCTGTTTCCGGGAGCGGAGGCAGGCGTACACACGGTTCGTTTCTGATTCTTCGAGAGTTCGTGCCTTGGCCGTGGCCCCCCCTTGCCCGTCGATTCCTTCACGTTCGCCGCCTGTCGTCGTGCGTCCGCCCCCGTCCCCTTCCCCCTGGCCGTGGCCTGTTCCCCCAGGGCCCTTCCCCCTCTGGACAGTCCCCCCCGCTGGCCGTACACATTATTCATTTCGAAGTATTCGAAAGTTCTTTGATTTGTTTGGGGGAACCAAGATCCTCTCACTTCTAATTGTTCTATCCTGGGCCTCTTCCTGGCCACTAGGGGGCCAGGAACTAGTAGAAACGAGCACGATTAGAAATGAGCACGATTAGAAATGAACGACGTGTAGATCGGGCGTGTCCCCCTGCAGGCGGATCTTGGACGAGGAATACAAAGTAGCCCAGACGTGTCAGAGAACTGCTCAGAAATACTCCACGGAATCGTCCCCTGATTAGTATGGTTTGACTCTGTTTGGATACTCATCCTGAAGAGGGACCCGCCCGACTTCGAGGCAGGCTCGAACTTCAAACGTCGAGGCTCAAACCTGGTTATCCGACGATGCGACCTTCGAAAATCATCATCAGCAGCATCATTAGCAGCAGCAGCATCAGCATCAGCATCAGCATCAGCATCATCATCATCATCATCATCATCACCATCACCATCACCATCACCATCACCATCATCATCATCATCATCATCAGCATCATCAGCATCATCATCATCATCATCATCACCATCAACAGCATCACCATCATCATCATCATCAGCATCATCATCACCACCATCACCATCATCACCATCATCACCATCATCACCATCAGCATGAGCATCAGCATCATCAGCATCAGCATCAACATCATAAGCATCATCAGCATCAGCATCATCAGCATCAGCAGCATCATCATCATCAGCATCATCACCAGCAACAGCATCACCATCATCAGCAGCATCATCATCACCAACATCACCATCATCACCATCAGCATCAGCATGAGTATCAGCATCATCATCATCAGCATCAACGTCATAAGCATCATCAGCATCAGCATCAGCATCATCAGCATCATCATCATCAGCATCATCATCACGATCAGCATCAGCATCATCATCATCATCAGCAGCAGCAGCAGCAGCATCATCATCGTTCTTGGATTTCGGCCCTCTGGGGCGAGTTTTCGGGCCCTGGGCCTGTCAAACATGAAGGCGGGACGCAAAGCTACTCCCAGGGAAGCGGTGGGAGCGTCTAGGGCCGCGGATTGAAAAAAACAGGTCGGCGGATGCCATGGAAATTTTGGAGTGTCTTTCGCCCTTATCTGTCCTCCGGAGGCGTTCTCGCCGCCTCGAGTGGATCCGATTCGAAATTCTGGCCAGAACGTACCCCCAGAGGGGTCTCTGGGACCCGATTCTTAACGGGAGCAACAGGGGGAGGGAGAGGAGGTGGCGTAGGAGGCTAGGAGGCAGAAGTAGGAGGACCAAAGTAGCGCCAGCCTGAGATTAGGAAATGATGGACCGCCCCCCTTCCCGGGGCTGATGAATAGACCCTGTGGGGCGCGAAACTGTTTGTCAATCGCGCGCGCCAGGGTTCGGAGAGCTCGGGGAGCCACCGCGCCGCGGACGATGGCAAACGGCATGAACGACGCGCCGCCTCCGAGGGGGGGCGCCCCCGCGGAGTGAATCGCGGCGACGGGAGCTCCGCTCCACTCCGACACAGAGAAATATCGCGGCGGTGGCGGCGGCGACGACGGCCCTTGCCTCTGCCGCCCCTGCCTCCTGCCCACACCCCCACACCCCCCCAGTCCGTGGCCATGTTGGCCCGACCGCCCCTCTGTTGCGGAGGCGCTGCTGCTCCTGCCGCCCTTTCGCTGGCGGCCAGGCGTCGGCGCGAATCACCGGCGCCGCCGCTGCGCGTTTCCTGTTGGCGGGCGCCCCCCTTCGCGAATCGTCCGAGCAGGGGAACCAGTCATTGAATCGCACGCCCCGTTTGTTTTTTTTTATAAATTACAAGTTGACATTCGACACAAGATGCCTCAACGATGCTGCAAAGCACCCTCCCGCCCCAAGCCCCCTCTTGACACGCATGAAAAAAATCCCTTTCACGACAGGAAGCGACACCCTCGAAAAAACAACGCCGCATGGGCTTGCCATGTTGGCAATGGCCCCGCGCTGAAAAGGAACCGCCTCGCATCCTTTTGGCACAGAATCAGGAGTGCGAAATGAAACCGTGACTCGTTTTTTGTTCTACGAGATGTGCAGCGAGGTCCCCCTTTTGAGAAAGCTCCCCCCCGCAAGCAAAACCCTTGCACATGGCAACTGGCGCGGGCATGAGGTTTCGAGCAAGCTAGAGCTTCAGTTTGAAAAGGAACCGCCCTTGACTTCGCGCAGTGCAGTGCCACCTGCGTCAGTGCGTCAGATTGGACAAGAAGCGTCCTCCATCCCCGTAACTGCTGCGCTGCAGATGTTCCAGACGGCCGCGCGCGGCGCCAAGACAAGAGCCCCATTTTCAAAACGACGCCCCACCCATCCATCCATGAAACGTATGCTCTTCAATGCTGGAAGCTGTTGCACATGCCAATGCGAACGCGCGCGGAGCTCAGGCGAGAGCCACATTTTGAAAAGGAACAGCCCTTTTAGCCTTGAGCCGGATGGAACATGTTAGAAGGAACTGCGCGGCGTTGAGGCGAGAGCTCCATTGTGAAAACGACCCACTCCATCCTGCAACTTGCTGCTAACGTTTAGGGCGAATTTCGCCGGCGTTCAGGCGAGAGCCTTAGTTTCAAAACGGCCCGCTTTCCGAATTTGGAATAGCTGCAATTTTACAGGGCGAAATTGCAATAGCTCCAATTTGGAATAGCTGCAACGCTATATGAAAACGGCCACCCACCTTTGCTTGAATTCGCTGCAAGCTTTTAGTACGAATGCGCGTGGCGCTAAGGATCATACGCGCTGAGGAGTCCCGAGCGAAACGATCAGCCCGCCCTACCGAAACGTCGGGGGATGTTGCAGGGAGTCGTGATGTGCAAGAAGAAAAGATGGAGGGAGAGGAGGAGGAGGAGGAGGAGGAGGAGGAGGAGGAGGAGAAGGAGTGGAGGAACAGGCGGGAAAGAAGGACGGGGGGGAGGAGAAAGAAGGGGAAGGAGCATGATCAAGGATCGAGGACCGATGTTTTGGAACGTTGTGTTGCCCTTTCTCGGGCCTCTTGGAGATTTATCGTCGAGGGGGCCACCCCTTGTCCTCCTCATCCCCCTCGGACCGGATCGAAACTAAAGGCCAGCTGATTACGAAATCCCTTCTCGTGCAACGCCTGGGCTTGCGCAAGACGTCGCCCCGCTGGACCTTCAAGGCGCTCACGGAGACGGTGGCGGTTGCTCGCTGGGCGACAACAGCTGGACCTCCCAGGAGTTCACGAACGCGGCGGCAGCTGCGCAGTTGACGGCACCGAGAGAGGCGAGGTCACCTTTCGGCCCCGTAGCCCCGTCCTCCTCCTTCTCCTCCACCTTCTCCTCCTCCTCCTCCTCCTCCTCCTCCTTCTCCTCCTCCTCGCCTCCTCTTTTTCCTCCTCCTCCTCCTCCTCTTCCTCCTCCTCCTCTTCCTCCTCCTGCTAGGAGTTCACGAAAGCGGCGACAGGCCCGGACGTGGCAGCACCCGAGGAGGGCGAGCTCCTCGTCCAGGTGTCCCCGAAGCCTGGCGCCCCGCTGGAATTCCCAGGAGCCCGCGGAACTGGCGGCAGCTGCGTAGTTGACAGCACCGAGGGAGACGATGTAGGAGAGAAGCCAGCTTCCAGCAGGCAGGAGAGAAGAGGGGAGGGGGCGAGAGAGGACGGACGAGAGGACGAGCACCAGTGTTCCGTTCAAAACGAGCACGGTACTGAAGGATTGCTGGAGAATTGGAGGGAGAAAGACAATGAAACAACGTGCGAAACCAATGCACAGAAGAAGAGCCTGATATTTGAGGGTGAGAAGGAGGACGCGCACACGTCGATAAGGAGGACAACGATTGTAACAAGCAAGGGCCTTCGGAGGTGGAGCAGAAGGGGGGGTGGCGGAGGAGGCCCGACGACGCCTAACGACGCCCAACGCCCAACGCCCGACGACGACGACGACGACGACGACGCCCGACGACGACGCCCGACGACGACGTCCGACGCAACGCTCGACCATGCCCGCCGACGAGGGCGCCCGACGACGATGGCGGCGGCGGCGGCGGCGACGACGACGACGACGACGATGATGGCTACGACGGCTACGACGACGGCGGCGACGGCTCCAGGCTCCCAGCGCCGGGCGCCCGGCGACGACGCCCGACAACGATCGAATGATGGCGCCCAGCGTCGCCAGGCGCCGTCGTCGGGCGTCGCTTAACGTCGTCGTCGGGCGCCGTCGTCGCTGGGCGTCGCCGGCCGTCGTCGGGTGTTGTCGAGCGTCGTCGAGTACCACTAGGCGTCATCGTTGTCGTGCGTCGTTGTTGTCCTCGTCCTCGTCCTGGTCCTCGTCCTCGTCCTCGTCGTCCTCGTCCCCGTCCTCGTCGTCCTCGTCCTCGTCGGCGTCGGCGTCGTCGCCTTGCGGCGCCCAACGGCCCCCCGCGGCGCCCGAGACGCCCCGCGCAGGCCCGGCACGCCGGCCGAGGCGCACCTCGCCGCTGCCGGGGCGGCGCTGCTCGCAGGCAGGCTGCGCGAGAGGTGCGCCGAGCGCGTTCCACTTCTCGCAAAGTGCCTACTCGCAAACGTTCTCAAAACCCATGTTTGCCTCGATGCAGTGGATCGTAGACCCCCCGCGGCGAATCCAGGCCATTTGCGAGCACTTACCTTTTGTGAGTAGTGGAACGCGCTTGTCTAGAGGTGCGCCGAGGTGGCCGTGCCCGCCGGCCCGCCAGCGGGGGCCGAGGAGCGCGGGCCCGCCCATAGTTTTTTCAGGAGGGGAAACACACCGACACAATTAATCGTCGATTCCCCCGAAAATGTGGGAAAATATTGGAAGTGGGGGGAAGACAAAAGCCCAGAAAATACGGGAACATGTGGGGAGTCCTGTTATTTGTGTCTGTTTATTTGTGTGTCCCAGGGCCCCCCCATTTTTTTACACTCGAAGAAGCACCGTGGTTTTCCGCCCATGGTGCGGCGCGCCCGTGGTGCGGCACGCCGCCCGTGGCGCGGCACGCCGCCAGTGGTTCGGCACTCGTGGTGGAGGGCTTCTCCGATGGGCTTGGGCGACCCGCCCTCCTCCTCCCTCCCCCCTCCTCCCTCCTCCCTCCTCCTCCTCCTCCTCCTCCTCCTCCTCCTCCGCCTCCTCCTCCTCCTCCTCCTCCTCCTCCTCCTCCTGCTCCTCTGCTCCTCCTCCTCCTCCTCCTCCTCCTCCTCCTCCTCCTCCTCCCCCCTCCCCTCCCCCTCCTCCTCCCCTCTTCGGGTCGCATACGGCCCCGGCGGGAAACCGTCCAACTCGTGGTTCGGCATTGACATACACATTTGGCGTTAAGTCGGGCGTGTCCCTCTACAGGAGGGATATGCAAAAATAGTCAAAACATAGTCTGGGAACCATGTTTTGGCTATTTCTGCTTATTTTTGAATAGTTTGGGGCTGCTTTTATTTTTCACCCAAAATCCGCCTGTGGGGGACATGCCCGAGCTAACACTCGAGGAAAACAATACGGCATAAACATACACTGTTGGCGCTACGCGCGGATTTCTTGGATCCGCGCTGGGCCCCCCCAACCCTGCCCGCCAAGGAGGGGGATCCAGCGCAGATCCAAGAAATCCTTGCGGAGCGCCACAAGTCTGTGTTTATGGCTTGTTGTATTCTTTTAAGCACTCTCGGAACAGGTACAGTCGGGCCGCTGAAGAAGAAACCCTTTTCGTTTGGGAAGGGGCTCAGTGTCAGTGTTCCTCAAGTGTTTTACAGTCTTGTTGCCAGGTGCTCCTTAGGATTTCGATGGGAAATCGAAGATTGACTTATGGAAGAAGGGGGCGTCGTTCCTCATGTATCGTTCCTTACGACAGCGTCTCGACTGTACGGAGAGGATGAGCACGAAGACCAGCAACAGGTCCTGTCCATGTTGAACGTGGTTCGCTGTCGGCGTCGCTACGGGCGTTGCCCATTTGAGACAGAAGGCCACCTGCCCATCAGCGGCCAATGTCGGTTTGGGACAGCATTTGTTGATGGGCATCGTGCCCATTCTTTCCGTATCCATTTCGAGCGTCCTAAGTGCTCGTCGAGGTCGTCGCCGTGCCCCGTGATCCTGGCGTCGCATGTTTTCACAGCGGGCGACTTGGCCCTGTTTCGGACCCTGGGACCCTCGCGGATCCATCCGGCTCGAGAGATGCCGCAGAACGACGGGGCCCAGGGCTCTGGCCGAGGCGTTTTGCAACGTTGCCATTTCTTCGCGACGTCGCATCTCAGGGTCGCCGTCGCGCCGCCCGCCCGCCCTTCGTCGTCGAGGTTGCGGCGCCCCACATCTCCGACAGAATGAGTTTCTCGATCCCGGCGTGCTTCCCCGATTTCGGCCTCCTGGGACCGCTGTCGGGCCCCAAGACGAAGCCGGGGCTGCCCCCCCCGGGGAAGGGGCTGGGACGTCTGGGGCCGAGCATTTAAAAAAAGCATTCGTCGTCGGATGTCTGCGACAGGTTCGCGTGTTCAAGGGTTGAACGCCCCCCGTTCGGCGGCGAGCGAGGGGGTGGAGTGAGAAGGAGAAGGCCTCTTCAGAAGGAGGCGGGACTTTTCAGCAGCCCTCGCGCCTCCTGAAAAGTGCACTGTGTCTTCGGGGACGGCACAGAGAGCTTCTCAGAAGGCCAGGGGACTTCCGAGCCTTCTGACAAAGCTCGCCCCTTCTCGTTTCCCCCCTGGGCTCGCCGCCGACCAGTGGCCCATAACCAGCCATTCTTGGAACGGTCCTACAAACGGAAAGGCACCGATCGTTCCAGGTTGAACGATCCGCTCGGTGTCGGAAACCAGCGCCCCGGTCGTCACCACACGAGCATGCCGTGAGGTCGTCGAGGTCGCCGGCCCGTCGCAGTCGGGCCGCCGTCGCCGTGGGGAGGGGGAGGAGCCCATGTTGATCCTGCCAGCCGGCGTAGCCGGCGTCACCCATTTGGGGGGAGGGGCCTGGTTCAGGAGGGAAAGAAACACACAGACACAATTAATCGTCGACTCCCAGGAAAATATGCAAAAATATGGGAAGTGGTGGGGAAGACAAAAACCCAGAAAATATGGGAAAATATGGGGGATATTTTTATTTGTGTGTATTTATTTGTGTGTTCCAGTTCCCCTTCACTGGTGACGTACCATTTTGCGCCCGCGGGGTCTGGGAGTAGTCTGGGATACAGTTAGGAACTTTCGGATAGCGTCTCGCTCCGCAAGTTCTACCCCACCACGCTTCGGAGCGGCACGGCGCTGTGCAAGAAGACTTGGTGTGGTTTGCATTCGTCGACGTTCGAGTTGACGAAGAGAGCGTGGCCATTTCAGCGGAAAACTAAATTGGAGTAGCTCGCGCATGTCCGTAATTATGGGGCGCACGTTAGTTATGGAGAGGACAGGTCAAGAAATAATCCCACTGTCGGCTCAAGGTTGCGACAAGCTCGCCATCATCATAATCATCTTAAGAACACTCGAAGAATGCAGCTGGGTCACCGAAGAGCTCACCTGGCATCACTAGCTCGAGGCGACCCACACTGGGCGGCCAGGCGGATTGCGCCGGAAACGCCAGGCGCGCTTGCTACAAGCAAACACACGTGGAGTGAGCCTCTCGGCTAGAACTTTGGCGCTGCAGAATGCACCAGGAGGGAGCTGGCACGCTCGCGAGGCTCACGGGAGGGGGGGCACAGGAGGGACGCCAGCCCGGGGCATTTGGGCTTTGAGAGTGAGCTAGAGCAAAACGACAGCCAGGCATCCGCCCGCGGCCTGGGTACACACAGAATCCGCCTTATGTTGCGGAGAAGGCCCCACTCGAGGGCGACGCTTCGAGCCAAGGGCGAGGGCGAGCGCGAGGGCCAGGGCGGCCCTGCCGTGTCCGACGCCACGACCTGCTCGGGGCGTCGGCCCCTGGGGATCTCGACCACATCCTCGGGGCCAGCTCCTCGTCCCGAAACGCGACCTCGAGGCCCCGGGGCTCGAAACGGACCCCGCAGACCGGCACCGCCGAGGGCGAGAGCGCGGAACGCCCCCCCGGGGCAGCTTCTGCGGGCCGCGCCGGGGCCACGGACACGCACGGACGTCGAGGGGAAGACGAGGGCGGCCGCAGAGGAGGGCGAGGCAGGAGGAGGCCTCGGGGGCGCTGAGAGCTCCCGCCACGGCAGAGGAGAGAAGGTCGCCGTGGCGCGATGCAGCTCGAGCCGCCTGCCGGGCCTGCCTTTCCGCAGTCAAAGGGGAGAAGAACCACCCGGACCAGACACTTGGCCCTTACGAAACGGCCCTGGGCGTTTACTGAACAGCCCTGCCCTGTGCGATTCCTTCGTTGGGCGCGTTCACCGAGCGGCTTCGCGTGTCGGGGTGGCTATTCTCGGGGTGGACCTCCTGCCCTCAGGGGCAACGCGAGAAGGAGGAGGAGGAGGAGGAGGAGGAGGAGGAGGAGGAGGAGGAGGAGGAGAGAGTGGGGATGGCCTCAGGGGGGGCGCAGCGGCCCCCCGGTCGCCCACTCCTGGCCGACAGGGGCCCGACAGCCCGCCCCGCCCAGCGGAGCGTGCGCACTCGCTCTCTCGGGGGCCGTCGCCGCGATCTATCGGCGACGCCTCGCCGATGCCAGCTCGGCGCTTCCCCCCTCTGGCCTGGCCTTGAGTCGGGCCTGTCCCTCCACAGGAGGAGAATGCAAAGATAGTCAAAAGGTAGTCGGGGGGGCGATGTGTTGAGCATTTTTGGCTTATGTTGGGGGCATGTATTGATTATTTTAAATTTGTCATCCAAAACCCGCCTGCAGGGGGACATGCCCGACCTAACCCTAACGTTCCCTCTCACTGCGCCGCCAGGACATGTCCATGTTGACTGCCGCCGGGCCGTGCCCTTGGGACCTCGGGGAGCGGTGGACACGGTCATCTGCCCCCCCGCGGTGGAGGCGCAGAGATCCACACCCACCACGCCGGGGCAATGCCCCGAGGCGATCCTTGAGACCCGACGTCGCAAAAAAAATACAACATCGTAACAAAGCGCGCCCGGAGCCCGAGACCCCATGCCTCGAGCCCAGCCTGGGGCCTCAGAGCGCTCCCATGCTGCTCGTCCTCGTCCTCGTCCTCGTCCTCCTCCTCCTCCTCCTCCTCCTCCTCCTCCTCCTCCTCCTCCTCCTCCTCCTCCTCCTCCTCCTCCTCCTCCCCCTGTCATTTCTCGAGCCGGATCGATCTGTGATGGTCCCCCGGGCCCGAAACAGTGCGATAACGCTCGCCGTGGAAAAAATGCAACACCAAGATCTCAGGGGACGCCAAGATTACTTTGTTTGTCCGACGCCATGATTTGTCCCATGCTTCTGTGACAACTCACGGGGGCATCCCATACCATCTTGCTGGCTCTTGCGAACCGACGCTAAATCGACGCTAGTCGACGCCAAATCTGGAAATCCCTTGGCGGTGCACTCCCCAAGGACGACGAGGAGGCGCCCTGGCCGATGGGCGGCGCGGCGGGGAGTCGCAGGCTTTCCCGGCTGGTGCAGCTGCGGCCGCCGCCCCGGCTGCGGGCGGCCGCGCCCCCCTTCAAGCAGTGGCGAAGCGTTTTGGCGTGCCTATAGGCCCACGAGACAATGTTCTAAGAACCGCTTGTGGTTTCTACGAAATGTTCTGGGAAAGTGTCTGGCTGAGACCGACTGTCTTGTCGGAACACATCGGGCTCATGTTCTAAGAGCATTCCTGGTTTTTGTTCTTAGAACACCGTTGGGCTCTAAGAAGGTAGGCTTATAGGGATGCCAGGACGGTCGGTCCCTGCTCAACCCCCTGCGCCGCTCGCGCGACCGCGATCGACCCCTGGGGCGGCCGGCGGCCGATCCGCGCCCGCACGGCCGCTTGGCGCGGCCGCTTGGCGCGGCCGCTTGGCCGCTTCGCGCGGCCGCTTGGCCGTTTGGCCGCTCCACGCGGCCGCCTGGCCGCTTGGCTGACTCGCGCGGCCGCTCGCGCGGCCAGTCGGCGCCCGCTCGGCCTCGACGGGCGCGCGCGGGTCGGCGGCCGGTCGGCCCCCGGCGTGCAGAAAGTCACGGCGCGAGGCTTTGTTGGCCGTTCTGTCGGCATCCGGAGGGGGCCGTCGCCGCGACCCCAGGGCGGTCAAAAACAGGCTCGGGATGAGAGACGTGGCGTCGCCCGGGTGAGGGCATTCTTTCTCGGCGAGGGCCATCGAGGAACATCCTGAGCCACCGAGAGAAAACAAAAAAAAAAAAAAAAACGCACGAGACCGAAAGATGCACGGGGAGTGGACGTCCGAGCGATGGCAAGGAGACCGGCCTTGGGGAAGGGGCTGGGACTCCCCAGGACCCCGCATGGGAAAAGTCATTGCGCCCCCTGAGATCTTGGCGTTGAAAATTGTTCACAGCGAGCGTTTTCGCCCCGTTTCGGGCCCTGGGACCCTCACAGGTCGAGCCGGCTCGAAAAATGGCACAGACGCATCAGGTCTGGGGCTCCAAAAGCGTGTTTTTTAACGATGTGTTTTTCACGATATGTTGCAATTATGTTCGCCACGTCGGATCTCAGGGTCGGATATTTTGCTCATTCTTTGCCTCGTGGCCGAGACTTCTGGAGGTCCTGCACGAAAGGAAAAAATACAACGAGCCGTCCGCTGGTCGGTCCCTCCTCTGCCTCTCCCCCTTTGCCCTCGTCCTCTCCTCGCCTCGGACGATGCCTGCGTTTGGCTTCGTCTTCGGTCATTCGCTGGTGTGTCTTGCCGCGTGAACGGTCGAGTTCTGCGCACTCGCCTGCTCCACTCGTCTGTATATTTCCTTTTCCCGCCTCGGCGCGCTCGGATTCGATCTGGCCGTATCCCAGACTCCTCCGATGTGATTTTTGAACTCACGGCCCCAAAAATTCCGACCCCTCACCCTGGGGCGATTGTTCCGTCCCGCATCCATTTCCGATGGTCCCCGGGCCCGATCGAGGGCGGGCCCCTTGGGGCCGAGATCGAGGAAACGCGCCCAGCTGGAGCAACACAGATCCTCAGAGCCCCGGGCACCACGACTCAGCTCCGACCATCCCGCCAATCCGAGCACTCAACCGCTCCAGAGATCCCCCGGCGGTGGGCCGAGATTGATGTTGCTCCCACCGCACTTAAGGACCACATCCCAGAAATGATTCCGAGCACCCAGAACAGTATCGACACAGCGACGAACGAGCATCGCCTCCCAGGGCCCGACACGTGAAAACCATCCAGTGTCGGTACTTTCTGGGCTTAGCCTCCTCGATACTCCCGTTGTGATACGCAACACGTGCCGTGTTCAAAACGTCCGTGTCAATACGTTGCGTGTTGGCTCAACGTATTGGCCCACGTTTTGGCGAACGTATCGCGTCAGACCTACGTGTTCAGTCTACGTGTTGAGCTCCGTATCGATGCGCTACGTGTTGCGTGTTGCGTATCGGGGCAGCTAAGTTTCTGGGTGCTCGAAGTTTTTGTTTTCTGGTGATCAAGGCTAGAGTACACATTGTTCATGTCGAAGTATTCGAAAGTTCTTCTTTGATTTGGGGGGCCAAGATCCTTTCATTCCTAATTGTTCTATCCTGGGCCTCTTCCTGGCCACTACGGGGCCAGGAACAATTAGAACCGAGCACAATTAGAAATGAGCACGATTGGAAACGAACGACGTGCAGGTTGCAACATCGGAAGCCGAGGTCCCTCTGCGCCGCGTGCGCACTCGCGGGCTCGCTGCGGGACCCAGCGGCGGCGCCCTGGCTGCGGGCGGTGGCGGCGCGGGCGGCCGCCTGCGTGGTGCAGCAGGCCCTCCCCAGGGGGGGTGGCCCAGGCTCAGACCCCCTTCAGGTCAGAGGTAACAAAACAAAAAGCAAAAACAACTAAAGACAAACAAAACAAACAGATAACATATATATATATATAATATATATTGCTTAGTTATTTGTATGTATTTGGAGTTGCGCTATTTTCGGCCTCTGGGGGCCCTTGCCAGGCCTCGGGGCCGTCCAGGAGCGACTCCGGAGGAAAGCCGGGTCCCGGGGAGTGGGTCGAGATCTGTAGGGGCCCTCGTCATGAAGCAAGCCATGGCGTCGGGGGTCCTTGCAGGCAGGGGGGGGGGGGGGGCCAGGGCCCTCCAGGCTGACTCGAGTGCTCCTGCACGCTCGTGACCCTCGGGGGGCAACGTCAGGGGGAGGGCCTCGGGATCGAGGTGCCAAATTTCCAGACAGTCCTGTCGGTTCCCGGCGCGCGGGTGCCCTCCAACAGCTGCGCCTCGCCGAGTGGCCGCCAGAGACCCGGAGCCGTGGCCCGAAGACTAATAGAGAGCGGGGCAGGTTCGGACGGAGGTGCCTATCGACCCCCCCGTCGCCCGTTCATCGCCGACGGGGGCCTTGCAGCCCGCCCCACCCAGGAAGGTGCGGTTCCGTCGTCGGGGGTCCAGAGCAGCTCGATGGGCGATGCACCGCCCATGCCCGCTCGGTGTCCCCCCCGCGCCCCCCCCCCCTGAGTTGGTCCCCCGCGAAGACCTCCGCGACGGCATGCAGATGCCTCGAAACACCTCCCGACTCAGAGGCCCGCCTCGGACTGTCGAACGAACTATCAATCCAAAGATCTCCTCAGCGGATCGATTGCGACAGATCGCTGCAGTCAACCCGCATAGTCAGGATGGGCAACCTTCCCAAGGGTACCCCTGCATCCTTGCCTCCTCGGCCCATCCTTGGCCACTTTCGTTGGCCGCGCCGCGCTCGAAAAGCTTCGAAACGGCCTTCCAAGGCCCATGCATCCTCATCGCGCCTCCTTATGATACGTGCCGACTGTAGTTCAACTACCGATCTGCCGAACCGTCCGGTCCGACATGTCGCTGTGGCTACGCAGTTCGAGGCAGGCCCGGGGACCTCCCCGAGGCCTCCCCGAGGCTCCCTCGGGCCCCCCGCCCGGGCCGCCCACATCGTGGGGCCAGAGCGTCTGCGTGTGCCGCCTCGTCGCCGACGCCGCGGCGACGCACGGCGGGGCGCAGCTCGCAACGTCGCAGAGTCAGAACTTTTCCCGGTGGTGCTAGAGGTGCCCCTGGCCCAACGTGCCCCCAGGATTTCCAGGGAAATGTACCCTGGGAGATCCTGGGAAATCCTTGGAAATGCAAGTCTTGGAAATCCTGGGACATCCTTGGAAATCCTGGGAAATCTTTGGAATTTCCAGAAGGTGGTTGAACCCTGGAAATCCTGGGGGCACACTGGAGGCGCTTCTGGCCCAAGGTGCCCCCAGGATCTCCAAGGAGGCACCCAAGGCTTCCAGAGCACCCATCACTGGGCCCAGAGGGCCCCAGGGGGCGCCACAATGGAGCGACAAGTTGGGGGGGTACACATGGTTCATTTCTAAGTCTTCGAAGTTCTTTTATTCTTTGGGGGCCAAGATCCTTTCATTTCTAATTATTCTATCCTGGGCCTCTTCCTGGCCACTAGGGGGGTCAGGAACAATCAGAAACGAGCACGATTAAAAATGAGCACGGTTAGAAATCAACGACGTGTACCTCGGGCCAGGGGGCACCTCTAGCAGCCCCCGATCTCTGGGTGCAGACGTGCGCATGCCTGCGCCGTGCAAGAAAAAACAACTCGACGGAGAAGGTTCTGGGTAGTTCTCGGTCTCGGACGGGGGGGCCTCGCACGGCCCCAGGGACCGTCAAGACACGACTCCGGATGAAGAGCTAGCTCTGGGACAAAGGGTATCGGAGGTTCGAGTTCAGTCCGTAGCGACTGGCCTCT
>CAUYUJ010008347.1:472547-504787 GCA_963575745.1 Prorocentrum cordatum
CTGCGCTCCAGCACGACGTGGCAGTGAACCGTGCGGCCGGAGTCTCGGCGCTGCCGCTGCAGAGGCCTGCGAGTAGGTTCGGCGACCAGCGGCTTCTAGGGTCGCGCCGAGGGCGCCGCCTGGTTCTCCTTCCGAGGGCCAGATGGCGGTGCGCCCGGCGTCGGCCCCCGCGGGGCGATGGCCGCCGAAACACGTACGCGCGGACAAACCAACGACGTAACACACGTTTACTTCGCAGCCGGTTGGTCCAACTCCTCCTCCTCTTCCTCCTCTTCCTCCTCCTCCTCCTCCGCCTCCTCCTCCTCATCCTCATCCTCCTCCTCCTCCTCCTCCTCCTCCTCCTCCTCCTCCTCCTCCTCCTCCTCCTCCTCCTCCTCCTCCTCCTCCTCCTCCCCCCCCTCCTCCCCCTCCTCCTCCACCTCCTTCTCCTCCTCCAACTCCAGCGGACTGCGCAACGCGGATTCCCACCGAGCACGTGCCGAGGGGGGGCGGGGGGGAGCCGAAAGGAGGAGCGCGCATGCAGAAGAAGGAGGCACGACGGTCGAGCACGCACACACACACACACACACACACACAGCCACACACACACACACACACGCACGCACGCACGCACGCACGCACAGACGCACGTACACACACTTTTTGCGTCGGCGGCCAGGCAGAAGGACTGCGCTGGCGGATAGGGCGTCGGTACGTAAACGAACGCGAAGTAGGCCGCGATGCACGAGGGGGAGGAGGAGCGGACACACACACACACACACACACACATACACACACACATATATATATATATATATATATATATGTATATATACTTGTGTTAGTCGGCGGCGAAACGGAGACGGTCCGCTCCAGTGTGTGGCGATTCGGGACAACCGGATGGTAAACTGGCCGGCATGCATAAGAGAGGGACAAGGAGACAGACAAGGGGCGGCCGTGGAGGACAGGGGGAGGCGGAGGGCGTTCAGTCAATCTCTCTCTCTCTCTCTCTCTCTCTCTCGCACACACAAGCACAACAACAAACAAACAACCACGTTGCCGTGCTTCTTCGCAACCTGTCGGTCTACGAGGCCGTCGTCAGGTAGTCAGGCCCCCGACCACCCTGCTCCTTGCTGCCGCGGCTCGCCGCGCGCAGCCCAGCCCGCCGCCGCGTGCGGCCGCTGCGTTGCGGTGCGCCCGCACGCGGCGGCGGCTCCTTCCTCACCACCCTCCTCCGCTCCCCTTCCTGTCGCCCCCTTCCTCCCTTCGCGCCAGCCCGCCATGGCTGGCGCGCGCCGCTGGTCTCCCGCGCCTCTGCTGCACGCGGCGGACACCTCCCGCACCACTGCGGGCCGCACGAGCCCCGCTCACCGATCACGGAGCCCCGGCAGCGCGCTGGACTCACACTTTTTCGCAGATCGGTGACAGTTCGCGCCTGCAGTCGCTCACGCCGTTAGGATAGAAGCTCTGCTCCAGCCCTGCCGTCGACAGCACGCCCCGAGCCCCGTCTCAGCCGACCGCTGCGACAGCCCCAGCGCAGCGGGCATTTTGCCCCACAGCTTCCCATCCCAGGCTCTCCTCCTCCTCCTCCTCCCTCCTCCTCCTCCTCCTCCTCCTCTCCTCCTCCTCCTCCTCTCCTCCTCCTTCCGTTTCCTCCTCCTCCTCCTCCTCCTCCTCCTCCGCATCCTCCTCGTCCTCGTCCTCCTCCTCCTCCTCCTCCTCCTCCTCCTCCTCCTCCTCCTCTCCTCCTCTCCACCTCCTCCTCCTCCTCCTCCGCCTCCTCCTCCTCCTCCTCCTCCTCCTCCGCTGCTGCGCCCCGGCCCGCCTGCTCGCAAGTGCCGCCTTGTACTGAGTCAAAAAATTGCAAGCATAGGAATTTTAAAAAATCGGGATAGTCAAAAAGATATGAGGATTAGGAATAGGTGTCCACCCTACAGGAGGAATAATCAAAAAAATAGTCCCAAAAAGTAGTATGGGGACGATTTGTTTAGCATTTGCCATTATGTTTGGAGTCTCTCTTGACTGTTCTTCATCTTTGGTCCCAAATCCGCCTGTACGGGGACACCCCCGACCTAACGCAAGCCGCCTTGCAGCGTTCCCGCGAAGGCTCTGACCGCGCTGTGCCTCCTGCCATCTCTGCGGCTGAAAAGTTCTAGGCCTCCCAGATGGGGTCGGAGTAGATAGGGTCGGAGGATCGCGCCGCATCGCCGATGCATCGGCGATGCGGCTCGATGTGGAGCCCGATTTGCTTCACTCGACGTCGCCGACGTAGACGATGAATCGCCGATGTCGACGATGCATCGCCAGTGCATCACCGATGCATCGCCGATGCATTGGCGATGCGGCGCGATCCGTCGACCCCATCTACTCGGACCCCATCTAGGAGGCCTCTAAAAGTGTATGTGTGTGTGTGTCTGGCGCCTGTCAGCCACTGGGAAGATCGAAGGCACCCATGGGGGTAGAACAGAGCAGGGACAACTCCGTGTCAAGAGAGCGCCAGATCAGATCTCGATTGGACCGCAGTTTCGAGATCGTCCCCACCCACCCACCCTTCGTCCCCTCGTCCCTGCTCCCCCAGCAGCCTCCCCCGCCCCCCTTCCCCTCCCCGTTCCTCCTGCTCCTCCTCCTCCCCCTCATTCTCCTCTTCTCGTTCGTCCTCTTTACTGTCTCCTCCTCTTCCGACGACCACCACCACCAGCACACGAAGACGACGATAGTGACGACGACCGCGACGACGACCACCACCACCACCACCACCGCCACGAAGACGACCACAACGACGACGACGACGACGACGACGACGACGACGACGACGACGACGACGACGACGAGACGCGGCGAAAGGCGGCGGCCAGGCCCCGTGGCGCGAGCGAAGAGCCCCCCCCCTCCCTGGCGGGATTCTCCGAAGGGTTTAGGTGACCCGTTTTCCTCTTCTCTTCTCCTCCTCTTCCTCCTCCTCCTCCTCCTCCTCCTCCTCCTCCTCCTCCTCCTCTTCCTCCTCCTCCTCCTCCTCCTCCTCCTCCTCCTCCTCCTCCTCTCCTCAGTCGTCTCCTCCTCCTCGTCCTTGTCATCCTCCTCCTCCTCCTCCTCCTCCTCCTCCTCCTCCTCCTCCGTCCCTACGTCCTCGTCCTCGTCCTCGTCCTGTCCTCCTCCTTCCTCCTGCTCCGCCCTCCTCCTCCTCTCTTCTCTTCTCCTCCTCCTCCTCCTCCTCCTCCTCCTCCTCCTCCTCCTCCTCCTCCTCCTCCTCCTCCTCCTCCTCCTCCTCCTCCTCATCGTCCTCTCGTCCCTCTCGTCCTCCTCCTCCTCCTCGTCCTCGTCCTCGTCCTTGTCCTCCTCCTCTCCTCCTCCTCTTTTCTCCTCCTCCTCCTGCTCCTCCTCCTCCTCCTCCCTTTCTCCTCCTCCTCCTCCTCTCCTCCTCCTCATCCTCCTCGTTCTCGCCCTCCTCCTCCTCCTCATCCTCCTCCTCTCCTCATCATCATCATCATCATCATCATCATCACAGTATCCTCATCATCATCATATCATCATCCTCATCTCATCATCATCATCAGCATCATCATCATCCACTCCTCCTCATCATCATCACCATCATCATTATCATCATAATAATCATCATCATCATCATCAGCATCAGCATCACCATCATCATCATCATCATCATCATCATCATCATCATCATCCTCATCCTCATCCTCATCCTCGTCATCATCATTATCATCATAATAATCATCATCATCATCGTCATCATCAGCATCATCATCACCATCATCATCATCAGCAGCATCATCATCATCGTCATCGTCACCGCCATCGCCATCATCATCATCATCATCATCATCATCATCATCATCATCATCATCATCATCATCATCATCATCATCATCATCATCATCATCATCATCATCATCATCATCGTCATCATCATCCTCGCCCTTCTCCTCCTCCTCCTCCTCCTCCTCCTCCTCCTCATCGCCCTCCTCCTCCTCCTCGCCCTCCTCCTCATCCTCCTCCTCCCCCTCCCCCTCCCCCTCCACCTCCTACTCATCCTCGCCCTCCTCCTCCTCGCCCTCGCCTCCTCCGCTCGCCTACGGCCCCGGAGGAAACAGTCCCCCCCCCCCCCCGCCGGCGGCGAGGACGCCGTGCTCCGGGCGGCCTTCCGCCCCGAGGCGCCCTGGTCCGAGGCCGGGGGCGGCCGCCGCGGCCGCCGCGGCCGCCGCAGGCAGCGATCGAGCGGCGGCGGCGGCCGCGCGACGGCGGCGATCGCGCGACGCGCGACGATGCGCGGCGAGTCGGTGCCGAGGGCGGGCGAGGGGCAGGGAAGGGCGGCTAGGGGCCGAGAGAGAAGGGGGGGCGGGGGGCGGGCGCCGCGAGAGAGCAGCGGGGAGAAGCCCTCGCCCCCCCGCCCCACCTCCTCCTCGGCCCATCTCCTCCTCCTCCCTCCTCCTCCTCCTCCTCCTCCTCCTCCTTCCTCTTCCCTCCTCCTCCTCCTCCTCCTCCTCCTCCTCCTCCCCTCCTCCTCCTCCTCCTCCTCTCCTCCTCCTGCTCCTGCTCCTGCTCCTGCTCCTTCTCCTCCTCCTCCTTCTCCTCTTCCTCCTCCTCCTCCTCCGGCTTCGGCTCCTCCTCCTCCTCCTCCTTCTCCTCCTCCTTCTCCTCCTCCTCCTCCCCCACTCCTTCTCCTTATAAATAACTCCTTCCTGTCGCACCCCGAGGCAAGTTTTTACGGCGGACCTGACATTTCGCCTGAGACTTCCTCACCGTTTATGACGCTGAAGCTTGAAAATTGGCAACAGTTTCACAGATGGAGGGCGGGTGGTTTTCATAATGTGGCTCTCGCCTTAGGGCCGCGCATATTCGCTCTCAAAATTTGCAAGAGCTTCAGGATAGAGGGCGGGTGGTTTTCAAAATGTGGCTCTCGCCTTAGCGCCGTGCACATTCGTTTTAGAACCTTGCACGAGCTTCACGGATTGAGCGCGGGTCGTTTTCAAACTGCAGCTCTCGTCTCAGCGCCGCGCACATTCGTCTAAAAAGTTTGAAGAGCTTCACGGATTGAGGGCGGGTCGTTTTCGACATGTGGTTATCGCCTTAGCGCCGCGCTCATTCGTTTTAAAAATTTGCAAAGGCTTCACGGATTGAGGAAGTTCCTTTCCAAAATGTGGCTCTCGCCTTAGCGCCGCGCACATTCGTTTCAAAATATTGCAATAGTTTCACTGGCTCCCATGGTCGACGTACCAGAAATTGTTTTTGGACGGTTTCACGATTTTGAGGGCGCAACAGTTACGATGATTCGCGGAGTTGAGGTCCCAGGAATGGCGTTCTGGCACGATTCAGAACCGTCAAGACGCAACGGTCAAGTTCACCGGTGGCGCTGGAACACCGAGAAGAATGTTATGGCATGCTTCAGGGTCTTCAAACGGTTGTCTTTCAACGAGGCAGGTCCCTCTGTGGAAGTGAACCGTTGTAGGGGCCTATGAAGAGGGAGCTTGGAGGGAGGTTGTAGTTGGTGACTCTTGGGTTTACACTGGTCCTCCTCCTCCTCCTCCGCCTCCTCCTTTTTCTTGAGACGGCTGGACGCAGCGCGGCAAGCTGGTGCGGTTGGAACTCGGGAGGGATCCGGGGACCTATTTTGAACTCCCAGTGTCTCAAATTGCCCCGCTCCGAGATGGAGACGACATCGCCGCCGCAGTCCTCGTTGTCATGGTCGCCGCAACCGCCGTCGTCGTCGACGTTCTCGTCCTATGTAGCTGTCTGTCGTTGCACTCCTCATTCTTCCCCAAGTCGCCGGTGTGATCGAAAGGTTGCCCGCCACTGGCTTCATCCCCGAGCAGACTCAGGGTTGTCTGTCCTGGACGAGGTTATTCAAGAGTCTTCGCCCCTTCTGGCCTCGCTGGAGGCCTCTTCGGGCGGCTGTTGGAGGCTTCCTGGAGCCTTCTGGGGCATCTTGGGAAGACATTGTAGCATGTGGGAGTTCGTTGGGCCGTTTTGGGGCCGTCTACCGTTTCGGGGGCTTCTTGAAGCTTTCGGAAGGTTTCCCGATCCGATTTGAAGCCGAAAATCATCCGAAGCAATAAACAACGCTTCCCTAATGATGTTTTCACAATTCTCGCCGCTGAGGGCCTCGCTGGAGACCTCGCTGAGCGTCTCTTGGGAGCATTTGGGGACATATTGGGAAAACCTTGGGGACCGTGCGGGCTCGTTGGGCCGTCTTTGCACGTTATCGGTGTGTCCTGTAGCCGTTTTCGCGCGCTCTTCAGTTGTCTTGGAGCAGTTTGGAAACCGAAATGTGAGCTAGTGGAGAGCTCTTGAAGCCGTCTCTCACCGTCGTGGGGGCTTCTTGGTTTCCCGAGTCCCTTTGATTAGGACGCTCCCTGATGCGTTCCGTAGAAATCTGAACTATTGGGGCGTTTTCTAATGGTTTCCCGAGTCAGTATGAAGCCGACAAGTATCCGAAGCAAGAAACCATGATTCGCGTCGACAATGTTCGCATCTGAGGGCCGTTTTGGGGGTCTCTTGGAGGCTTCTTGGGGTTTTGCGGCGCATGGTGGGAAAATCTTGGAGCCTGTGGGGGCTTGGTGGGCCATCTCAGGACGGTCCAGGAGCGTCTCGCAGTCGTTTTCGGACAGTCATTGGCTATATTGGATTCGTCTGGAGGCCGAAGCGGCACCAGAGGGCAGACAAGGCGGGCGATTTGGATTGCGACGAACGACGGAGGGTCGTGCCACAAGTCTCGGCTGCAGAGCCGCAGCCACCCTGGCCCAAGATCGAGGGTTGCTAAAGGTGCCCCTGGCCCAAAGTGCCCCCAGCCTGTCGCTGAATTTTGGAGCACCCCTGGGGCCCCCTGGGCCTCGTGAGGGCTGCTCTGCGGGCCGTGGGGGCCCCCTCTAGAGATCCTGGGGGCACCTTGGGCCAGGGGCACTTCCAGCAACACCCGAACGGGAGGCGAGGTGGGTTGCGACGAACGGTGGAGGGGCGCGCCACAGGTCTCGGCTGCAGAGCCGCAGCCACCCTGGCCCAACGTTCCCTTGCGCTCTGCGCAGCCGGGCGGCCATGTACCTCGCCGAGCCGCAGTAGGCCCTGCCGCGCCCAGAGCAGCGCGCCTCTCGCCCATGGCACTCGCTGACGCGGCGGCGGCGCCACCGCGGCCGCCGCCGCGGCACGGCCGGCGGGGCTCCGCGCCACGGGGCCGCGCGGCAACCGCCGCCTCCGCGGCGGTGGCCGTGGCGGCCGCCGCCTCTGCATGCGGAGCCCTCGGCCTCACCGCGCTCGTGGGCCTCTGGCCGACGCCGTCGCCGGGAGCGGCGCCCGCCGTCCGGGGTGTTGCCAGAGGCGGGCCTGGCCCAAGGCGGCCCCAGCTCTTTGCTCGCCGGGGTGGCCCTGTCGGCACCCAGGGCACGCCTCACGAGACCCAGAGGGCCCCCCAGGGGACCTCCCAGGATGGCGCGGAGAGCTGTGGGCGCATGTGCCAAGATTATCACACCCGGGTGATTATGGAGTTTGGGGCTCGGGGGGGTGATGAATTTCTCGTCCCAGCAATTCTCATGTACTGGGTTAGGGACGGGGTGCTGGTATGGTATAGCGATACCCTGCCCGCTTTGGCGAGGCCTCCTAGGAGGGCTCGGAGGAACACGAAGCCTGAGAACTATAGTATTGGTGAGAATCCCGTGGCCCTGCCACTCGCTACCTTCTGGCAACCCCCGAGCCATGGCTGCTGGCACTGGAGCGGCGGCGGCGGCGGCCGCGCAGCTTCCGAGGCGTGGCCACGCCGTCCGGCTGCTGGCCGCGCCAGAACGAGGCAAGCGCCAGGGGCCCTCGGGAGGCGGCCGCGGCAGGGCCGCCGGGGGGCGCGGCGGACCTCCGCGGCGGCCCGGCAAGGCGTGGGAGGGGGTGCCCATTATGGAGCCGGAGAAGTTCGCGAAGGACTCGGCTGCACGACGTAGCATGTATCGGGCCCTGACATGATCCCGTCGTAAAAAAATCAGGACGGAGGTTTTTCACTATTTTCGGCCTCTGGAGGCCCTCGCCAGGCCCCAGGACCGTCAAAAAACGACTCAGGATGAAAAGCCGACCCCGGGGAAAGGGTCTGGACTTCCTGGGGCGCCGTCCTGAAGAAATCAGGACGTCGCATGTCTGGGGGCGAAGGGCCGCTGGCCCAAGGTACCCCCAGGATCTCCAGGGGGGGGCCCCACGGCCCGCAGAGCAGCCCTCACGAGGCCCAGGGGGCCACAGGGGGGCTCCAGAACTGAGCGACAAGCTAGGGGCACCTGGGGCCAGGGGCACCATCAGCGGCCCCCGAGTAAGAGTGACCGCTCGCCGGATCGAGGCTCGAGGTTTTCGGGCGGCTGTCGTCGGTTCGCGGTGGTTCTCCAGCCTCGGGCTGCGTCCAGCATCAGCGCCTCGCCGGGAGCGCTCCGGGGGCGCCCGAATCATCCCGAACGGCCGTCGAAGACCCGAGCCCTGACCAGACGAGAGGGAGGGAGCCTGCTATACGCCAGAGTGGCCCTGCGCCCGCGTGACCTTGTCGGTGCGGGCCCACAGGGCACCCCCCCGGCACGGGCCAGCGCGCCTGGACGGGGGGGCCGCCACCCGCGGCCCCTCGAAGCCGCGTGCCAGATAGGCGGCGCGCCTGGGGAGCAAGTGAGAGGGGGCAGGCCTTCTCCGAAGGCGGCGGGGCTTCTCCGAAGCCTTCGCGCCTTTGGGCAGCCTCCTGCGTCTTCGGGAAACGGTTGCAGACAGTGTCTCGGCAGGCCCGAGGCCGTCCGAGCCTGCGGAGGAGGCCCGCCCCCTCCCGCTTCCCCCCCGTGCCCGCCGCCAACCAGAGGTCACTCTTGCCCCGGGGCTCTTCTTGCGCGCAGCCGAAGGACGACCAGGTGCAGTTACCACCCGCGCTCCGCCCGCAGCAGGCGCCGCGGCAGGCGCGTGCAGCAGGCCCTGCGCCGGCTCTGCGGGGCCAGCCCCGCGCAGCGGGCCCTGCGCCAGCAGTGCAGACCCAGCCCCGCCAGGAAGCCTCGCGGGCCAGCCCGTGGCTGGGCACGGCTGGCGCCAAGGCAACGGAGGCGGCGGTGCTGGCGGGCATGCCGAAGCTGAACCTCTACGAGCTCAGCCAGGAGGAGCTCGAAGAAAAAAAAAAAATCGTACAGTCGAGACGTTGAAAGAAGGGCCGCTTTGGGGCTCGGGAGGAGCTCGGGCTTTCGGGCCGCTCAGATGTGCGTCTTGGATTAAGATGTTCCAACCTACTTTAGCCTTGATCACCAAAAAGAATTTAGTGCACCAAAGAAGTACCGAAACTGGAGGGTGTTCAGGTGTCGGGCCCTGGGAAGCGATACTCGTTCGACACCGTTTCGATACTTTTCTGGGTGCTCGAAATTATGTCTGGGATGCGGTCCTCAAGTACGATGGGAGCAACTTAAGTCTTGGACCCTGTTTGCAGCCCAGGCCCGCCAGGGTGAGAGGAGACCCTTGCGTTCCTTCTTCTGCGTCCCTCGTGGTGGCGCGGTGGCTGCAAACGTGAGCTTTGAGTTAAGTCGGGCCTGTCCCTCTACAGGAGCGACATTCAAAAATAGTCCAAAAATAGTCTGGGGACGATTGTTTAACTATTTTTGGTCATTTGAGGAGTATGCCTTGAATATCTTAAATTTTTCGCCCAGAATCCCCCTGTAGAGAGACAGGCCCGACTCAAAGCTTCGGGGGGGTCGCGCGGACTTCTTGAGTCAGCGCTGCGCCGCCCCCGACGCGCTCCGCGCGCCAGGGAGGGGGTTCGGGGGCGTTCGCGCGGACTTCTTGAGTCGGCGCTGCGCCACCCCCGACGCGCTCCGCGCGCCAGGCAGGGGGTTCTGGTGCCGATCCAAGAAATCCGCGCGGGCATCCGCAAGCTTACGGCAGGTTCGCGTCGTGTCGACCGGCGGCGACCCCAGCGCGGACGTTTACGGTTGAACAACGCTTGCGGCCCAGAATCGGCCCATCCTTGAACGATCTGGCCTTTTTGAAAGGGCCGATCGTTCAAGGTTGAACGATCCACGCCGTGTCAGAAACCAACGCCGGGGTCCACACGACACGAACTTGCCGTATGTTCATGCAGACTCTTTCTTCTTCCAGGAGCTGGAGGCCTGGGTCGTGGACGAGCGCGGGCGCCCGCGTTTCTGGGCGGAGGCGCTGTGGAAGTGGCTCTACAAGAAGGGCGCCCAGTCCTTCGAGGAGATGCGGGGCCGGGGCGTCCCGAGGACGTTTACGGACGAGCTGGACAGGGTCGCCTGCATCGGCGCGCCCGATTGGACCGTGCTGGCCGAGAGGCGGTCCAAGGACGGGACAGTCAAGCGCGCCTACGGCGTCCCAGGAGGCCACGCCATCGAGTCGGTGCTGATGCTCTACGACGACGGCCGCCGGACGGCCTGCATCTCCTCCCAAGTCGGTTGCGCGATGGGGTGCGTGTTCTGCGCCACTGGCCAGATGGGCTTCAAGCGGCACCTCTCCGCCACGGAGATCTTCGAGCAGGCCGCGCGCTACTCGGCGCTCCTGCAGCGGGACGGGCAGCGCCTCTCCTCGGTGGTGCTGCTTGGGATGGGGGAGCCGCTGGCGAACTACGACAACGTCGTCGCCGCGATGCGGAGGGTGCACGACCAGCTGGGCGTGGGGTGGAGGCGCATCACCATCAGCACGGTGGGCCTCGCGCCCCAGATCGTGCGGCTGGCGGACGAGGGGATGCCGGTCACCCTGGCGATATCCTTGCACGCCGCCACGGACGAGGAGCGGTCCGCGCTGCTGCCGGCCAACAAGCAGTACGACATCGCCACCGTGATGGAGGCGGCGCGCTACTACAGGGCCACCACGGGCAGGAGTCGAGGAAGGAAAAGCTACACACGCAAACATTGTCTGAGGTCCGCGCGGATTTCTTGGGTCGGCGCTGGGCCCCCCTCCCTGGCGGCCGGACGCGCGGAGCGCGCCAGGGGCGGCGCCGCCAGGGGGGTTCAGTGCCGACACCCAGAATCCGCGCGGGCCTCCGATGGTGTACGATCGGGAACGTTTGGATAGCGTGTGGTTCCGCCGGTTCTGGCCCACAACGCCTCGGCGCGACACGCTATCCACGCCCCGGTCCCCCAGCGTTAACGTCCCGAGCGGTTCTCCTCCTCCCACCCCGCGGAGCAGAGCGACACGCTACCCGCTCGCAGGGCATGGCGTGTCGCTGGGGCAGCCGCGGCGACAAGCGATGCTAAGTTCCCGACCGTACAGTCAAGACGCTGAAACACGGTCCGCTTCGGGCTCAGGAGGGGTTGGGGTTTCGGCGGGGCGTTCGTTGAGAAATGTGCCCAGGAGGCTTCAGACCTTGGAGGATTCCTTACCTGAGGAGGGCGGGGATGACATCCATGGCCGGTCAGCGATTGGAATTCCCACTGGCTTCCATACCTTGGGTTCTTTGTTCCATGGTTCGTTATCCAGTGACTTCACCGTATGGGGCCGTTCCTGAGATGGGAGGGTTTCTCCGAAGGGCGTAGGCGACCCGTCCTCCTCCTCCTCCTCCTCCTCCTCCTCCTCCTCCTCCTCCTCCTCCTCCTCTTCCTCCTCCTCCCTCCTCCTCTCCTCCTCCTCCTTCTCCTCCCCCTCCTCCTCGTCCCTCTCTCCTCCTCCTCCTCCTCCTCCTCCTCCCTCCTCCCCCTCCTCCTCCTCGTCCTCCTCCTCCTCCTCATCCTCCTCCTCCTCCTCCTCCTCCTCCTCCTCCTCCTCCTCCTCCTCCCCCTCCTCCTCCTCCTCCCCATCCTCCTCCATCTCTTCCTCATCCTCCTCCATCTACAATTACACAATATGAAAATACTCTCCCACTTCCCCTGATGGCGTCCCGAAGATGGCCGACCCCCCCCGCGTACTGTTTTTTACACCGGATTCCCGGGAAACGGGTTTGCGCCTGCGTTTTTTTCAAAATGCTGCTCTCGCTGAGGCGCCGGCTTCATTTCTGCTCCCGAATCGTTTCGAATCGTGCTCCCGCTGCAGCGTGGGCCTCATTTTCGGATCGGTGTTTGGCCTCCGTCGTTCAGGATTGCGTTCTCGCCCCAGCGCGGGCCTCTTTCTCGCGCGCCCATCCGCCCGCCACCACCGCGCCGCACCACCACCACCACCACCACCACCACCACCACCACCACCACCACCACACCACCACCAGCACACCACCACCACCACCACCACCAGCACCACCACCACCACACAACCACGCACACACGCACGCACGCACGCACGCGCACCACCACCCACTACGCACGCGCGCGCGGAGCCACAGGTCCGCTACGACACGCGTCCGCGGATAGAGAAAATCAGCGCCATGGTAAGGGATGGGAGGGAGGGGTAGGACGTCAGATATGACGCGAGCGCACCTAGCTTGCCCCCTCCCCCTCCCCCTCCTCCACTCCGTAGCCATGTGGGCTCAAGGCCAAATGGCGCTTCCATCACTGCCTCAGTGGGGCAGGCTCCCATCCAGCGTATCCGCGTTCTTGCAGCATCCACAGGGGCGAGCTTCCGCCCGATTCCATATCGTCTCGGCCTCCCCGATGGCCACCAGATGGCGGGCGGTAGGTCGCGCGCCAAAGGTGCCGTGCGCCAGGACTGGACCTGCAAGACCTGCGTCATCAAGCGTGGGCGTGCGGTGGTCAACTGGGGGACGGCGCTCAAGTGCCAGGCGTGCAGGCTGCCCAAGCACGCGTGCTTCGGGGCGAATGTGCCACCGCCCCTGCCTGGCAAGGCGGCGCGGCAGCCTGCGGCGGCGAGCGGCAAGGCCCCGCCATGGGCTGGAGGGTCTCCGCTCGCGGTGACTCTGGCGCAGGCGCAGCGGGAGCTCCAGGACCAGCAACTCAAGGTCGCCAGCGGCGCTGGCGGCGAGGGCCCGCAGTTCGCGGGGGCCCAGGACATGGTGGTCGACGACGGCACCGCCGCCGGCGCGGACGACGCGGCCCTGGCCGCCGAGGTCAAAGAGTAAGAGGCGAGCCTCCATGCGCTCAAGGGTGCGGCCGCGGACTGGACCAAGGCGCCGCGCGACGAGTTGCGAGCCAGGTTCGAGAAGGCGAAGGCCAAGATGCTCACCAACAAGCCGCTCCACGCCAGGACGCACGCCATCGCCAACAAGGGCAAGCAGTGCGCCGAGCGGCTGGACAAGGCGGACGGCGCGGTGCACAAGGCCAAGGGAGCGTTCCAGAGGGCGCAGGAGGAGGTGCAGCGCACGGAGCAGGCCCACGCCGAGCTCGCGCAGCAGGCGGCGCTGCAGGCGGAGCTGGCTACGCTCCAGCAGCAGGCCCCGCAGATGCCTCCTCCCCGCGCGGCTGGCCAGGCCATGGCGTCGGACGTCATCGGCGGGCTTGGCATCACGGTCAGGGAGCTGGAGGCCATCATGCGGGCGCAGCTGGCCGAGCACCCTGACGACGAGCAGCCTGTCCCAGCAGAGGCTCAGAAGCGGATGGCAGGTGTGCTGGGCCAGCGGATCGCCGAGCTCCATGTCTCCAAGCACGGCGAGCGGAGCCTGCCGCCGAAGCGGCCGAGGGCGAGGAGCACGGGGCCGCGAACGGCAGTGCAGGCGGCAGCCCATCGCCTGCCGTCGCCGCCGCCTAGCAGTCGGCAGCAGCGGCTGCTGGCGCGGAGGATGCGAGGCCGTGGCAGCCCCACCAGGAGTCCCCGGAGCAGCTCTAGCAGCACCTGCAGAAGGTCGGACTGGAGCACGAGGGCGACGAGGAGGCTGTGCGAGCCCGCTGCACCGCGGTGTCTCGCGGCGGCTTCCAGCATCATCAAGGCGCCGCTGGTCCTCAGCGCGTGGTCCCCGACTATGACGAATGGCAGCTTCGTTACCTTGACTATCACGGCGGGCGGCTCGTTGGCGCCATGTGTGGACGGGCTGCGACAGCGCTCCGACGCCGCGGCGTTGCTGGCCCAGGTGCGCCACGCCAGGGGCCACGACAGGCTGGCCACATTGCAGCGCGCCGCGCTGGACCGCGGCCACGCGGGCGCGCGGGCCGCAGCCGCCGCAGGCGCCCACGGGAGCGACGGCGCCTCTGGCGGGGCGGCGGTCTTGGCGCGGATCCACGTCGTCGTCACCAGCCCTCTTTTCCTGGACAGCCCTGTCCTGGCTGAGGCGCGCCTGGTGGCGGCCCACGTGCACTGGGGCGTCGCAGGGGACCCGGTCGCGATCTCGGCGTACTTGCACGACGGCGCCGGCTGGAACGAGGAGAACCAGCAGTTCGAGATGGTCCTCGTGCGCTGCCTGGCCAGGCTCTACGCGGCGGGGCTGGACAGGGTCGCGAGCGGCGACTTCAACATGTCGGCGCAGACATTCCCCATGCAGCTGGCCCACGACGTGCGAGGGCTGTGGGCGGCGCCCGACACGGCTACCTACAGGCCACGGGTCAGCGCGTGGTCCACCATCGACTACTTCCTGCACGCAGCCAACTTGGCGCCGCGGTTGGGCAAGCGTTCGAAGAGGGCGTCGCGGCACCGCACCTCCCTGCAGCGGTCACGGCGCAAGCCTGGGACTTCCATGCGAGGGCCCGCGCGGCGGGAGGTCCGAGGCCCACCGGGCCCGCCCCGCCTATCGGCTGCAGCCGCGGGGTGGAGGACTGGCGGCGGCCGCCGACCTAGGTGCGCGCGGTCGCGAGCACGCGCAGCTGCCTGTGGCCTGGGACGCGGCGGTTGAAGCAATTGAACCGGAGCTGCTGCACCGCAACGACCACGTGGGGCGGACAGGGCCAAGCACGACGGCAGATCAGGTTCTCTGGAGACGATCCTCGTCGCCGTCGCGCGGAGACCCCCTCGTCGCCGAACCCAGCTTGGGCGGCGCGCGATGACGCGTCGCGCCGCGTCGAGGCGGGCTCACCACGCGATGGGGGCCGGGGCGCGCGTCGCCAAAGCGCCCCGTCAACTCCACGGGGCCGACATGCCGCGCGCACTCGACGCGAGACAGCATGACAAGTTGGCGGCGTTCTTGCTCGAGGCGGGCACCTACATGCGGAAGATCGCAGGGCAGCACCGCCGCGCGCTCGCCCTGCTGCCGCACTGGATTCAAGACTTCTTCCAGCAGCAGCTGCTCGTCCCCAATTCGGAGGGCTTCGTGGAGCAGGCTTCCCGCGTCGTGGAGAACACCAACAGCCAGCACTAGGCGGCGCTCAAGCGGCAGCAGCAGGCATGGATGAAGTGGGCGAACGACGCCTTCAGCCGCGGCGCGCGCCAGGCACGCCGCGGGTCCACGGCGAGGGACTTGCAAGAGATCGTCTCCGCCTGGCATGGCGAGCAGCAGGAGGCAAGCCCCCACTGCGCGTGCGACAGCGATATGAAGCCGCGGGAGAAGGTGCGGCAGCGCCATGGGCTGCGGCCGATGAGCAGGCCAGTGGACATCGGCGAGTGGGAGACTTTGCCCGAGCTCACGGTTGAGCAGCTGCGGCAGGCGGCACTCTCCTTCCCTTGCAGCACCGCCATCGGGCCCGCCAAGATCGGCATGAGGGCCCTCGGTTTCCTGTCGGACGAGGGCATGTCCGCGTGCGCGCAGCTGTTCACGCGCATGCATAGGATGCCGACTGTGGTGGCCGCTGGCGCGCGCAGAGGCGCCCAGGGGCTAGCTACGGCAGCGCCCCAGTAGCTGGGGGCTCGGCGCTGGCAAGTCATCATCTGACGCGGCGTTCGACTTGAACCTGGAGAGGGAGGTCGCGCTCAACCGCCAGGAACAGGTAATCACGGTCCTCATGGGCGCCTGGAAACTCTTCGGGGCCGTGGTCCTTGCTGCCCTGCTCCAGGAGGCTCGGCAGCTGCGCATGCCGCTGCCCCTCGTCTGGCCCCTCTTCGAACTGCACCGCCAGCCGCGGAGGTTACAGGCGCTCGGATCTGTCTCCAACGACGCGGTCTCGGGCCAGGGGGGGACTGGCGGGATGCGCGCATGCATGCGCTCTGGTGCCCGCGCTGCTGCATCGCCTGCTGGAGCGGATCCGCGGCACGGGGGTCGCGCCGAGGGCGCTGGTGGACGACGCACTGCAGTGGGTCGGCGAGGCGGGCCGCAACATCCAGCCGTTGTGGGCCGCCGTCGCCCACTCCCGAGATGAGGCCCAGGCGCTGGGCACCATCGCGCAGCCAGCCAAGTCGGGTTTCCTGACGTCCTCGTCATACTTCGCGCGCGACAGCAAGCGGCACTCGGGCTCGAAGGGCTTGCAGCGCCTGCGCAGGGCGCGGAACCTGGGCCACGATCTCGGAGGCCGCAGGATCGAGCGGCGGCAGACCTGGCTCCGCCTGCAGGCGCTGGCGCGGCGCCGAGGGCGGCTCGCTGCGCTGCAGCGCGCAGCAGGACGCAAGGTGGCCTGCGTGTGGCGCACGGCATCTGCTCCCTAGCGCAGGCCACCGAGCTGGGGTCACGGGGATCACGGACGACGAGTTGCGGCGACAGTGGGCCGAGGCCAGTCGGCTTGTGGGTGCGCGCCCAGGCCCTACGGGGTCCACGATCTATTTGGCTACCCAGCGCTGCGCTTCTTACGACTTAATTTACGAAGCGACGATGGCGCTCGTGGTCAGGCATGCGAGCTGGATCTGGGAGCAGCGCACCTCCCTGGGACGGCTGCAGAGGGCGTGGGCCATCATCACGGAGAAGTTGGTCGAGCGACCGTCGCGGGCGTCGGCCTCAAGGGACAGATTTCCTCCGCGACTCTCACGCTATGGAGGATCGGCTGGTACATGTGGCACAGAACGGTACTGGTCACGGACGAGGAGCAGCATGCCCAGTTACTCACGACACCGCGGTCGGACCTCAAGGCCTTCTTGTTCGCAGGGGTGGGCCGTTGGCAGGGCCGACAGATAATGGTGCACTTCGAGTGCCAGGGCCACTCTTGCTCCGAGTGCTACGTCTCTGCGCTGGCAACAAGGGCGCGGGGCTTCCCGAAGGCCCTGCCGCCACCGGCTTGAGGATTCACTGGGTGGGCACGCCATGGACGAGGCAGCGGCTCCACGAGGTGCGCCCGGCGAACTCGGCGACGTGCCTGGCCTGCGGCGAGGAGGCCGACACCCTTGGGCACAGGCTCTATGGGTGCGGGGCTTTGCCCCTGGCGCGGCATGGCGATGAGGAGCAGTCTGTCTTGCCCGAGAGGCTCCAGGAGGTCAGGGCGCGCATGCGAGAGAAGGGCTTGCAGCTGGGGCAGGACAAGCCAGATTCCGGAGGCTTCGAGCACGAGGTTCAGTCGCGCCGCCGCGCGTGCCCCAAGCGTCGCATAATGCCGACGTCAGGCCGCGCGGCGACTGGCAAGGGCAAGCGGCGGAGCGGCGCGGGGACATCGCGCTCACAGACGGCTCTGGGTTCGCCAGCAGCATGCCCGAGCTCAGGCGCTGCGGGTGGTCGCTGGCGCTGTCGGGGGGCCAATGGGATCCTGGTGCGCGCGGCCTTCGGCGCGCTGCCTGGCCCGCTCCAGACTGCGGGGCGCGCCGAGCGGTATGCGCCCCTGCAGGCAGTGCAGCTCCTCGAGTCGCAGGTGGAGTTCCTCGCCGCGGACCTGCTGGCGCTGGCGCGGGAGGCGGGCTCCTGGGGCGAGGAGCTCGAGCAGGCGGGCGCCGCATACGCCACGGTTCGGAGGCGCTTGCGCCGCCAGTCAACTCGCCCCAACGCGTCCTGGATCCCCGCCCACAAGGACGCCCGGGGCTACCTGGAGTTGGGCTTCCACCCGATATTCTACGCGGGTAACATTTGGGCGGGCTGGTTCGCCAAGCAGGGGGCGATGCAGCACATCGTGTCCCAGATCTACGTGGACGTCTACGAGATCGAGATGCAACGCCACAAGAAGGTTGCGGCCGACCTCGGGTGGGCCACGCAGCGCTGCCTCTAGCTCGGCGAGTGTCAGCAGCATGCGAGGGCGGTGCCGCCGCCACTTGCAGGACCAGCTCCGCGCGTGACGGTGGTGGAACACGTGGTGGCCGCCGTGGGTGGCCGTCGTGGGCTGCTTTACAGGGAGTGCGAGAGGCGCTCACGGGCGCGGTCTGGCGCGGCGCTGCAGCAGCTCCTCAGGGCGGCATGCGAGCCGTCGAGGCTGGCGCGCATCGAGGCAGGAGCCGAGATCCTCCATTTCGGGGCCCAGGCGCGCGTGGTCTCGGAGGCGGGGGCTCGGGCGGCCGCTGCGCCGCGGGAGGCCGAGGGCGACAGAGACGGCCCGCCGCTGGAGAGCGGCAACCCGTTGCACGACGCCGAGGGGAATATGTTGGCTCACGAGGGCCATCAGCTGCGGCGTGTTGGGCCCACAGTCTTTTGCGAGGTGCGCGTGGCATGTTTGCAGACGCGTGCCGCTCGTGGCGTGTAGCGACCCAGGGCCCGCCGCGGAGTAGGGACCACTACGCCTGCACCTGCGAGGACGATGCATCCCAAGACTGGCAGGCCGTTCGGGGGCGCAGGCGGCCCTGCGGCGGGGACCGAGGACGTGTCGACCGACAGCGAGTCTGGCGGCAGCGGCAGCGCGGTCGGCGGGCCGCAGGAGCTGGACGGCGCCGCGGGGGCCGTGGACGTTGTTGAGCGGCGGGGGGGGGGGGGGCGCAGGAGGCGCTACCTAGCGCCCGGCACCCGCTGCCACAGACGCCGCCTCGGCTGTCGGCCTCGGCGCACGCGTGCGAGGCCAGCAGGCAGCTGGCGGCGGCAGCCGCGCGAGCGGCAACGGAGCAGCCTCGCGGCCAACCTTGGCAGGCGCGCCTCGCGCAGCTGCGGCAGCGCACCGAGGAGCGCGAGGCCAGCCGCGACACGCCCGTCCAGACCGCGCGCTGCGAGGAGCTCCAGCTGCAGGGCAGGCCGAGGCCTTGGCCTGCGGCGCGCTTCGCCATCTGGAGCCGCAGGCCCGCCGTGGTGGTGACCAAGAGGCAGCCCAGGGAGCTGCTGCCACTGGGTCCTCCCAGGCCCACTGCCACGGCGCGGAGGTTCGCAAGGTGGGCGCGCTGGTGGATGGAGGCCACCCTCACGGAGGCTCAGCTGGCGGACGATTGGAGGCAGCACTGCGTGCCGTACGTCGAGGCCGTCCTTGGCCAGCCGAGGCGGCGTGCGCTCGCGCGCGTCATGGGTCGCACCGCGAGGCAGCTGGCCCGCGAGATGTGCGACAGGGCATGGGCGCGCGGCGGGGTCACCCGCATGGCGTTCATGCGGTGCCGCCGCGGCCCGTCGTTCTCCCAGGCATTGATGGCCGATTCCAAGCGGAGTTACGAGCAGGGTCCTCCATCGGTGGCTGGCCGACCCTGGGCGAGGCCCTGGCGCGCCGAGGATCGGTTGGGCGCCTGGCGAGCGCAGGCGGCCACGGGCGCAGGGCACTGGCGCGGCCGCCGCGGGCTCGGGTTCCAGCGGCCAGCGGGACGGCGACCTTGCGGGGGACGCGGCCGCGGGCCAGCCTTGCGCCGCTGGCGCAGCGGCGAGGGCGCCCGCGGGCGCTGAAATTCCCAGCAGCGAAGAGGAGGTGGCGGGGTCCATCCCGCAGACCTTCTCGCTGCCGCCGCCGAACCCCTCGCCCCCGCTCAACAGCGAGGAGAGCTAGGTGGCGGTTCCCACGGCTGCGGCGCGGCCCACCCCGCCTTGGGCGAGCGGCGCCGAGGCGCAGGCGGCGAAACGGCGTGGTGTCGTTCTGCCTCTACTTCGCCCTTTTTTGAGGGCCCGCGGAGCGCTGTTCGCGAGACGGACGGCGCCCACACGCTCCTGCACTCCCCCTCCACCACCTCCTCCTCCTCCTCCCCCTCCTCCTCCTCCTCCTCCTCCTCCTCCTCCTCCTCCTCGTCCTCCTCCTCCACCTCCTCCTCCTCCTTCTCCTCCTCCTCCTCCTCCTCGGGTCGCCTACGGCCCCGGGGGAAGCCGTGCACTTGAGATTTGTGCGTGTGTCGTGTAGCCTGTTTGTGGCCTGGGCCTGCCGTAGCTAGAGAAGCCTTTTCTTTCCTCTTAGTCTGCGTTCCTCTATGGCAGCACGAAAGTACAGTGGGGGTGTTCGATGAGGAATGCGCCCATGAGCTTTCATACCCTGGAGGATGCCCCACCTGATGAGGGTGGTGATATCCATGACCATGTATCAATTGGTATTCAACTTGCATCCAAATCCATTGGGTTCCTTATTTCAGGTTTCCTTGTCCAATGCCCTCACCGTATTCTGTCGATTCAGCTCTTCATTCTTCCAAGGAGGGTGAGCTTCGAGTGGACGCTCATCGAGGGCACCAACGATGACGAGGCGACCGCGGACCGGCTGGGGAGGCTGCTGGCGGAGAAGGCGCCCAGCGGCTCGCATCTGAACTTGATCCCCTTGAACCCGACCAAGGCAGGGCCCACCTCGATCTGGCCGGCCGACATCGGCTCTGGCCGGCTCCATCCGATTCGGTTCCGGCACCCTCCGGCTGCATGCAAGAGTGGCGACTCACCAGAGTGACGTTTGGGGCACAGCTTTCGGGGGGACGTTGCGGGGTCAAGACCAAGCACACCGGCCGCATCCGTCGCACCGCAGGGTCATTCTTACGTGTAGTCGATTCCCATCGATCTGATGCGGCCCGATGCCTGCATGGTGTTGCTTCGCATCCCAGCGTTAAGTCGGGCCTGTCCCTCTACAGGAGCAATGCGCAAGAAGAGTAGAGTTAAAAAAACACTCCGGGGACTATGTTTTAGTTATATTCGGCAATGTTTGAATATGTTTGTTCACTCTTTGGGAGTTTTCGTCCACGACCCGCCTGTAGGAGGACGTGCCCGACCTAATCCCAGCGCAGCCGATCCGATTCGATTCCGACTCCGTGCCGACGGGTCTCGATCCGACGCACGCGCCCATCCGAGCCGCTGTCCCGATGCGATGCCATCCGAGCCCGGGTGCCCAGGGCTTCGAGGACGGCCGCGCCACGCAGTTCCAGGCCAGCCGCCGCTTCGTCGACGTCGTCGCGAGGCACTCAGCAGCAAAGATGGGGGGATAGGATCAGGGCTGTGGAGGACGATCAATGGAGAGGAAGCATGTTGCCAAATAATGTCCAGATGTCTAGAACATGTGGTAAACGTGTTTTAAACATTAAAAACAGATTTAGAACATGTTTCCGACATTTTAAACACATTTTTAATTCAAGGATAGGACCGTTAGGGTGTCCATTGTCGTGGCATCCACAGGATCAGGGTTAAGCCGGGCCTGTCCCTCTACAGGGGGGAAATTCGGAAATTGTCAAGACATAGTCTGGGGACGATTTGTTTTTCAGTATGTTTGAGCATCTGGGGGCATGTTTCTGTTATTTTTCGGGGATAGGATCGGGGGGGGACGACTTTCTCGAAATCGAGGTTCAAATAGTCAGGCGATCGCAATCATGGATTCAGGGGGCGTGGATTAGCGACGGGTCCCACTTCCATGGGGAATCGCGGATTTCCGCCGCCGAACGAGGCGCCACTGGCCGCATTTTGGGGAGGGCACCTCCCCCGATCCATGGATTTGGCGACCGCGCGCCAAATCCATGGATCGCTAATCCATGTTTGCGCGCCCCCGAAAAAGGTCTTCGGTTTCCGGCGGTCTTCCAGCCTCAGGGTGTGTTCCAGCAGCTGCGCCTCACCGAGAGAGGGAGCCTTCCGGGGGTGCCGGGATGGGCCAGAACGGCCAGAGACCCGAGTTATGACCCGAAGGCCAGGGGGGACTGATTCGGGGGGGGGGGGGGGCGGCCACGGCCCCTCCTGAGCGACGCAAGAGAACGGGGTCGTCTGCGCCGACACTGGCACGTAAGCTGCCCGCGCAAGGTCGCGCGCAGGCGCCCTCGATTCCAGAGAAGCGTGCTGCGCTGGCGGCCCGCGCCAGCTGCGGCGTAAGGTGAAGTCGGGCACGTCCCTCTACAGGAAGGAGCATTTTGGGGGTATGTTGTACTTGTTATCCAAAATCCCCCTGTCGGGGGACATGCCCGACTTGAGCGGAAGGTCGCCACGTCTTCTCGCGGACCCGTTCTCGATCGACGCTCAAGTCGCCTAGCGATCGCCGAGAGGAGCCCACCAGCCCAGCCCGCCCAAGAGCGGGCGGACTCACCATCGGGGGCACATCGTCGATCAGTCGGCGATGCATCGACGATTCCAGCTCGACGTCCCCGCTCTCTCGGGGAAACGCAAGACTCGAGTAAGCCGGAACTCGGGTTTGCCAACGCTTTTTCAAGAGCGCGCCCTGGATTCTGACGATCCAGCTTGTGTGGGATGGCTGCAGCGGGAGCTCGCGCCAAAGGCCAACCCGAGTCCCCCTGCGCCCGAGTCTTACGCCTCCCCGGCCCTCCCCCCGAGCCAGTCCCCCGATATCTCGGCGGCGTGCCGAGGGGGAAAGCGAGAGAGGGGGGGGCAGACCTTCTCGAAACGAAAGGCGGCGGGGCTTCTCAGAGGCCATCGGGCCTCCCGAGAAGCCCCCGCTGTGGCCTCGGAGAGGGCTCTGGAAGCTCCTCAAAAGGCCCGTGGTCTTCTGAACCCTCTGTTCAGTCGGGCCTGTCCCTCCCCAGGAGGAATATGCCAAAAGTTTTAGGAAATAGTCTGGGGACGATTTGTCTACTAGTTCTGACCATGTTTGAATATTTGTCTGATTATTTCTGATTTGTCATCCAAAATCCGCCTGTAGGAGGACATGCCCGACCTAAGCCTTCTGAGAAGGCCCGCCCCCATCTGCCCTCGCCCCTGAGCGACGCAGAGCAACGGAGTCGACAGCGCAGACATTCGCGCGCAGGCTTCCCGCGCGTAAGGTCGCGCGCAAGCGCCCTCCTTTCCAGTGCAGCGTGCCGCGCTGGCGGCCCGCATGTGCCACCGCGTCTGGTCGCTACGTCACCGCGGACAAGAAGGTCGAGCGACGTTCCAAGGCTATCCCTTGCATCCTCCCCCTTCGGCCCATCCTTGGCCGCTGTCGTCATGGCGCCAACATCGCAGAGCGGATTTCGCTCGGAAAACAATAGGGTGGGCTTGGAGTGCCCAAGAGAATGTATTTCGAAGTGAATTTCGTGCGGATTTTCTGGGCCAGGACTGAAGATTTAAAATCCACGCGAAATTCACGTGGTGTTTCACTCGCCGTTTCGGGTTTTGCATTGACCAGGATCCACGCATACATCCGCTGCAGCACGTCTGCAAGGTCGAAGCAGTGACTTTCGCTGGCCGCGCCACGCTCGAAAAGTGCCGACATGGGCTTCCAGGGCCCTTTTGCATCCTCATCGCGGATCCTTCCCCCACGCGTGCACTGCACGTCATCCTGCGGGAGAGACCCGTCCCCCTTCGTCGCTCCCCTGGGGCGTGCCGCCGACGCAGGGTGCCCCGCAGGCACGGTGTAAGTCGGGCTTGTCCCTCCACAGGGGGGAGATTCAAAAGTTTAAGGGGGAGATTCAAAAGTTTAAAAATACAGGGGCGATTATTTTAGTATGGTTGAGCATGTGTTGAATATGCGTTGACGGCTTTTCAGTTTTCGTGCAAAATCCGTCTGTCGGGGGACATGCCCGACCCGAAGGTACGGTGTGGAGGCAACAGTACGCGTCCGCCGCGGCATCGACATCGACGCGGGCTGCGGGCAGCTGGCGGAGCGGGCCGCGGAGGAGTACGCCGCGACCGCCGCCGAGGCCCTCACGGGCGCGGGCGGCGAGGCGCTCGCCGCCGTGGCCGAGCCCCTGCTGCTGCCCTGAGCCTTCGCACGCCTCCTCCGCGCGCGCGGCGAGCAGCGCGCCCGCATCCGCGATTCCTCGCGGCCTGGAGGACGCGATCCCGTGGACGCGCGGTCGTTCCTTGTTCCTTTCCTCCCCCTCCCCCTCCTCCCCCTCCCCCTCCTCCTCCTCCTCCTCGTCCTCCTCCTCCTCCCTCCTCCTCCTCCCTCCTCCTCCTCCTCTCCTCCCTCCTCCTCTCCCTCCTCCTCCTCCTCCTTCCTCCTCCTCCTCCTCCTCCTCCTCCTCCTCCTCCTCCTCCTCCTCCTCCTCCTCCTCCTCCTCCTCCTCCTCCTCCTCCTCCCTCCTCCTCCTCCTTCTCCTCCTCCTTCTCCTCCTCATGCCTCGTCGCCGCCGTCGGCGGCAGCCCTGTCGCGGCGACGCCGTGTCGTCGGTTGCGGGCTGGCGTTGGGCGGGCTTCTCGGCGCTCGCCCTTGCTTGAGGGAGGGGCCCCTCGGGGGCAAGGATCTGCGACCCCTTGCGGACCCTACCCCTACGGGTCCACCTGACGCTGGGGTATCGGAAATCCCCGCTGGGGTTCCCTTGGTTGCAGACACCCTTCAAATTCTGACCCCCCGCTTGTTGTTTCAGAAATCTGACCTGCAGGGGTAGGGTTCCCATGTGGTTGCCTCAACGGTAGTGTGGGATAGGCCTTTGGGGAACGCGTCGGCCCCCAATCGTCGAATAATCGCCGACAGGGGTCTTATAGCCCGCTCCGCCCAGGAGCATGCGGATTCGGCACCGGGGTCGTATATCGCCGAACTGTCGGCGATACATGGCCGATTCCACTTCGATGTTTCCCTCCCGAGCCGGTTCCCTCCCAACGCTCCCCATCATTGAGCGGGGTGGGGAGGAGGCGCCTCTGGGCTGGACATTGGTGCGTATCGGGTCGCAGCCACTCCGAGGGTCAGGCTGGACCCCGCTGCTCCGCGGCCCCGCCGCGCAAGGGAGCTGATTGGGAGAGTCATGGCGCTGCAGCAGTACGAGAAGATCGTCAGCGAAGCGGCAGCTGCAGCGGAGGGGCACATGTGCTACCCGGTGGAGTGGTTCAAAGAGGACCTCCCCTTGGAGAACAGGGCAGGCGACGGGCTGGACAGGATCCTCGAGGCCTGGTACAACGAGGACATCCAGGTGCCGAAGACGCTCGAGGCTCTCGTGAAGCCCAGCTCCGCGCAGCAGGCGCGGTTCCCTGACCCGCCTCACCCGCCCAGGGAGAGCGTCCTCGTCTTCGCCGACAGCAGGGGCTGCACCAAGAGGATCCTGGCAGCAGCCCCCGACGGGCGGATCGGGACGAGGAGGGTGGTGGAGAGGCAGGTGTGGGAGTCCATGACGGAGAGTGAGCTCCACGGCTTGATCAATGGTCAGGCAGACAAGTGGGACATGGTGGTCTTCGGTGCCAGCCTGGAGCCCCCACCCAGCAGCCACGTCCAGAACGTCATAGATCATCAGAGCGTGATCACCCACCTCTACCTCCTCTTGATCAGGGCCGTTGAGAAGACCGAGAAGGTCAAGAGGGTTGCGATACTCACCGCCGGAGCGTTCTCCGACAGTCCTGTAGATCACAAGCAGTATGGTCTGGGCATGATAACATCGTCGATCCTGTTTGGCATGACGAATAGTGTGCGGATAGAGCTCGAGGAGACCACGTTGCATTTCGTCGATGCAGAGCCGTCGCTTGCAACGACTCCAGAGAATGATAAGTATAAGTTGTTTCCACGTTTGGCCACAGAGCTTTTCCGTCTTCAGACGTTTGGCCACGACACGGTGCGGATCTTGAATAAGGGGCGATTCGTATTGCGTCAGCTGGCAAGCACGGCGTACGAGAAAGCTGAGTGCGATTTCATCGTTCCCAAGGAAGGCATCATAGCAATTACTGGCGGCAACGGGGCCCTCGGTCTTGTCATGGGCGAGTGGTTGATGAAGAAGTGCAAGGAGCAAGGTGTAGGCAAGGGACTTGCAATCCAGTTCCTCTCCCGCTCTGCGAAGATCGCTGACACGAACTTGCCCCGGTGGGATCTGATCCAAGAACAGGCGGCCATCCTGGGAGTTGACGTTGTCCAGGCCAAAGGTGATTTTAGTTCTCAGGAAGCCGTGGATAGGTACATGCAGTCGATCGGCCCCAATCTCGCGGGCATAATCCATTCTGCTGGCGTACTGGCGGATTCCATGATCGCGAACCTCACGTGGGAGAAATGCGAGACCGTGTTTGATCCGAAGCACCGTGCCGCTCTGTATTGGCACAGTGCCCTGGAGCGGTTCCAGAACAAGCTGTCATTCTTCTGGATGTTCTCATCGATCGCAGTGTGGGGTGCCATGGGCCAGACCAACTACTCTGGATCCAACGCATTCTTGAACGCCTTGTGCCAGCACCGAGTTGCAATGGGAAAGCCTGCGACGGCGATCCAGTGGGGCGCCTGGGGAGAGGTGGGCATGGCGTCGACCATGACCGATTCCATGCGGGCCCGCATGGCGGCCAGTCCAGCGCCATACTTCTCCAACGCGGAGGGCATTCGGGGGCTCGAGATGGGGTTGAGGACTGGGCTGCCGGTCTTCTCCGTGTTCAAGTGGAACCCCTCGGTGATGGCGGCTGCGGTCTCCGTGGGCATCCCGGGCAGGGCGAAGGACCACTACGCGCGAAATTTCACCTCGGAGATCTTCCCGCCCCCTCTCGTGGACAGCCTCGAGAGGGAGCACATGCTCACGGCACTCCGGGCGGCCTTCGGACTCCAGCATTCCAAGATCTCTGGGATCGAGCGGCTCCACTACGACCACTTCACGAGGCCCAGCATGGGCAGGTACGAGGAGGAGTGGGGCGAGGACTTCCGGAAGTGGGCGCCGCTCAAGGCCGGCGGTGCGCGAAGACGGGCAGGGCGAGGGACGCGGGCGTCGAAGAGGCGAAGAGGCCTCCGAAACGCCTTGCGGAAAGCCGGGCTTCCTGGAGCCCTTGCCAGAGGCCTCTCAGCGGGGCCGGGCCTTCCTCGGGAGCCCCCCATTTGCCTCGTCAGGCGGAGGCACCCCTCGTCCTGCCCCCCGTGGTGCCCAGGGCTGCCCGGTGGCGTGCGAAGGTGTAGCCGCGCCTGACGCTTCGTGGCATGGGCCGCAGAGCTGCCCCCCTCTCCAGCGGGTGCGGCCCGAGGAGGCGCGAAGGAGTACCGAGAAGCCGCGCATCGCGCGGGTGCGAGGGTGCGAAGTCTGACGGCCTCGGCCCGCGGTGAGCTCGTGTCGTGTCGACGCGGCGGCGGCGACCCCAGCGCGGGGAATCAAGGTTGAATGCCGTTGGTGGCCCAGAATCGGCCAATCTCGAACGATCCGCGATACCGCAACGCCGAGATCGCTTAAGGTTGAGCGATGCGCGCGGCGTGGAAACCAGAGCTGGAGTGGTCACCACACGAACTTGCCGTGCTCGCGCCGCCGCTGAAGGCGTGAGCGAGCTCCTCGCGGCGATGAGGCGCCCTGAGCTTCTGCGACCGCGCGCGCGCGCGGGCGTTGGCTTCAGAGCTCCAGCCGCATCGGCCGAGGCGGCCTGGCCGCCGCGCCACGCGCCGCCGAAGGATATATAAGAGCCACTGCAGGCCAGGCAGGGGGCGGCGAGCAGGAGGGCGAGGAGCAGGAGCTTCAGCAGCAGGAGAATGGGGCAGCGGGGTGGGGGAAGGGCGAGGCGAGGGAGGAGGAGGAGGAGGAGGAGGAGGAGGAGGAGGAGGAGGAGAGGAAGGAGGAGGAGGAGGAGGAAGAGGAGGAGGAGGAGGAGGAGGGAGGAGGAGGAGGAGGAAAAGGAGGAGGAGGATGAGGAGGGGTGCGGAAGGAGGAGGAAGAGGAGTGGCGCGGAAGGAGGACGAGCAGCAGGAGCGACGAGGAGGATAGCAGCGCTTGGCAGCGCGGAGGCGGAAAGGGCTTGGAAGCTGCTCCTCCTCCGCGAGCGGCTCCTCTTCGCGGCGCTAGAGCGCGCGCGGGGAGGGAGGCAGCGGCGGCCGCCGGACAGCTACGCGCAGGATCAGGTACGGCTGGTCCGCGAGCGCTGCGCCCGCCTCCACAGCGGCGCTTGGGAGCAGCTCCTGCGGGAGGCAGACGGGCAGGCGGCGCCACCTCGCCCGCAGGCGCCGGGGACGAAGGCGAGAGGGACGAGGCGATCCGCAAGACGCCCCAAGAGGAGTACTCCACAGCGGCCGCGCTGCTCTCGAGTCCTTGCGCCACTCACGGCAAAGGCCGGGGACAAGCTGCAGGCGCTGCTCCAGCGAAGGCCAGCTGACCCGCTGGCGCCGACCGCGCGGGACTCTGGGCCGCCGCCGCCGAGCCACCAAGCGCTCAAGCGGGCCTTCCGCTCGAGGCCCAGAGGCAGCGGGGCGGCTGCCGGCGGGGGGCGCTACGAGCACTGGCGAGCAGTCCTCGCCGACCCAGGCGCCTTGGACTCGGTTTGCGGCGTATCGCGCAAGGCCGAACTCTTGAGAGCGCAGCAGCGGCGCAGGCGCTATCCCGCCTCACGCCGCTCCCGAAGCGCGCAGGCGGCGTTCGGCCCATCGCGGCGCCGAGTGTCCTCCGACGGCAGTTGGGCGCACGCTATTGCAGCCGCGGATGGCGGAGCTCGCCGCGAGCTTGGGCAGACAGTATGCTGCTGGCACGGCGGCCGGAACGGAGTTCCTGGCGCACACGGCGCGCGCACGCTCGCCGAGACCCGCCCAGACCTGATGCTTATGGACGCCAAAAACACGCACGGTTCTGTAGACCGCGCCGCTCGCCTCGCTGGGCTGGAAGCCGAGGCGCCAGAGCTCCTCCCCTTTGCAGAGACTTCTGCCGGCGCACCTCCCAGTACCTCTACTGGGACGGCCGCAGCCATTGCCGGCGCATTACAGCCACGAGCGGTGTTGACCAAGGGAACCCAATGGCGGCGCTCCTCTACGCTTGCGGCGCAAAGCCAGAGCTGCGCTGGCTGGCGGAGGAGCAAAGGGCGGCGGCAGAGCACGCGGGGCTGCAGGCCGAGGACGTGCGAGTCCTCGCTTACCTGGACGATACCGCCGTGCTGGTTCCAGCCGCTCTGGCGGCCCAGGTGCTGCCCACCGCCGAGCGGTTCCTGGGGGCCCCCAGCTTGGAGCTGAAGCCCGCTAAAACGCAGGCCTGGTCCGCCGCGGGTTCGGCCTGCCCCCCTGGTCTTCTAGAGCTACTGGCACCCGCAGGGCGCCACGCCGCTTTGGAAGCAAAGCATGCCGGATGTGAATGCAGCTGTGGCGGCGTGACGGCGCCTCCCTGGCCTCAGTCGGGCTGGCCACGATCGTGTCCGCGAGACCTGACGCATGACGGGCGCTGCGCCCACCGTACAACATGAATTTGTTGCTGATTGACATCCGTCCTGCGTGACGGCCACGCAGACTGCCTGTCGCGGCGCACGGTACGCGGCTAGAGTACAACATCGAGTACACAGCCTTGGACATTACAGATGGTGGTCGTCTTTTTGCGGTCACCTGCCAAAATTATGTTTGTTGGGTAGCGTGCGTCTTATGGTTTGCATTTAGAGTACTGCGTTGTCTGTTTGGCTTGCTTCAATATATCGCACCACGTTCTCGTCGTTGCCTGGTTGGAAACGGCGAGTACTCCCTCTTGTCGCCGTCTGCTGTGAAGCTGGTCCCCATGAATCTGAGCAGCTGGTCGATCCTGTTTGGTTCGAGTTTTGGTTCGAGCTGTTTTCCGACGCTGACTCTCTCGTTTCGCTGATCTGTGTCGACGGGTATGCGATGTTTCCGTCGTTTTCTTCGGTGTCGACGAGTTTGTGGATTGTTGACCTTTTACGTCGTTTTCTTTGGTGTCGACGGGCATGCGATGTTTCCGGGCATGCGCTAGGGTTTCCACAAGATTTGCGTGACTTGGCGGTCGACATGAACTACGGTTTGAATTGGTTCGGGCTGCTGTGGGCGTCGCTGCTCAGTTATGTCTGGTGGGGTCTCCAGCGTGTTGGCGCTGCCTGCTATCATGCACATTTGCATGCACTGCCTGCCTGGGACTGCCCGCCCGGAAATCACGCGGTGCAAGATCCCCTTGCTCGTGGAAATTTCAGCGGGCGCTCGCGGGAGTTTGCCTTCTGGTTGCGAGCCAGATTGTATCGACAAACCCCAGTCACTGGCGCCCGCAGGGCGTCGCGCTGACGGGCGCACCGCTGGCCGCGCCGCCGCCAGGCGACATAATAGAAGCGGGAGACGAGCGCCGGGCAGCCTTGGGGACGACGGGCCACGCCGCGGACCACAGCGCCGGCGCGGCGCGGTGCGCGACTGCCCCCATCGAGAAAGTGGCGGGCTTGCCCGAGGAGACCTCGCCGCATTCGCCCGCGAGATAGGCGGCAGCGCTGCTCTTGCGCCACTGCCTCACAGGCAAGCTCACGCACCTGCCACGGACCACGCCGCCGACAAGTACGGCGGCCGCCGCGGCCAAATACGACGAGGCGCTCCTCGCTGCTCACTGGCGACTGCACTGGCTCGATGCGCTCACGAAGCCGCAGCGAGCGCAGCGCAGGCTTCCCTTGCGCCTCGGCGACCGAGGCCTCTGCGGGAGCAGCTAACGCAGGCAGCCTGGGCGGGCTCCTGGGCACAGAGCCTCGCGGAGGTACGGGCCAGCACCGGCTTGGCGGCGCCCGACGATTTGGAGCAATCCGAGCAGCCCCTGGCCGGTGCTTGCTGGGCCGCCCGCCTCCCGCCGCAGCCGCAACCGCAGGCAGGTGTCGGGCCGTCGGGCGGCGGACTGGGAGAGGAGGACGACGCTCACGTGAAGTCTTGAGCAGCAAAAATTGTTCGGCCTTGCGGAGCGCTAGCACAAGCGAGGAGAAGGCGAGACAGAGCACCTGCGGCTGACCGCACGAAGCCGCCTGGCAGCAGGCCGCGCCAGGGGCGGCGGGGCAGCGACTGAGCGACGCAGACAGAGTTCTGCCTGACAGCACGCGAGCTTGCAGGCCAAGACTTGGCGCCGCTCCATGCTCTCTGCGCTGGCCGCAGCCGCGCGGGCCCTTGCGCAGGCCAGGTCTACGGGGAGCGCCTCTGCGACTAAGCACACCACGCTTTCCGATGTTCCTGTTGCGGTTTTCGTAAAGTCGCGCAGCAGGGACGCCGAGGACGCGCGGCAGCGCATTCACAACGAGTGCGGCTACCACACGGCTCGGCAAGTTCCGATCCCCAGCTGGCATCCGTGGAAGTGGCGCTGCCTGATCTGCGACGCTCGGGGCACGATCCACCAGCAGCCCGCTGGCACCTGCGGCAGTCGCTTCCGACAAAGAAGAGGAAGCCACCCTCGATGTAGAGGCGCAGCGTGTCTGTTTTCCGCGGCTCCCATAGATGTGACAGTCCGGCCCGCTGTGCTGGGAGACGACGAGGGCCCGACCGCAACTGCCGGCCGTGACGGCGCCGTGGCGGCCGCAGCAGAGGCCGACAAGCGGCATCGGTACCCAGAAGGCCGCTGTCCTTGGCCAGTGTTCCCTCGGGCGGCCCTTGACAGGAGGACGGCACGGCAAGGCCGCCTTGCGCCACCTCGACCAGCTGGCGCGCGACCAGGCGCAGCTGAGGGCCGAGGCGATCTGCAGCGGCTTTTGCCAACGCTGACGGGCGAAGCTGTCCGTGGCATTGCACAAAGCCACGGCCCGGCAACTCCGCAGCAACGCAGGTTACCGCGAGGACGTAGCGGTCCTGCGCGAGTCGGGAGCGGGCTGAGCCTGCCCCAGTGGTGCACAAAGGGCGGTGTCAGACACGGACAAAGCTCAGAGGATTTCCTTGAGAGCTAGCAGGTCCGCCACGTCCGCGGTTGGCACTCGGCCAACGAGATGAGGGACGAGGAGGAGGAGGAGGAGGAAGAGGAGGAAGAGGAGAAGGAGGAGGAGGGGGAAGGAGGAGGGGGAGGAGGAGGAGGAAAAAGGAGAGGAGGGACGAGGAGGAGGACGAGGGGGAGGAGCTGAAGCTGGCAAAAGAGGTTGAGGACAAGGACCAGGAGCTGCGAAGGAGGAAGGGGGAGGGAGAGGGGAAGAGCAAAAGTGGCCCATCGCTCCCGTCGCCTGGCAGCGCAACGTGCCGGCGGGTTCAGCTGACTTCCGCGAGGCAGATTGCAAAAATAAGTCCGAACATCATGATCACCAAGAAGAGAGGGGAACGGGTCCTGGAGAGCTTGTTTCCCTTCTCGGCCTCCAGGGCCGTCCCTTGGACCCCCCGGGGCCGTCAGAAAAAGACTCGGGAAATGAAGAGTTGGTCTTGGAAAGTGCCCAGGGTCTCCAGCACCCGCTGCTTCAGGACACTTTCACCTCATGCCACCATGCGACAGGAAATGTCCCCTCCCCGGCGGCGCGCCACGGGGGGCAGGTCGAGGGAAACAGTACTCTAGGAAGGCAGCCCGCGTCTCAGAAGACCGCCTGCCCCTTCGCATCGATCTGACGTGTGCATCCCCGGCGAAGAGTATCGAGGAGCATCCTGGACCATCTTGCGAAAAAATTCGCGCGCAAAGCCGAAAACGAGCGATGGCGAGGGCCTCGAAGAGGCTCTCCTCAGCAAGGGCCCAGGGACCCTTCCGAGAAATCCCCCCAGGTGCCCTGACAGAAAACAGCCCCCTTCGCCCTGCCCCTTTGGGCGGGCCGCCGACCTTCGCCGGCACGCCAGCGACAGTAGTAGTAGTAGTAGTAGTAGTAGGAGGAGGAGGAGGAGGAGGAGGAG
>CAUYUJ010008348.1:0-22021 GCA_963575745.1 Prorocentrum cordatum
CACACAGCATCATCAGCATCATCATCATCATCATCATCATCATCATCATCATCATCATCATCATCATCATCATCATCATCATCGTCATCATCATCAGCAGCATCATCATCAGCATCATCAGCATCATCAGTAGCATCATCATCATCGTCATCAGCAGCATCATCATCAGCAGCATCATCTTTATCATCATCATCATCATCAGCATCATCATCAGCATTATCATCATCATCATCATCATCATCATCATCATCGTCATCAGCATCATCATCAGCACCATCATAATCATCATCAGCATCATCATCAGCAGCATCATCATTCTTATCAGCATCATCATCACCACCACCACCATCATCATCACCACCACAATCATCATCATCATCATCATCATCATCATCATCATCATCATCATCATCAGCATCATCATCATCATCATCATCCCCTGATCCTCATCATCTGTATCCTCATCATCAGCATCATCCTCCTCATCATCCTCATCATCAGCACCCTCGTCATCACCGTGATCAGCATCCCGTCTCTGCCTCCTCCTCCTCCTGGTCCTCCTCCTGCTCCTACTACTCCCTCTCCTCCTCGTCCTCCTCCTCCTCCTCCTCCTCGCCCTGGGCAGCGAAGCTTGGGGCGTGCATGGGAGAGCGGCGGCCCCTCGGCAGCGCCCCCCCCCCCCGTCCTCCCTGCAGGAGATGCCCTTGCCCATGCCGCGCGAGTACGAGAAGGCCTCAGCGGCGACGGGGAGGTTGCCCCCGAGGAGCGGCAGAAGAAGGGAGAAGAAGGGGAAAAAGAAGGGGGCGGAAGGGGAGGGCGATGGGAAGGGTGGCGGGGGGGGGGGGGCAAGAAGGGGACAGGAAGGGGACAAGAATGGGACAAGAAGGGCAAGGCGCGGACGGAACGGGAACAAGAAGGGGAGGGCGCTTGGAAGGGTGGCGCGGGGGGGGAGGATGGAGGGGTGTGGAGGTGGAGAGGGAAGGGGGTCAAGCTAGGTGCACTCACGTCTTATCTGACGTCCTGCCCCTCCCTCCCATCCCGTACCATTGCGCAGAGCCCCTCTCTATTCTCACAGTCGGATGTCGACGATGACAACAAACCCAAAGAGTACGCGATGCATAGCAAGAAACAGCATTGCGGAGTCAAGCATTGCATATCATAGCAGTGCAGCGCAAGGTATGGTATCGTATAGTGGTACATATAATGGCATTGCATGGCATGCGTTTGCATGGCATGGCACTGCGTAGCCCAGCGTTGCAGATCACAGCATTGCAAAGCAGGCATGTAATCGCATGCTAGTGGCACATAACATAGCATTGACTTGCATACCATGGCTGCACGAACGGTGCAGCCAGAAAACCATGCAAGAGGTCCGACAGTTTGGAAATAAGGCTGGTGCTGCAGCAAGAACACCATTTGGAAAGACCGAAAACGCGTAAATGAGGCGAATGCTGCCGCGAGAGCGCAATTCGAAAAGACAGAAACGCGGAAATGGAACCAGCGCTACAGCGGGAGCACGATTCTGGGAGGACCAGAAGCGCGGAAATGAGGCCAGCGCTGCAGGGGGAGCACCGTGTGGAAGGTCCAAAAACGATCGGATTGAAAAACACATGGGAAATACTGATGCTTACAATCCGGTGTCAAAAAGCAGCACGCGGAGAGGGCTGGGCAGCTTGCAGACAGAGTCAGGGGAGGGAGCATAGTACTACCATTAATGAATGTGCATGTGTGGAGAAAGATGGGCAGGAGGAGGGGGAGAGGGGTAAGGGCTGCGGGGGGGAAGAAGGATGGGGAGGGGGAGTGGGGAGGAGAAGAGAGGAGAGCGCTGATGAGGAGAGGGCGGGGAAGGGGGAGGGGGGATAGGATATTAGAGGGCGAAGGAGAGGGAGAGACACAGGGGGGAAGAGAGAGAGGGAAATAACACAACAAATAAAAAGAAAGGACCGGACGTACGGTCATACGCGAGGGGAAACCAGTTAACAGTAACAGCACGGACGAGGCGAGGCAGGCGAAGTGTGAGCCAAACTGCGGCGGTTTCCAACTAACTAATAGGAGATCAGAGAGAGAGAGAGAGACCGAGGGAGAAAAAGAGAGAGAGACTTGGCATACATAGAGACAAAGGCAGAGACAAAGGAGGGAAGGCCTCAAACAGCTACATCAAGCAGCGCTGCCAAAAGCAAGGGGAGTGCTATGCTGAGATGGCGGCTCAGCGGCATGTCAGAGCAAATCCGCCACCGAATCGTACCGGTGCTTGGCGCACCGAGCTCTTTTTGGCCATTCCAGAAAATCCCAGTAGACTCTGGCCCACTCCGCCAGCCGCCCAGAGACCACCGAAGGCCACGGCGAAAAGAAGAAAACGTGCCTCTCAGTTTGCCAAGATGGGCCAAGATGTCCTCCAAGACGGCCCGAGGCAGTTCAAGATGGCCTCCAAGAGAGCCCAAGAGGGTCGTCAAAGTCCGCCAAGAAAGCCGCCAAAAAGCCGCAGATGGTCCCAAGAAGGCCCCAACACGGCCCAAGATGGCGTCAAAACGGTCCCAAATGGCCTCGAGACGGTCCAAAAAGCCGTCACCATCGCCCCAAAACGGCTTAAGAGGCCCCGAAGAGACCCCCAAGACTGCCCCGAGACAATCCCAATTCGGCCCAAGAGGGCCCCAAGACGGCCCAAGATAGTCCCGGGACGACCCCGTGAGCCCCTAGAGGTCCCCAAGACGATCCAGAGTAGGCCTTCAAGACGGTACCCGAGGGCGCCAGACAGCCCGAAAGCACCCTGAGACGGCCCAAGAGAGCCCGAAAGTCCCGAGGGAGCCACGAGAGGTCCGCGAGAAAGCCCACATGGCCCAAGAAGAACTCCGAGAGAACCCCAAGATGGCGGCAGAGCGCCCCGTCCCTGGGAATTCCCCCAGTGCCCCCGAGCGCTGGGGAAACACCCAAACCTCTAGCTGTGCCTTTTCGACTAGGACGGCCCAAGAGCCCCCCCCCCAGACCACCCCAACACGGCCCAAGAGGCCTCGAAGAGGTCCCAAAGACTGCCTGAGAGCGCCCCAAGACGGCCCGAGAGGCGCCCAAGACGGCCCAAGACGGCCCCAAGATGGCCCTCAAAGGGGCCCAAGAGAGGAAACAAGAACGGAAAATCCTAGCCTTCCGCCCCACGAGAGCCCCCAGGAGGCCCCAGGAGGCGCCCAGGACCCCAAGAGGCCCCAAGAGGCCCCCAACAGGCCCGAAAGAGGCCCCAAGGGGCTCCAAAACGGCCTCCAAGAGGCATCCAAACTGTCTCCAAGAAGCCCCCGAGAGGCCTCCCACGAGATCCCAACGAACAACCAATAGGCCTGATACCCACAACCCTCCTCCTCCTCCTCCTCCTCCTCCTCCTCCTCCTCCTCTTCCTCCTCCTCCTCCGCCTCCTCCTCCTCCTATTCCCCCGCTCCCCCTCCCCATCCTCCCCCTCCTCCTCCTCCTCCTCCTCCTCCTCCTCCTCCTCCTCCTCCTCCTCCTCCTCCTCCTCCAGGCAAAGTGGTGGGAGGGGCCGAAGGCCAGCCGACAGCGGCGGAGACGGCGGCGTCTCCGGGACACCGCCCCCCCCGGAGGGCTGTGTCCGGGAGAGGCGGCACGGGAAGACGGTTGACTTCAACAAAAATTGCGTTTGAATCAAGAGCGGGTTCGTGAATTCAAAGAGCTGACTCTCAAATTCAAAAGCGATTTGTAAATTCAAATTCAAAGAACTGGTTATCAAATTCAAGAGCGATGTGTGTTTGAATCAAAAGCGGGTTCTCGCCATCGCTCGGACGTCCATTCCCTGTGTTTTTTTCGGTTTCGTGCGTGGTTTTCTCGCCAAATGATCAAGGATGCTCCTCGAGGGTCCTCGCCGAGGGAAAAATGCACACGTCCGAGCGATGCCAAGGGTTCTTGAATTCAAAGAACTGGTTCTCACATTCAAAAGCGACTTGTAAATTCAGAAACGGGTGTTCGAGTTCACAAAGCGGTGTTATTTACTTCAAAAGCAAGCGTTGTGCGGAGCACGACGTGAGGAAATACAGAAACCGGAGAGAAGGGCGATTAGCAGTAGAAAGGACCCCTTAACCCTTTGGGGAGGCCTAATTTGGGAGGGCCCGACACAGTAGGGATAAAGGAGTCTCTTCTGCAGATGTATCGAACCAAAACGCCCACAGCTCTTTTCCCGAGTTCAAAGAAGAGGATCTAAGTGAGACCACGTCTTCACTGTGCTGTTAGGGTTAAGGGAGTCTTTTGTTCTCGATGAAGGGGTGACGAGGCCACGGCCCAAAAGTGCAGTGTCCAAGATGGGGGCAATGTCACCGCGCGAGACACCAGAGCATCTCGGGATGCCGCACACCTTCGCTCGACATTGCACCACAGAAGCAACTACAGGAAGACAGGGGAAGCGGTGATTCGTCGGAGGCGTCTTCGATAACCCACGATTCCAATCAGATGCGGCAGGATGATGGAGATACGAAGACAAGCGAGAGCAGCGAACGCCGCGCCGTGGAATTCGGTTTCACCCAGCACCCGCTTCTGGACAGAAGGCAGCAAATATTTCCCCTGCCCGGCCAGGAGGAGGAACAGCAGGAACGAAAGCAGCAATAGGAACGACATGATGCATCAAGCCTGCACACACAAGTGACGATGCCAGACAGGGAACCATACAGGCAGACAGACAGACAGACAGACAGACAGACAGATAGACATACGTACGCACATACAAACATATCTTTATATAGAAATATACACGTGTATATGTATATATGCGTACATGCAAAAAGAACAAAAGAAAGAGGGGGAGAAAGAGAGAGAGAGAGAGACAGACAGAGAGAGTGACCGACAGACTGACTGACGGATTGAATGACTGATTGGCTCGTTGACAAAGGGAGACCGAAATAGAAAAAAACGTCCCATGAACATGTAAATATGCATGTAGACAGATGGCGCATCGGAGACTTGGGAACAGTGACGAGAAACTCACCAACACGGGGAAACATCGGTTTCGGTTTCGGTCCGCGCCGCGCGTGTGCGAACGCGGCGGGGCCGCGCGGGGGCGACGATGTCGACGGAAGCGCAAGCCAAGTCGGACAAGCAGCTCCCCCCGTGGGCCTCGCAATGCCTCACGGGATGTCCCGTGGGTTTCCCTGCGGTGGCCCCGAAATTGTCCAGTGGGCTGTCCTGTGGAAGGTCCCGTAAGTGAGCGAGCAACCACATATGTACATGTACGCCCTCCGCGATCTTGAGTGCACGAACGCCCTCGTTCAAACGCCCTCCAGGGGAAGCTAACCGCGTACGTGTACATATGTTGCTGGCCTCTGAGTAAGTTGTTCCGTCAGCTGCCCCGTGGTCGTCCCGTGGTTGTCCCGCGGGTCGTCCTGTGGCGGTCCCGTGGGTTGTCCTGTGGTTGTCCAGCGGCTGCCCCGTGGTGTTCCCCACTGGGCTACCCCGTGGGCTGTCGCGTGGGTGAAGATGTGGTTGTCCCGTGGAGGTTGCCCCGCGCGCGTCCCGTGGAGGTTGGCCCATGGATATCCCGCGGGTTGTCCCGCGTCATGTCCTCGGGGCTGTCCCGCGAATTGCCCCGCGGGCTGTTCCGCAGGCTGTCCAGTGATTGCGGCGCGAGCTGTTCCGCAAGAGCTTCCGTGAATTGCCTCGTCTTTCCTGGCGGGGCATACAACACGATCTGCACCCTGGCAAGCAAACCGAAATGCAACTCGGAGGTTGGGGAGTGGCATCGAAACGAAGCGGCGCCTCCCAACCCGAAGTGCGCCACCGAGGAACGCCGCATACTCAGTTCAAGTCTCACGTGTTGGCTTATCATGCTTTCATATATACGCAACCCTGCCTTCTGAACCCTCGTCGCAAACGTTTCCCTATGTGTCATCCACCGCACCATTGCTTGAACCTCCCCCGCTCCCTGGCCTTCTTTCCTCCTTCGGGGAAAGACTCGAGGCGGTCACCGAAGGCCTTTTCCTGGAGCGGCAACAGGCAACTAGGTAAGCCAAGGCGACCTGCCACATGGCGGTTAGTCTGTAGGCCCTCCGTGGAAGTCTGCGCAGATCAAACCCCTTGTGCACCCACTCTAGCGAGCCTCTAGAAAGATCCATTATCCCTCCCCTCCCGCTGCTTTCTCCCGCGCCCCTCGCCCCCCCCCTTCCTCACCTAGGACGGCCTCCTTTTAATATACTTATCCGTTTTTCCCACGCAGCTTCCACGTCTGTCCCCGAGCCCCATCGACGGAGAGTCCATGAGCTGTTCGCGCAAAGGATTTCAAGGCAAACATAAGCCGCCAGCACGCAGTCGACGAATGTCCTTCGGTGGAAAATCTCCGGGCTGCGGCCAGCACGAGGACGCGAGAAGGGCAGGCGCTATGAAATCGTCAAGGTACGGCGCGGGCAACGCGCAGTCCACGCGGATGGACATCGCTGCCTTAGTCGGGAAGACTCCGGCGCTCCTTTCTGTCAGAGCAGCACGGGCCCCTCAACTGGAGCCATCGAGAGCGCGCGCGGACCCCGTTCATCTCCACGGCCACCGCACAGGCGCACGGGCCCGCGCACTCCAACGACCCCACGCTGCTGGCAAGATCCAGCGGCGCGCGAGGGCATCGATCTCACGCGTCGCCACGGCCATGCGCCCATCGAACTTCTGGAGGGATGCAAGCACGGATGGAGGCGGGCCTCTCTGCAACACCCCCATTGGCAGCAGCCGAAGCAAGAGCACGTCGCCCAAGCAAATGGCCCTGCAGAGCATAACGCGCAGGCGCGGCCACCAATTATTAGCTGTCCTCCGGTCTGCCAACGCTCGCGTCCTGCGCGCAATCGATGGCCACCCCGGCGCGGATCGCCCGACATTGTAAAGCGGCGGGTGTCAGGAAGCGCCGGCGCGTGAAAGCGCCCTCGCGAACGCGCGATGCCACGATGGTCCGCGGCGGCTCGACGGGTCCAACGCCCGGGGGCGACGTCGCTGACCTCTGGCGCTGGCCCTTTTCCACCCAGCACATCAGGCTGCAAGGCGAACAGACGAAGAGTAGGCACATCCATCCTGTAGGATGCACCATTGGTGGAGCACCAGTTGAGCGCCCTCCACAAGTCGGCATCGCCGCCCGTTATTAACGGTCGGCACTCTGGAGGAGCAGTTCCTTCGGCCGCGAAGTCTGCACCATGCGACCGCCTTTGTACCCGCGCGGGAGAACAAGCTCCCAGGAAGGGTCGACGCTCACCGCTACTGCGACAGTGATCCTTGCGACCAGCGGTAGTCCATCGCATCCCCGCCGGTTTCGGGGACAGCCGTCGGGGATCTTCTGACCCGGGTCAATCCAGACCTGGGTCAGCAGGAAACCAAAAGCTGCAATGCAGGAAAAAAAATGCAACGCAGATCCTCGCAAACCCGGGTCAGCCAATACGCGCGGCCGCCTCGCGGCCACGAGCGGCTCGCTAACCCGGGTCAGCCAGAGGGGGTCTTCGCAGGATCCTGCAGGATCTGGCGCCCTGGCTGACCCCCGTTTGCATTGACCCCCGTCTCAAGGCTCCCGAAGCCGAACGCGAGAGGCACCGGCGCGACGAACCGACGTAACAAGTAGAACTGCTGGAGGCCGCCGAGGGGCGGAGGTCTGCACGGGCGTGGACGGCACGGGCGCGGCCCGCACGCACGGGCGCGGCCCCCGTTCGCGCGGCAGGCGCAGCGCGTGGAGGCTGCGGGTCAGCACCCCTGCTGCTGGCATCGGCGATTCGTCGAGCCATCGCTGGTGTCGGGCCGTCTTCTGTCGCCACCTTCCCAGCCATATCCGAGGGGGCATGTCTGGGAAACCCGCCCGGGGCAGGATACTGCAAGTATATTACGACGCACTTCCTCCTGTCATCGCCGTTCGCTCCTTTACTACTCAGCTCATCGTACCGGATGAGAAGCGCATCAGGCCACCGATTTGTCAGCTGGTGGCGGTAAGCTTTAAATGCGCCTTTAACCAGAGGGCTCCCTTGGTCGTCCATTCGGGCCAAACGTATACCTGCCAGGCTGATCTCGGGACCGCTCTTACCCATAAAAGTCTTCAGCTGCAAGCACGGAGGCGGCAGCTCAGCGATAGCACACTTGGGCGGCATCCCGTTGAAAGGAAAACTCCGTCGCGCCAGCGCAGAGACCCCGGCGGCATGGCGCAGAAGCCGAATCGGCTTGCGAGTTCAACTCGAGCCAACGTGTTCACAGTCCTGCTGTGGAAAAAATGCCACGCCGACTCTGCCCTGCGCAATCGCCCGCATGCAGGCCGCGCTCAGGGACCACGCCCCGCGCACCACGTCTGGTGTCGAGAAAGTGGCACGTTTGTCGTGCCCTGCGCCATGTCCCGCGTAGAAGCCGTGCTCAGGCACCACTCCCTGCGCGCCCCCTCTCCTGTCGAAAAAGTGCCACGCCTGCCGTGCCCTGCGACATGGCCCGCATAAAGGCCGCGCCCAGGGACCACCCCCTGAGCGCTCCCTCTGGCGTCAAGAGAATGCCGCGCCTGTCGTGCCCTGCGCCATCGCCCGCAAAGAGACTCCGTTCAGGGACCACTCATGCGCACCAGCTCTGCCGTGGAGAAATTGCCACCCCTGTTTTGCCCTGCGCCATGGCCCGCATGGGGGCCGCCCTCAGGGACCAACCCCCAACACGCCCCCTCTAGTGTCGAGAAAGTGCCACGCCTGCCGTACCCTGCGCCATGGCCCGCATAGAGACCGCGCTCAGGGACCACCCCTTGCACACCCCCTTCTGGTGTAGAGAAAATGCCGCGCCTGCCACGCCCTGCGCCATGGCCCGCACAGAGGCCACGCTCACCACCCCCCGCGCACCAGCTCTGCTGTCGAGAAAGCGCCACACCTGCCGGCCGTGCCTTGCGCCATTGCACGCATAGAGACAGCGCTCAGGGACCACCCCCCGCGCGCTCCCTCTGGTGTCAAGAACATGCCACGCCTGCCGTACCTTGCGCCATGGCCCGAATAGTGACCGCGCTCAGGGACAGCTTTTCCGCGCCTCCTCTCGTGTCGAATTACGCTACCGAGGAACCCCACATACTTATATTATGGCTGGCGTGATGATAGCTGAAGTGGAGCATGTGAGAATGATGTTGGTGGCCATTCCCCGCGCACCCTCTACGGTGTCGAGAAATGCGCCCTGGACGACCGGCTCGGATAGCGGCCGCGCTCAGAGACCACCATCTGCGCACCCCCCAAGGTTACGATAATATGCCACGCCTGCTCCGCCAGCGTTCCCCTGTGCCCTGACCACGACCGGTACGGATAGCAAACTTGCGTACCGATGTGCCTTGAACACCACGGTCACGGATAGAGGCCGAGCTCAAGGACCACCCCGTGCGCACCCCCTGTGGTGTCAAGAATATGCCATGCCTGCTATGCCCTGGACGACCGTCACGGACAGCAGCGCCCTGGACGACCGGCACGGATAGCGACCGCGCTCAGGGACCACCCCCTGCGCACCCCCTATGGTGTCGGGAAAGAGCCACTCCTGCTATGCCCTGGACAACAGGCACAGATAGCGGCCGCGCTCAGGGACCACCCCCTGCGCACCCCCTATGTCGGGAAACAGCCACGCCTGCTATGCCCTGCGCCATGACCCGCATAGACGCCGCGCTCGGGGACCACTCCCTGCGCACCCCCTCTGGTGTCGAGAGAGTGCCACGCTTGCTATGCTCCGCGCCATGGCCCGCATAGACGCCGCGCTCGGGGACCACCCCCTGCGCACCACCTATGGTGTCGAGAAAGTACCACGCCTGCTATTCCCTGCGCCATGGCCCGCATAGACGCCGCGCTCGGGGACCACCCCCTGCGCACCCCCTAGGGTGTCGAGAAAATGCCACGCTGCTATATGCGCCCTGGCCGCATAGACGCCGCGCACGGGGACCAGAACCCCCATGCCGAGAAAAATGCCCGCCTGCTATTCCCTGCGCCATGGCTCGCATAGACGCCGCGCTCGGGGACCACCCCTGCGCACCCCTACGGTGTCGAGAAAATGCCACGCCTGCTATGCCCTGCGCCATGGCCCGCATAGACGCCGCGCTCGGGGACCACCCCCTGCGCACCCCCTATGGTGTCGAGAAAATGCCACGCCTGCTATGCCCTGCGCCATGGCCCGCATAGACTCCGCGCTCGGGGACCACACACTGCGAATGCTACACGCACGTCTTGTATATGGCATGTCATGTGTATGTGGATGATGCGTGTGCGGCCGTATCGGGACATGTGCCTCACGTGTGTGCCCAGTATGTAGCGCATACGTGTGCGGCTGTGTCGGGACGTGTGCCTCATGTGTGTGTGTGTGTCCAGTATGTACGCATACGTCGTGTGTATGTGTGTGTTGTGTGTCTGTGTGTGCGTGAGGAGAGAGAGGGAGAGAGAGAGAGAAGGAGAGGGAGGCGGGTGAGGTAAGGAGAGTGAGGAGGGGAGGCGGGTGTGTGAACACGGGTGCGACGCGGGTGGGAAGAAAACCAGAACCCCACCAAGCATGTGGGGAAAAAGTGCCACGCCTGCCGTACCCTGCGCCATGGCCCGCATAGAGGCCTCGCTCAGGGACCACCGCCCGCGCACCCCCCCGGGCGAGAAGAAAGTACCACGTCTGCCGTGCCCTGCGTCATGGCCCGCATGGAGGCCGCGCTCAGGGACCAACCCCACCCGCGCCCCCTCTGGTGTCAAGAAAGTACCACGCCTGCCGTACCCTGCGCCATGGCCCGCGTAGAGACAGCGCTCAGAGACCACCCCCAACGCGCCCCCTCTGGTGTCGAAAAAGTGCCACGCCTGCCACGCCCTGCGAGTCTTGTGCGAATGTGTTCTGTGGTGCGCGCGTCATGTGAGTGAGTAGGTCTGCGTCTGCGTGTCAAGTGTGTTCTTATGCTGTGTGAGGCTGTGTGTTGACGTGTGTCTCATGTGTGTGCCCAGTATGTGGTGCATACGTCTTGGGTGTATGCTGCAGTGAACAAGTATGGTGTGGTGTGTGTGTGTGTGTGCGGCTGGTGTGTGTGTGGTGCGGTGTGTGTGTCTGTGCAGGAGTGCACCATCGCATGGTGTGTGTGTGTTTGTGCGCGCGCGCGGCTGTATGAAGACGCGTGTCTCGTGCAGGTGCCGTGCGAGGCGAGGCGGCGCGCTGAGCTCCTGCACGAGCCCGCGCCAGGGCCTCGCGCTCCGGGACGAGCGGCCCCCGGGGGCGCCGCGGCGTGCCCGGGCGTGCCCGAGGGCTGTCCCGATGGCTGCCCCGATGGCTGTTCTGCTGGTCATCCCATGGTTGCTCCATGGTTGTCTGGACGGCTGCCTCCACGGGTTGTCCCAGAGTTGTCTGCGGGGTTGTCTGCGGGGCTGTCTTCGTGGTTGTCCCGCGGGTTGTGCCGTGGTCGTCCCGAGGCTGTCCCGTGGTCGTCCCGTGGTCGTCCCGTGGACGTCTCCGGGTTGCCCAGTGGTTCTGCGAGTGTGCAGAGGGGCACGGTCGCGGGCGTCCCTTGTGGTTCGCCCTGCGCTCGCTGGCGCAGCCAGCTCTCCCACCCGCTCTCCCTGGGGTGGTCAATGCGCTGGGCGGCCGGGGTCTTGAGAGGTCCACAGGGGTCTCTCGGGCTTCCCCGTCCGGCCGCACGCTGTGCTTTGCCCACAGGTCCGTGCGAGCGCACTGGACCACCCCACGGAGAGCGTCCAGGCGAGAATCCTCCTCCGAGGGACCACATGTAGCCCGAGCGTCACCTCTGCCGCGCAATGCCGTCGCGTACGCATACATCGCCAGGGCAAAAATCGAGTTAACGATCGCACACAAGAAGAGGCAGCCCCTGACCCAGCGAAGCGAGCGACCCGGCGATTACAGAGCACCGTGGCCTGCCGTGACGAGACTGTGCTGGCCGAGAACTGCTCGATGCCCCTCGCAGCGCACTGCACGCGACAGGTTTCCCCCCCCCAACCAACAAAACAACAACAACAACAACAACAACAACAACAACAACAACAACAACAACAACAACAACAACAATCATTTTACCCGAACGCTCAGTGTTCTCACCAGTGCCAGGGTTTTCATGCGACGCGAGACAATACCCCCACTTCGTGGGGGGGCAGTTCAAGCTCTACCAAATATCCAAACGACTCTTCGCGACCACCCAAACCCAGCTTCCCGCCCTATGACGTTGGGACACTTCACTTCGTGGCGTGCGGACGACCGTGGCTACTACACTGGCGTGGGGTACACACCCACAGAACTTGGTCACTTATTCGGGGCGCGCGTGTGCCCAGCATCCTGCAATTGTGACATACAATACATGACACAGACAGACAGAGAGAGAGACAGAGAGCAGACAGAGAGAGAGACAGAGAGAGCGGAGTTGGTCACATTTTTGGGGCAAGTTCCTGAGATCGTCGTGTTTTTTGTTGGTCTTGCGCGCGCGAATGTCCACTTTACTTTTTTTTGCAAGGGAGTATTGAAATTTGATTATGTTAGAACAAGAAAAAGTAGCTCGCGCGAGCTCATGTAACATAAATGTTGAAAAACCATTGGTTTTGTGGGAGTCGGACAGCGCGCGCGGGATGAAATTTGGACATTTTTTTTTTTGAAAAACCATTGGGTTTTTGATGTTTTTATGTTGAAATCGTTACGAAACCTAAGGTTCTGGAAGGATTTCGTCTTGCGCGCGCGAATGTCCACTTTACCTTATTTTTTGCAAGGGATTATTGAAATTTGATTATGTTAGAACAAGAAAAAGTAGCTCGCGCGAGCTCATGTAACATAAATGTTGAAAAAACCATTGGTTTTGTGGATTCGGACAGCGCGCGCGGAAGGACATTTTGACAATTTTTTCTTAAAAAACCATTGGGTTTTTGATGTTTTTATGTTAAAATCGCTACGAAACCTAAGGTTTTGGAAGGATGTCGTCTTGCGCGCACGAATGTCCACTTTACCTTATTTTTTGCAAGGGATTCTTGCAATTTGATCAAGTAAGAACAAGAATTTTCATTTTATAGTGTTTTTTGCAAGGGAAAACGGAGTACAACAAAACAACCGGATCCGGTAATAATTCACTTTTCTGAAGCTTTCGCTAAAAAATGATGAAAATGTAGCTGCGGCCTAGGTTTTGGAGGGGGGTCGCGCACCAGGGGTCCCAACAATAATTATTCTTTAGAAGTAATAATGTTCAACAACAACAACAACAACAACAACAACAACAACAACAACAAACAACAAACAACAAACAACAAGCAACAAACAACAAACAACAAACAAACAACAAACAACAAACAACAAACAACAAACAACAAACAACAAACAACAAACAACAAACAACAAACAACAAACAATAAACAACAACAACAACAACAACAACAACAACAACAACAACAACAACAACAACAATTACTAGCACGTGGGGACACTCCGTTCTCACCAGTGCCAGGGTTTCATAGGAGGCGGGCAATACCCCCACTTTGTGGGGGGGCCGGTTCAAGCTCTACCAAATTTCCAAACGACTCTTCGCCACCACCCACACCCAGCTTCCCGCCCTATGACGTTCGGACAGTTCACTTCGTGGCATGCGGACGACCGTGGCTACTATTCAGGGCCCCGCGGCCGACGACGACGGCGTGCGCGCGCGAAGAAAAAAACGAATGTGTCCCGCATGGTTTTATTTGACAGGGATGATGGCCCTGGCAGGTGCGCAACCGTTGTTGCAGAAGTTCGAAAAAGTTGCTAGCAAAAGCCCGTTTGACAGAAATGTTTAAAAAGTGTTGGGTTTCCTAGGAATCCACATAATCACCGACAGCCTATTCCCCGCGCCGCGCCCTGCGCGGCCCCTGGCAACTTTCGCGCGCCGCGAATCGCACGCGCCCCGCCGCGGCGCGAAGCGCACGCGGGCGGCCCGCTCCTCCGCGCGCGCGCGCGCTCCACACCTGCGAAACACGGTCGCGGCGGACGGCCCCATTTCCTCCCACCCATTCCCCAACCCATGACCCCGTCCCCCGACCAGAAATGCTCAACGGGCTCGGGGGTGCCAAGAAACGACCTTGGGGTGACCAAACCCCCCGAATGGAACACCTGCGTGAAGAAGGCAAGACCCTGGCGTGGCTCGCCAGTAATGCCGCTCTCCCCTCGGGGAAAGCGAACACTGCCGGCGTCCGGCGCCGCCCTCGCCGACCCGAGCACCCCACCGGGGGTCGGGATACGGCGGGCGTGTTCGCGCGCGCAAAACATGTCGCGCACCTGTCAGACGTTACACCTGGTGATGCGACCGCTGCCAGCGGCCACCAGGGAAGGAAGGCCCCCTCCCCGCACGCGCTGACCTGCGCGGCGTTCTCGCACCTGCGACGCACACGTTCGGCCGACCCGAGGCAGGACCCCTCGCAACCGGTGCGCATCGCCTCTTGCACGACGAAGTCCACGCCGGCGCCCATCCCAAATTCTCCCCGGTAACCCCACCGGGGCCCAGGGTGTGGTGGGTGGGAAACAAACCAACAGCAACCGCTGTCGCCAACGCGCTTTGCTCGCACGATCCAATTGCGCGCTCTGATGCGCGCAGCCCCTGCGAGCGCGCGCGGGCGTCCCCTTCTGTCATGATTATGGTTCCCTGACCCGAGCCTCCCCGAGCCTAAAGTCAACGCATAATCACCGACAGCCTATTCCCCGCGCCGCGCCCTGCGCGGCCCCTGGCAACTTTCGCGCGCCGCGAATCGCACGCGCCCCGCCGCGGCGCGAAGCGCACGCGGGCGGCCCGCGCCTCCGCGCGCGCGCGCGCTCCACCTGCGAACACGGCGCGCGACGGCCCCATCCTCCCCCCCATTCCCCCAACCCATACCCCGTCCCCCGACCCCAGAAAGTGTAACGGTGCTCCGGGGGTGCAGAACGACCTTGGGGTGACCAAACCCCCCGAATGGAACACCTGCGTGAAGAAGGCAAGACCCTGGCGTGGCTCGCCAGTAATGCCGCTCTCCCCAACGCTGCTCTGGCTCCGCGTTTCTGCACCCCCAACGCGGTTCTGGGTCCGACGCCGCTCCGCAATCGCGCGTCGATGTACACGGCGCCCCGTGTCTGAGGCATGCCCGTGCCCCGCGGCTGGGCCCGCGCTCACCTCTCCTGCGCGGACTCCTTCTTTACGGCGAATCCACTGAGCCTGGCGCGGCACGCTGCACGCCGCGGCCCACCCCCCGCGACTTGCCCTCGCGGAACGCGCCTTCCGCGCGCCGTAGCACCCAACGCCACGCGTCTAGTAAGCACCCGCGCCACGCGGCCGGGTCCACTCTCACCTCGCCGGTACGAAAACCATTCACCCGGGCGAAGCTATCCTCGCCGAGCCGCCTGGCACCGCGCGAGTGGCCGACTCGGGGGAAGGCCGCCCCCGCGCGCGTACGGCGCGCCGTGAGATCCCGTCCGACCAGTTGCGTTTCGAGTCTACCCACTCGAGCCAGGTGGACATGTCGCAGTGAAACTGGCGCGACACGCTGCACGGCGCGTCCCCCCGCGATTTGCCCTCGCGGCGCGCGCCTTGAAGAAATTCATAAGCTTGACGCTCCGGTCCAGGGTAGCATGGTCGCACCTGCCACTCACGAAACTGTGGAGAGCGCTCGTGTTGTCAAGCACCCACAGGATGCGCCTCCCTCGGCACCTCCGCGCCTCTTGCGCCAGGACAATGGGGACCATGGCCCCCTCACAGAGGGCGATCGGATTCGCGCCCCTCTCCCGGTCCGCCGGCGAGAAACCCCACTCCGCGAGTATGGCATCGTCGAATACACACCATCCTCCCACACGATCCCCTGTCAAGCAATCGACCAGGAGGTAGCCGCCTGTGGGCGCGGTCGCCCCGTCAGCCCGCGCGTCGCTTGCGATCACAATCAGCGGACACGAGGGCGGGCTCACGTCGACGCTTCTCTTCGGGGCAAGGTCTATTACAAATTCGAAGTAATTGAAGCACCGCCGAATCGCGTGGGATAACGCCCACGGAGGCGCGTCAGTGTACTGCCTCTGCTTCAGCGGCGCCATCGCGGCGCTGCCGACGCCGTTGAACATCGCGGAGGACGACCGCTGCAGAATGCCCCGGAGCTTCGAGGCCTCCGCTGGTGTCAGGCTGTTCCGCGCACGGTGCTCCGCGAGCAGGCCTTTGATTTTGTCAATCATGCTGGCCTTCGGCCAAAAGGAGACCACCCCTCTGCCTTCAAAAACCCGAGACACGTCGTGATCGACTCCCAGGAATGCCCCAGTGGCGGCCATGCGCTGCTGCTTCGCGCTGGCACTCGGGGTACCCAACTCCGAAAACAAGACGTTGAGTAAAGCCTGTCCCGAGCCTTTCGCCAATCCGAGGTCCCCAAGACTGCCATCATCGACATACAATGTGTGCAACAATGCCGCCACGCGCCTGGCAGCGGCTTCCAGAAAGGCAGACCACCGCATGAAATTCATAACACTCGACGACAAGCCGAACAGCATGGCGAATGCAGTCAAGTATCGCCACTCCCCGCTGCGCGGTTCCCGCGCCGCAATGACGTTATATCGCAGCTGCGCGGGATTGACCGGCACGGACCTGTATGCGTCCGGCAGGTCCTCGCCTCCAGTCTCAAGGGCACGCCAAACACCGGGCCGGACCACGCCCCTTGGACACCGGAGGGGCCCACTAGGCCCACACTAACCTGGGGGAACGGCCCGCGGGAAACCCGCGACACACCGGCCGGCGGGGAGGGGGAAAAGGCCACCTCCGGTGTTTGGCGCACCTCCCGACCGCTGCCTCAAGACTTTGCCATACAATGCAGGCGTGAACGCTGATGGCAAGTGCCACTTCTCAGGGTACACCGTCGCGCCGTTCTGCCCACTGGCTTTAGCATCGTCTATCCGCCGACGCTTGCCGTTCTGCTGCACGTGCACGAACGACGGCACGGCCGCCCAGCGCCCGGCGCCGTACGCGCGGTCCATCGCGGCCAGCGACGCCGGAGGAGCAGCCCAGCCCTTCTCGCATTCCTTCAAGCATGATTCCCAAAGAAACTCAGCCTCAGGATCAACCCGTCGCTTGTCCCTGGAACGTAAAAGCGCGGTGGACTCCGCCAACAAGCGGTCTTCAGAAACAGGATCCGAACTTTCGCACCGCTCCCAGACACCCGTCTCCTCCAATCGCCCCACGATATAAGCCGGTCACAAATCTCTGGGCCAGCTGCCAATCCGGCCAACCCATCACCCAAGTCAGAACACAAATCAGCGCGATGTGGGTGTTCTGCGCCACGGCATGTACTGAGGGGCTTTGCCAGAGCCGAAGGGCGCGGGACACCGGCGCCAGCCTTTGACTAAGCTCCTTCAACGCCCCGGCGCAAGACTCGCGCCACTGCCTCAGCCGATTACCACCGGCCCACGCGAACGCAACCGTGGCAAAGGCAGCATACTTCAAATCAACGGGTGCCATGTACTCATCGTCGAATGGCAATCGCCCCGCGCTCGCGAATTCGATGCACTGAGCGAGGTGTGCCCGCTCCCCCACGCCGAGTTCGATAACCGGCGCCAGCGCTAGCCTGTGGTCGAGCACGCCTGCCTGGCGACCCAACACGGCGCTCGCACGCCCCTTGGAATTTCTGCCCAGAGAACATCCCAGAGGTAGTCCTTCGTCCTGCAGCTCCGCCCAGATGGCGAAATCAACGAATGGCGAAGTATTCAACAAGTCTTGCAAGAACGGGATGGGAACGCCCACCATCCACTCTTCCGGAAAGGACTTCCGAATTTTCACAGCGATGTCCGCCTGGCTCCATCGCGCGCCCACGACGCTGGGGCACGCGACCCCACTGGTGACTGCCCCTTCTGCCGCGGCGGGCGGCGCGGCAGCGGGTGCGTTTCAATCGCCCTTGCGGCCGCGCTTGCCGCCGTCGGCCGCGCCCCCGCGCGCGTTCCTCGTGTCGCAAACTACAACGCCGGGTGTTCCGAACATTCGGCGCTAACCGTCGCCTTTCCCGGACCCAGGGCGCCCCCGGACCCGGGCCGCCCCTTTAAGCTAACAGGGAAACCAAAAACTGAGACCCGGGCTCCTGGTGCACTTGAGGGCGCAGTGGTTCGACATGCCACACAAGCGCCCCGTCTTGTTGAGCACGACGGAACAGACGTGCTTATACCCGCGAGGGCACGGCTCGGAGCACTCCCCGGCGTTGAACTTGCGACACACCTGGGTTCCGTCTTTCAACCGATCGCCCAACTGCGCGCCCTGGCCACCTGTCCGCTGGCTCCGCCCGACGCTCGTCGGCGGCCGCTGCGGCCCGGGAGCTGGCGGTGAGGGCGGGCTCCACATGACCTCGCGAGTCTGCAAGCCCTCGCGGATTATCTTCCCGACGCTCAGCTCGCCCCTCCTCGTCCCGACGCGCGACGTTAGGCAGCGCAATCGAGAACGGCATCGCACTGGCGTACTTGACCAAACGGAAATGGTAGGCCATCGCGACATCCAACGGAATCTGCACGAAATCCGTCGCATCCGAAGACGCCTTCTCTGGCGTCCCGGGCGCCGGGTCAATCGGCTTCACCCCAGCGCGCGCGCATGCCACCATGAGAACCTGGTGCAACGCGATATAGGTTTTCAAGTCCTTCGCGGGATCCGGATCTTCCTTCTCATCGCACACGAATTCGACATCCCCAATGCGCTGCCGCTTCCTGGCAGCCCTTGCGGCATTCAGCAACGTGCGGACCTTCCATACACTCATCATCGTCACCTGGCGCCTGCCCAGCTCCCTGCTGATCTTACTGACCAGCGCTTCGGACGGCTCACACTCCGCTGGCTACGCCATCTTATACCGAGCGAAGAACTGCTCGCTCAATTCAGCGAGCTGCGGCGACGGCAATGGGACATCGTCGCTCTCGTCCAAACCGCGCCTCTTCCGGGTCTCGGACTCCCGGGCGGCATCGCACACGGCTTTCCACGCCTGCCGCACAACGCGCTCGAACTGCGGCGCGGGCCAGGCAGGACCCCCCCCCGCGCAGGCGAAGGCCGCGCCTGGCGCACGCGGGACAGCTGTCCCAGCCTCCTCTCGAGATCCGGCACGCGCTCGAGGATCGGCGCCCACTCGTTCACGCTCGTGACGGCATGCGCGAAATCGACCAACGTCTCTAGACCCACGGTTTCGACCAGGTGGGTGGCGATGCGCTCATCAAACTGATACTTCGCGGCCAGCTCTCTGAATTGTGCAGCGGCGACGCGAGCGCCGACGCGCCCCGGCAGCGCAATGCCGTCAACTGACAAAGACATACCGAGAACCACACGTGTCGCTCCGCTAAACCTACTCTCTGGACCGCGTTCGAGCCCACCTCGGGGCGCGCATACGCATCCGTTGAATTGGCATTCGCTGGCAGGCCCACGCGCAACTCCGCGCGTCTCCGCCGCGATGACGTCACCACCTCACGCCGGGGCTGCCCGGCCGCGCAACTTTTCACACGCCGCGCACACCAGGGCTCCCACCGGGAGCGCCGGGAACCACTGCAGATCACTCAATCCATTCTGACATAGGTTCGTCACTGGCCCGAACTCACTGTCCGTCCAGGCTCTGGACTTTTTGAGGCGACGAATTACGGGCATCGCGACGTGAGATCGAGGCCCCATAACCTCCCTTACCCGGGTAGCCCTCCCAGGCTCAGACTGCACGTACCCGATCGCGCCCCGCGGCTCGGGCGACGGGCCCACGGCTCTCGACGCGCGCGCGGATGATCCCTCCGCAACCTGCCTGACTGGCGGCGCGCAGTGCGCTGGCGCGCCATCTGAGCCCTTTACGTCACATTCACCCGACTCCGCGCCCTGCGCTGCCTCGTCACCTGGAAGCGCGGTTTCCGCGCGACCGGCGCAATCAACTCCCCGCGCTTGGAACGCGGCCGGGCCTGCACGGGTTGCGTCTCCCGGCCGCACCGACACTTCATCTCCCCTGGACCTGGGGATGGAGACAGCCTCCAATGCCGCCCACGCCCGGGCACAATACCGCTGGGCCGCGCGATCGACCCGCGGTTCGCCCTGCGCGGCCCGCAATGGCAACTGACGCCGGACTGGCGCGCGCTCCCGCCTCTGCTGGTCGCTTGTTTTTGCCGGCAACTTTCGGCGCTCTGCGTGGACTCGCAGGCGCAGGCAACGCGTTCCCACGCAAACCGCCCGGCGCTTTACCGCGCCCCCCCCGCTTTGCACGCGGTGCCCCCGACGCGAGGGTTTGCGCAGCGCGCGCGCGCGCGCCCGGCGCTTCGGCGCCCGCCCCCCCCCTCACCGCTCTTACCCGCGGCGCCCCCGTCGGCAGGACCCCGACAATTGGGTGGAGGCGCGCCCGGCGCTTTACCGCGCCCCACCCGCTGTCCACGCGGGGCCACGATTATCCGGAGAAACTTCTGCCGCCTCAACTCCACGACGACCGACGGGGGCAAGAACGCGGCCTTCTCACGAACGGTCGACACCGCCACCCGCTGCTGCGCCTCTTTCTCTAGGTCGGCCAACATTACTTTTCCTGGCGCAGAACTCGCCCAGCATCGCACTTGCCCCCACTGCACTGGGGCCTCCAGATCGGTCCGCAGGCACGACAACACTCCGGCCATGTGCAGGCGCGTGCACATCTCGGCTTGCCGCCGACGCGCATTATACACGATCGGCATCTGGTTCCGACGGGAGTTGTCTCCCCCCTCCGTCCAACCGCCCGAGATGACTCGGGCTTCCCAGTCCAATAGTATCGCGCTCGCCCATGTAGGCCCAGCCCGGCGCAAACTGTACGAAGTCACAAGATCCAACTGGGAATCGTCCGCTAGCGAGCCTCGGAATACTTCCTTCAGCGATCGGTTAAAGGCACCCAACTTCACCGGCGCGCCGGAAACAGGATCGAAGACGAGCCCCGTCGGCACAGCCCTTCCTGCTCGATCTTCCCGCGCCGCCAACTTGTGCCAACCATCCCACAAGGTGTCAGCGGCGGACCGCGCGCCACCTAGCCGCCTCGGCAAGCACCAATCGAACGAAGGTCGCCCCTGTCGCTTTCCCTGCTTCCCCCTCGATGCGCGGAACCAGCAAAAATAAACAAACTTCTCTAAAGGCCTAGAGCGCAGCAGGTGCGTGTACCTCACCCACGCGAATACCACCGCCAGCATCCCAGCCGCGAGCATGACTTGCCCAGGCGTTCTCGCGCCATCCAGGAAATCGATCACCTGGTAAATCATCTCGGGTTCGACGACAGTGGCCTGGGCCGGCGGTGCTACGGTTCCACTGCCTGGATCACGTGGCACAGGGCGAAACGCATCGTCCAGGCAGAAAGGCGCTTTCAAATGTACGCACGTCCACTTCAAGGCGTTCCAGATCCTGACGCCGGACGTCCGTGCGATCGAGAGCTTATGCACGAACTCGGCGACTGCCATGGGTTGCCGCGCCAGACTCGTCGCTGGCTGCCCTTGCCGGCCCGCCCACTCGGCCCACTGCCCCCACACGCGCAAGGCCGTGCGCAGCGTCCCGGATTCGAAATTACTCAGCCTAAACACCGCCGCGGACGAGACGTCGGCGAGCATCTCGGCCTGCGCCTCCTGCAACCCCTGCCCGAGGCCGCTTTCCGGGCGCCATTCAAGCGACACTCGAACTGCGCTGACCGCCAGCTGAACACGCCCCTCACGCTCTGCCGCCTCCGTCGCCACTGCGGCACAGCGTCTCGGCCGACCGCGGCGCGCGGCGGTAGGCCCACGCCCTTTCCCCGCCGCGGCCCCCGCGCTCACGGCGGGCGCGGCGGCCGCCGCCGCGCCGCCAAATCGCCCCTCCGCGCAAATGCCATGCGCGGGCACCAGCCGCGGCGTCACCCGCGCCACGTCCCGAGCCACGGCCCAGGCCGTGGGCACTCCACACTGCTCCGCCTCGTCCGTCGAGCAAAACAAATGCGCTAAATCGCCAGCCGACTCCAGTCCCACTCTCTGCACGAGCGCAGAAAGGGACTCGCGCTCGGAGGAATCGACCCTCCAATCTAAGAACTCTTCGATGAAGAGCTCTCCGCGCTGCCCGGCCATCAAGCAGCACACAAGCAAGAAACAAACCACCAGCAACCGCTGTCGCCAACGCGCTTTGCTCGCACGATCCAATTGC
>CAUYUJ010008348.1:22121-40813 GCA_963575745.1 Prorocentrum cordatum
GAAGTGGCCTACAGTTGGCTCCGGACATCCAAAATGTACGCCGGGAGTGGAGTTCTAGCAGCGCCAAGAGCGATTTTGCGAGGATGTCCCATGCGATTTGGACTTCGACGGCAGCCGGCCCGGGTCCCGCCCGGACCCCCCTGTGGAGTCATCTGCTGCTCTCTTTTGACACCACTAGAAACCTATCAGTCTTCGCTGTTAGGTAAAAACAACAACAACAACAACAATTACTAGCACGTGGGGACACACCGTTCTCACCAGTGCCAGGGTTTTCATAGGAGGCGGGCAATACCCCCACTTTGTGGGGGGGCCGGTTCAAGCTCTACCCAATTTCCAAACGACTCTTCGCCACCACCCACACCCAGCTTCCCGCCCTCTGACGTTCGGACACTTCACTTCGTGGCATGCGGACGACCGTGGCTACTATTCAGGGCCCCGCGGCCGACGACGACGGCGTGCGCGCGCGAAGAAAAAACGAATGTGTCCCGCATGGTATTATTTGACAGGGATGATGGCCCTGGCAGGTGCACAACCGTTGTTGCAGAAGTTCGAAAAAGTTGCTAGCAAAAGCCCGTTTGACAGAAATGTTTAAAAAGTGTTGGGTTTCCTACGAATCCGCAAGAGCGCGCGGGATGAAATTTTGACAATTTTTTGGTTTAAAACCATTGGTTTGTTGATGTTTTATGTTAAAATCGCTACGAAAACTAAGGTTTTGGAAGGATTTCGTCTTGCGCGCGCGAATGTCCACTTTACCTTTTTTTTTGCAAGGGATTCTTGAAGTTTGGTTATGTTAGAACAAGACATGTCCACTTTAGCTTTTTTTTTGCAAGGGAAAACCGATCGTAACAACGCAACCGGATCCGGACTCCCCCGTTTTGCCTGAGACTTCCTCACGAAAATGATGAAAATGAGGCTGCGGCCTAGGCGCGGCGGGGGGGTCGTGCACCAGGGGCCCCAACAATAATTATTCTTTAGAAGTAATAATGTTCAACAACAACGACAACAACAACCACAACAACAACAACAACAACAACAACAACGACAACGACAACGACAACGACAACGACAACGACAACGACAACGACAACGACAACGACAACGACAACGACAACGACAACAACAACAACAACCACAGCAACAGCAACAACAACAACAGCAACAACAACATCAGCAACAACAACAGCAACAGCAATAACAACAACAACAACATCATACTAATATGTGTTATCTTTTTTATTGGTTTAACCCAAAACAAACACAACAACAACAACAAACAAAAAAAACAAAACAAACAAACAACAACAAAAAAAACGCAGGACGGGGGGCAGACGGGCCGCCCATGGCCCCCCGAGAGACGGGCCAGCATCCCCCAGGGGCCGCCTATATAGGAGGGCACGAGGCCGGGACCGAGGGGTGGACGAGCCCGCCGACGACAGACAGCGGCGTCGGGACAGGGGCGCTCCAAGCTTAGGGGCTTACATGCGAACCCAGTTTTAGGGGGCCACATGCGAACCCTACCCCTCCCCCTCAGAAATCGTGGGGGGTAGGGGTAGGGTTCGCATGTGGCCCCCCAAAGCTGGGTCAGCCGCCGAGCTGGCACGGCGGCGGGTGCTCCGGGAGGGACCACTGGGTGCAGCATTCACCTGGGGATGAAGCGCAGCCCGCCGTCGCTGCCGGAGGCGCTCGCCGAGGTGCTCGCGGGGGGCTGGCGGGGGGGCGGCGGAAGGAGGGACAGCGACGACCGTCGGCACGGAGCCGCAGCGCGCGCGACGGCTGTAGGCGTGGACCGCGGAGTACGGGCTCCTCGAACGACAATAGGGGCAATTCATCTCTGTCCCGCTCTGGACTACGGCCTCGAACTCGTTGAAAGGGGGCAGCGCCGAGGTCGCCGCCCTGCCTGAAATGGAGAATGAGCTCATGCGCGGCGGCGACTGGTTCGACCCGGCGCCGCGCTGGGCCAGGGCTGGCCACACCCCAATCCCGCTTCCGCCGCGCCGCTGGGGCAGGCGAAAGAGGCGCGCCCGGCGCCTGCACCAAGAGGAGAGGACGTCGATCCCCCTCGCGGGGCACCAGCCCAGGAAGGACTTGAGGCCACTCGCGCGGCGCCGCTCCAAGTCCGACGGGGCGCGGTGGAACGCGCACCACTCCCGCCAAGCCTCGGCGCCCCGCTTGGCGCGGAGAATGGGCGCGAGGCCACACGAGGGGGCCCAGGCGTCGCGCGGAAGGGGGCCAGGCCCGGGGCGGCAGGGAGAGGCGCTGCGGTATAGGCCCCGCGGCTGCAGCTGCAGCCCAGGCGGGATCCAAGGCTGGCGCGCCGCTGCTGCCCCACGGGCCAAGAGAGCGGGCCGCTGCACGGGCCGGCGCCGCTCCGCGGCGCGCCCCCCTGGGGGCGCGAGGCTGTCCCAGCCACGGGCTGCCACGGGGCGTCGGCTTCCCACGAGGACCCACAGCTGGAGCCCCACACTGAAGGGGCCCTGGGACAGACAAATAAATACACACAAATAAAATGATTCCCCATATTTTACCATATTTTCTGGGTTTTTGTCTTCCCCCCCACTTCCCATATTTTCCCATATTTTCTGATGAATCGACGATTCATTGTGTCTGTGTGCTTTTTCCCTTCCTGACACACTGCGGCCGAGGGCGGCTTGGGCCAGGGAGGGCCGCCGCTGCACCTGGCCTCCTGCGCGCCAGAACTGGGGGGGGCTGCGGGGGAACCGGGGGTCGCCTCTAAGTGTCGCAGCAAGCCCCCGCCCAGGGGGGCCCCCCAGGGGGTTGCTGGGGTTGCTGGTTGTTGGAGGTGGGGGGGGCTCTAGGTGCAGCGTCCACCACCAACAACACCAACAACACCAACAACAACAACAACAACAACAACAACAACAACAATCATTTTACCCGAACGCTCAGTGTTCTCACCAGTGCCAGGGTTTTCATGCGACGCGAGACAATACCCCCACTTCGTGGGGGGCCAGTTCAAGCTCTACCAAATATCCAAACGACTTTCGCGACCCACCCAAACCCAGCTTTCCGCCCTATTGACGGTTGGGACACTTCACTTCGTGGCGTGCGGCGACCGTGGCTACTACACTGGCGTGGGGTGCACACCCACAGAACTTGGTCACTTATTCGGGGCGCGCGTGTGCCCAGCATCCTGCAATTGTGACATACAATACATGACACAGACAGACAGAGAGAGAGAGACAGAGAGCAGACAGAGAGAGAGACAGAGAGAGCGGAGTTGGTCACATTTTTGGGGCAAGTTCCTGAGATCGTCGTGTTTTTTGTTGGTCTTGCGCGCGCGAATGTCCACTTTACGTTTTTTTGCAAGGGAGTATTGAAATTTGATTATGTTAGAACAAGAAAAAGTAGCTCGCGCGAGCTCATGTAACATAAATGTTGAAAAACCATTGGTTTTGTGGGAGTCGGACAGCGCGCGCGGGATGAAATTTGGACATTTTTTTTTTGAAAAAACATTGGGTTTTTGATGTTTTTATGTTGAAATCGTTACGAAACCTAAGGTTCTGGAAGGATTTCGTCTTGCGCGCGCGAATGTCCACTTTACCTTATTTTTTGCAAGGGATTATTGAAATTTGATTATGTTAGAACAAGAAAAAGTAGCTCGCGCGAGCTCATGTAACATAAATGTTGAAAAACCATTGGTTTTGTGGGATTCGGACAGCGCGCGCGGAAGGACATTTTGACAATTTTTCTTAAACAACCATTGGGTTTTTGATGTTTTTATGTTAAAATCGCTACGAAACCTAAGGTTTTGGAAGGATTTCGTCTTGCGCGCACGAATGTCCACTTTACCTTATTTTTTGTAAGGGATTCTTGCAATTTGATCAAGTAAGAACAAGAATTTTCATTTTATAGTGTTTTTTGCAAGGGAAAACGGAGTACAACAAAAAACCGGATCCGGTGACAATCCACTTTTCTGAAGCTTTCGCAGAAAAATGATGAAAATGTAGCTGCGGCCTAGGTTTTGGAGGGGGGTCGTGCACCAGGGGTCCCAACAATAATTATTCTTTAGAAGTAATAATGTTCAACAACAACAACAACAACAATTACTAGCACGTGGGGACACTCCGTTCTCACCAGTGCCAGGGTTTTCATAGGAGGCGGGCAATACCCCCACTTTGTGGGGGGGCCGTTTCAAGCTCCACCAAATTTCCAAACGACTCTTCGCCACCACCCACACCCAGCTTCCCGCCCTATGACGTTCGGACACTTCACTTCGTGGCATGCGGACGACCGTGGCTACTATTCAGGGCCCGCGGCCGACGACGACGGCGTGCGCGCGCGAAGAAAAAACGAATGTGTCCCGCATGGTATTATTTGACAGGGATGATGGCCCTGGCAGGTGCGCAACCGTTGTTGCAGAAGTTCGAAAAAGTTGCTCGCAAAAGCCCGTTTGTACAGAAATATTTAAAAAGTGTTGGGTTTCCTACGAATCCGCAAAAGCGCGCGGGATGAAATTTTGACAAGTTGTTTTTTAAAAACCATTGGTTGTTTTATGTTTTTGTGTTAAAATCGCTACGAAAACTAAGGTTTTGGAAGGATTTCGTCTTGCGCGCGCGAATGTCCACTTTACCTTATTTTTTGCAAGGGATTCTTGAAGTTTGGTTATGTTAGAACAAGAAATGTCCACTTTAGCTTAATTTTTGCAAGGGAAAACCGATCGTAACAACACAACCGGATCCGGACTCCCCCGTTTTGCCTGAGACTTCCTCACGAAAATGATGAAAATGTGGCTGCGGCCTAGGCGCGGCGGGGGGGTCGTGCACCAGGGGCCCCAACAATAATTATTCTTTAGAAGTAATAATGTTCAACAACAACAACAACAGCAGCAACAACAACAACAACAATCATTTTAAGGCAGCTCGCTCCGACTATCTGCTCACGTGCCAATCAGCACGTATATCCCAAACCCTCGGTACCCGCCCTCGTCGTCTTCGATCGTGCCCCCTTGGGGGTATACCTTTCTCACCTCCCACGTGCATGTAGTGCAGCCCATGAGGCAAGGGCAAAGAAGAGTGTTGGAAGGGGGAGGGGGAAGAATGGAGCACGAGAGAAATTAGCAGGGGGGCAAGAAGCAGAAAAAAAATGTATAACCAGACGGGCAGATCGGGTGGGCAGACCCATAGCGGGCAGGTCGGGAACGCGGGCCCAGGCGACCAGGTCGAACAGGCGGGTTGCTGAAGCGTGGGTCCTGCATAAATCGCAAGGAAGTCTCGAGCGATAGCGCGATTCCTAAGTAAATCGTGAGAAAAGCCAAAGCGAGAGCGTGATTCCTGAGCTCCGAGGACGCATCGTCTGAATAAACTTGGAGGAAGTCCCACGCGAGAGCGCGTTTCGTATACAAAGTATGAGGAAGTCCCGCGCGAGAGCGCGATCCGGAATTTATTGTGCAGAAGTATCAGGCGGGAGCCGCTGTTGTTGAAAACCGGGGGCCAACAAGACAGTTTGAGCCCCGCGACTTTCCCTGATTAGAAACACGGTGCGAGCCCCGGGGGAAGCGCTTCAATGGAAAAATTGCAATGGTCACTGGAAGGGGGGATCAAAAATAACCATTTTCTAGTAATGAGAGTTCAACAACAACAACAACAACAGCAGCAGCAACAACAACAACAACAACAACAACAACAACAACAACAACAACAACAACAACAACAACAACAGCAGCAGCAGCAGCAGCAGCAACAACAACAACAACAACAACAACAACAACAACAACAACAACAACAACAACAACAACAACAACAACAACAACAACAACAACAACAACAAAAAACAAACAACAACAACAACAACAACAACAACAACAACAACAACAACAACAACAACAACAACAACAAAACAACCAACAACAACAATCATAAAATTTAAAGACTGTTCACCCTTAATATGCTCGAGTGTCAATAACGGCGTATTTCCGCACAACCCTCGCTACCCGCCCTCTAGTCTTCGATTCGAACCCGTTTTGAGGGGGTATAACTTTCTTCCCATGCAGGCAGGGCCCCGGCAAAAGCGGCGGGGCGGCCGCGGACCGTTCGGCCTGGCCAGCGGCCAGCGCTGATCGGCGGGGCGGCCGCGGACCGTCGACCCGACACCAAGAGGGACGGACAGGGGACCGGGACCACGACGAAGACCGACGACGACGAGAGACGACGCGACGTCGAAGACGACGGCCGACGACGACTGGACGAGGCCGCGACGAGCGAAAGCGAGAGCGAAGGAACGACAGCCAGGCCACGAAGGGCACGAAGTAGCCACGAAGGGCGACAGCGGGGACACGAAGGGAATGCGTATCGGGCCACGACGCGAACGAGCGGGGGCCACGAAGTGCAGATAATGCGGGGTCAGAAGGCAACATGGGGCCACTGAGGGTAGCAACTGGGCCACGTAGGACAATGAGGGGGACACAAATGGCGACAGCGGGGCCACGAAGGGCATGCACATGGGGCCACAACGGGCGCGACTCCTGGGTGCCTGGGTGTCGGGAGCGCGGCGCTTGGGCAAATTGCAGAAAATTCCAACGCAAGGCCATTCTTCAGTAAGTTGCAAGCAAGTCTCCAGCGAGAGCGCGACTCCAGAGCGCCGGGAGAGCGATTCCTGAATAAATTGTAAGGAAGTCCGAAGCGAGAGCGCGATTCCTGAATAAAATGCGAGGAAGTCTCGGGCGGGAGCGGGGGTCCTGGCTAAATTGTAAGGAACTATAAAGCGGGAGCCGTTGTTATTGTAACCCGGGCGCCAAGGGCCCAGTTTGAGCAGGAAGACTTTCCCTGTCAAAAAACAGGGTGCGAGAGTCGACGGGCACACTTTGATTGAGAAAAAACAGTATGCACCGGTGGGGGGGATCAACAATAATTATTCTTCAGCACTGGGAATTCAATACTAACAACAACAACAGCAACAACAACAACAACAACAACAACAGCAACAACAACAACAACAACAACCACAACCACAACCACAACCACAACCACAACCACAACCACAACCACAACCACAACAACAACAACAACAACAACAACAACCACAACCACAACCACAACCACAACCACAACGGGGGATCAACAATAATTATTCTTCAGCATTGGGAATTCAATAATAACAACAACAATAACAACAACAACAACCACAACCACAACAACAACCACAACAACATCAAAAAAAACAACAACAACAACAACCACAACCAAAACCACAACCACAACCACAACCACAACCACAGCAACAGCAACAACAATAACAATAACATCAACAACAACAACAGCAGCAGCAGCAACAGCAACAACAACGACAACAGCAACAACAACAACAACAACAGCAGCAGCAGCAGCAACAGCAGCAGCAGCAGCAACAACAACAACAACAACAACAACAACAACACCAACAACATCAACAACCACGACGACGACGACGACGACAACAACAACAGCCGCAGCAGCAGCAACAACGACAACAAAAACAACAACGGCAACAACAACCACAACAACAGCAGTAGCAGCAGCAGCAGCAGCAACTGCGACAGCAACAACAACAGCAACAGCAACAGCAACAACAAAAATTACAACAACAATCCGCACCGCAAAACCTCACTTCAGCCACGCGCCCAGGGACAGTGAATGACCGCTCGGCCCCCTCACTCTGATGTCCATGCCACTTGCTGCTCTTCGAAGGACAGAACAACATTCCCACCCACGCCTTTCTTCCGATGAGCCAGTGGGTTACAGCCAGTGGTGAAAAGTCCAGCAGGGACACTGCCAATACGATTAACCCACTGGTTATCACACATGTGGTGTTCGAACCAGCGAACGGGTGACGTCACTGCCAATTCCACCACCAAGATGATTCTTACACACGCACATACACACACACACACATACACTGGCGTGCTCATTGAAACTGGCTCTGCTAGCACTCGCTACCTACTCGCGGACTAAGCATGGCCTGGGGGATGACCGCCGCGATGCCCGCCGCGCTCTCCGCAGTGCTCGCATTGCTCTCAGCGGCGCTCGCCGCGAGAGCACTGGCGACCGCCTCGGGATGAAGGCGCCCTCCTCCTCCTCCTCCTCCTCCTCCTCCTCCTCCTCCGCGTCCTCCTCCTCCTCTCCTCCTCCTCCTCCTCCTCCGCGTCCTCCTCCTCCTCCGCGTCCTCCTCCTCCTCCTCCTCCGCCTGCTCCTCCTCCTCCTCCTCCTCCTCCTCCTCCTCCTCCTCCTCCTCCTCGATTCCTTTTCCTTATAAAGAACTCCTCTCTGTCGCACCCCGAGGCCAGTATAAAGAGCGGGCCAGGAGTTCCGCCTGAGACTTCACCTCTAACGATCCTGAAGCTTAAAATTTGAAACAGTTTCACGGATTGAGGGCGCGTCGTTCTCAAAATGTGGCTCTCGCCTAGGCGCCGCGCACATCCGTCTTACTTAAAAGTTCGCAACTGTTTCACGGATGGAAGGCGGATCTGTTTCAAAATGTGGCTTTCGCAGCGCCGCGCAAATCCGTCTTAAGTCCCACCAGCCCTCTGGGCGTAGGTGGTCTAGGGCGGCTCCTCTTCCAACCGCCATTCTTCCCCTTCGGGGATGGGTTTATCACTGTTCCTTCCCTCCCCCAGGCGACCGGGGACCAACCAGGCACCATGCCGACACCATGCCGACCCGCCCCCCACCGTCCCTATCAAAAAACCATACAAACCGCACTCTGCCTCCACAGTTGGATCATGCGCGGCCATTTTGATGCGCCCCCCCACCATCCCTGTCAAAAATAATGAAAGGTATACTTTGGGGCAAAGTCTTGAGTCATGTTCGTGAGGCCCGCGAGGACTTTGCATTGTTTTTGACAAGGACGGCGGGGGTGTCAGGCATATTCCCTGCTGCGAGCAGGGCTACCATCCCTGAGAGAAATAAAAAATGCACCTCGCGGCTAAATCTGGCTCGTGCGCGGCCATCCCGCGATCACTGCCAAGTGGTTTTTGGCAGGGACGGCGGGGACGGTGGCGCGTGGCCTGCTGCGCGCAGGCCCACCGGGCACGATGATGGGCATCGGCTTTCGGCAAGGATGGCGGGGGCCGACGTGTTTCCCGACGTGTGCTGTCACGTGCGCAGGCGAATCTGACACACCCTGCACGTGCCCCGAACGCGGCGCACCTGGCGCGGCTGGAGCGTGCAGCACACCTGGCGCGCTCGGAGCACGTGGCGCATCTGGCGCACCAGGCGTGCCTGGCACGCTCGGGCCCCAGGGGTGTCTGGCGCGCGTGGCGCACCTGGCACGCGTGGCGCACCTCGCCCAAGCGTCGCGCACCTGGGGTCGGCTTTGGTTCCCAGTAGCTGTCCGTCCAAAGACGACCGCTGAACATGCTCGGGCCCCGGTGTTACTTATGTGTAGGGAGGGCGGGTGGGAGTGAGCTACACGGCTTGCGGGCGGGTGGGTAGCTTGACCCCTCCCCCTACCCCCTCCTCTGGACCTTGACGGGCAATGCCGCGACCCATTAGAGCGTCCAAAACGGCCTCGGCGAGGAAGCCAAAATTATTGGTTTTACTGTGGTGTTGGCCTCATGTTGGCCTCTTGGGGGGCAGGGTTAAAAGAAGCTCCCCTCTTCTTTGATCGATGTCCTCCAAGATGGCCCCCAGAAGCGACCAGGAGGCCCAAGAGGCCCCAAGATGACCCCAAGATGGCCCCACGAGGCCCCCAAGAGGCCCCCAGGAGGCCCTCAAGACGACCCCAAGCGGCCCCAAGAAGCTCCCCCCGAGGCACCCAATACGCCCAGGAGCCCCCCAGGACCGCCAAGAGACCCCCAAGACGTCCCAAGAGGCCGCCAAGAGGCGCCCAAGAGATATCCCAAGAGGCTCCGAGAGGCATCCAAGAGACCTCTGGCCCTTTTGCTTCCCCTCCTCCTCTTGCTCCCCCTTCCCCCTCCTACTCCTTCTCTTCCTCCTCCTCCTCCTCCTCCTCCTCCTCCTCCTCCTCCTCCTCCTCCTCCTCCTCTTCCTCCTCCTCCTCCTCCTCCTCTTCCTCCTCCTCATCATCATCCTATCAATCATCCTTCTCCCCACTCCCTCATTCCCTCATCCATCCATCCAGCCTCCTCCTTCTCCTCCTCCCTCCTTCGCACGGTTCGGCCATCCCCCTATTTGCTCCTGCACTTCCCTGATCACCTCAACTCGCCTGGACATTGTTTCTGGATGGGCTGGTGGGGATACTTTTTTTTAATAGCCGCAGGCGGAAGCGCCAGCGGCAGGCGGTCACGGTCGGGCTGCGGCCGCGACTAAAGGGCGCGCGCGGGGCCGCGGTCAGGCGGCGGGCAGCAGCGACCCAGGGCGTCTGAGCCAAGGCGTGCAATCCAGGGAGTCTGCAGAGCAGCCCCTGAAGGGGACATGCAACGGCGAATCCAAGGAGTGTGAAAGGCACCGAGGAGGCCGAGCGCAGCCAAAATGGCGCGGAGGGAGAGCCCACCTGTTCGGATAAGAACGGGTGGGGAAAGTCCCGAGGGGAACGTCCATCCAGGGAGTCTGACGGGTAAACACAGACTGCCAGGTGACAGATCCAGCGGGAAAGCACTGACGGCGGCGGTGACCATCGCGACGTCAGAAATAGCATCCAGAGAGTGGAACAACGTGGCCAGCGGGAGTACCTTCCACAACTGAGATGCGACTGGGCCCTTGACCAGCGACTGGTAAGAGCACGCGACGTGCACAAAGCCACACGGTAGAACACATGGTAGCTGAAGTGCACAACCAAAGTGACTCAGCGCCAAACGCGTGTAGGGCGGGAGCCGAGGGACGACTCGAAACCCAAGCGCGCCACACAGAGTCACTGGATCCAGGGGCACGGCTGAAGGCCGTTGAACGGTTGAGAAATCCAGGGAGTGACGAATCTATGGACAGGCGGAACCGCCAGCCCACAGGCAAGCGCCAGGCCGCGCCTGGCGGGTGAGAACATCTACAGTAAGGCGGGTGGCCACAACTCCGTGCGACAGTGAGTGCCGAGTGGACGGTATTACCGACACGCACACCTGACTCCAAAGGCAGGAGGTGCGCGCGTCGGAGGGGGGGGCGGCGGAAGGCCGCAAGCGAGCGGAGCCCGCGGCGCGTCTCGAAGCAGCGCCAGGGGGACGTCTAGGGCGTGAAACACAGCAAGAGTGACAAAGTGGGCCCAACGGCTAGGATTGAGGGGCCACAGGTAAGAGTAAGTGCAGCGGGGCCAGGGGCCAGCTAGGGTCTGCAAGCTGCGCACTGTCACGCAGTGGTGCAGATAGTATTACTGTGCGGCACGCCATAGTCCAAAGGTAGGAAAAGTGCCGTCCAGGGGGGGGGGGCAGTCGGGCTGCCCCGCGGTTGAAGAGAAGAAAGCGGCTGAAGGCCGCACGCGGTGTGTGGTGAGGTTGTCGTGGCGGCGCGTAGGCGCTGGAGTGGGGAGTGAGCTCAGTCCCTCCATCGTAGCCTCTTTTCGTCTCTATCATCTCGATCGTCGGGGCGGCCTCCGCCGCGTTTGCCGCCCGTCTGCCAGCGATCTTCGCGCCATCCGTCCCTCCACTCGCCCTGCCAGCTGCCCCAGGTGTCCCAGGAGTTTGTCGCGCGGTCTCGCCAACTGGTCTGCTGGTAGCTGCCTTTGCCCCTGCCGTCGGTACGGGAATGCCGTAAGCGGTCGGCTCGTAGCCTGTCCCAGTCAATGCCGTAGCCAAGCCTCGTGTTCATCTGGTAGGCGTCGTACCCGCAGTCCTTCCAGTCATCGAGGAACTTATTGATGGACGTGGCCGTGTGCAATTTCGGGTCGGATTTGGGCGCCCTGGATCCGGGGAGCCAAGTACGCTGCGTGTGCGCGGTCCACAGCGCGCAGAAGACTGCGCCCAGCTCCGACTGGTGTCTGGCTTTGCGCCTGGCGGGAGTCTCGTTGGGACGCTCCAGATCCACCGTGCCCAGCCAAACTTTGTACATGGGGCCACCCCCCTCCGGACAGGTCAACAGGTTGAGTGTATCCTGCTCCGATGCGCCTGTATGGCGAGGGTGAGAGTGCCTCTGTCCAGGGAGCCGCGGGGTGGGCGCGGGGGAGCGCTCGGTCCGCGCGCCGCCTCGGTCGCGGGCGCTCTCGTCCACCGCTGGTCCCCAGGCTGGATCTCTCCTGAGGTCGGCGTTGGGCGCGTCGTCCTCGGCCATGTCGGGACCTCCTCGCGGCTGGAGTCAGAGCTGTCCGCCGATGGGTTTTGCTGAGGCTCCTTATCGCCTGGGCAATTGTCATCGACCCCCGAGGCCGAGTCCGAGCAAGTGAAAGGAGGAGGGGGCTCGCCTTCTCCGAAGTCGGGAGACTCCACCTTTGTAGGGGGGATCCCGTCGTCCACGCTCTCGTCCTTGCCAGTGTGGTCGGGCGGGTCCTGGTGGCCCATATGGGAATCGTTGTCCCTCGTGCCCTGGGACTTGTCTGTGTCGGCAGCCGTGCGAGTGTCTGGTCTGTCATCGCTCATGATCAGCACGCCTGGTGGGGGAGACTCAGCCAAGGAGGTGATGGATGCGGAGGCGAGGGCGTCGGCGCTGAGGCTGAGTAGGAAACCCGTCAGCGCGCTCATCTCATGTCGGATGGGAACGAGGCCGCTTGCCGGGGCCAGCGTCGCCGCATGCTTCCTCCAGGGCTCCTTATGTCTCTCGCCGTTGGTCAGGTGCGCTACGACTCGCGCCGCGGCCACGCGCTTACCTTCCCAAAGCTGGTTGGGAGGAAGACAGTTGTCCGGGATGTAGTCACCATATACCGTCCTGAGGAACTCTGAAAGAAATTCGTCGGGCAAGGAGGCCTCGTCGTACCTGGGCTCTGGGGCGCTTCTGTCGCGATTGGCGAAACAAAACTGCCTCCAGGTGTAGTCCAATCCAGGATGAAAGTCGCGGAGGAAGGTTACCAGCGTTCGCTGCGCGGACAATCCACCGAGGCCAGGTACGCTGGGGTCATCAGCGCATAGGGTGAGATTATAGACGCTCCTGTTGCTCAGGAGCGGGCCCTGTGGTACTGGCAAGTCTGGCAAGAGCTCCAGAAGCTGCGCGAGAGACCTAGGAGTTTGCTCTGACGTTGCACCAGTGCTGGTGGGGATACGCGAAGCGCCTAAAACTTTTGCATGAGCTTCACAGATGGAATGCTTCTTCCCACATAATGCAGCACCTTCTGTCGCACCACCTCCCTGTGTCGGTAGGGCAGGCAACGCGTGTCGCTGCGACTTCGACCTGTGATCGTGAAGCTGACATCTCCAACATTCGCGCGGATGGAGGACGGGCCTCTTTCAAAAGTGGTGTCATCTTCCTAACGCCGCACATTCGCCATCAGTTACCAGCAGCTGCAAGGATGATGGGGGGCAGGTGGGTTTCAAAATGTTGCTTTCATCAGTTCGCCACGAAACTTCGTCTTCAATGTGTCCACTACTAAACGGATGGAAGGCATGTCGTTTTGAACATTTACCCCTCTCGCCCTAGCGCCGCGCACGTTCATGTTCAACACTTCCAACAGCTAAACGGACGAGTCCTCCTTTGCATCCGAGTCCTGACCGAACTGATCTGGATCTTAAGCTCGAGCTGCCTCAGCACATAGTAGCAGCCCCAGAGCTAATTGACAGGGGAACATGCCAGAAAGACGCGCCGCGGAACGTGGCGTACTCCACGAACGACCGGGCAAGTAAGAAGTTATTGTCCACCCACGTAGACGAGGGAAGCCGCCTATCAAAATCAGGCAACGCGAAACCTACCCCCATGGTGTCCCACTCGCCTCCCATGAAATCTAACACTTCGTCGAACATCCTAATGAAAATCGTTGGATCAATGCGCCCACCCGTTTTGAAGGCTTTGCTCATGCTGATCCCTATCGTTTGGGCGATCCCTGGTATGGTCATTGTAACTCCCTTGCCTGGCATCTCCCTGGCCATGGCTAGAGTTTGGTGTGGAGTAGAACCTTCTTGTCGTAACGTGCGGATGGCGTCTACATGCTCCACCGAATCGAAAGCCATCATGATCTTTTGAGCTCCCTAGATCAATGGCATGCCAGCAGAAAGTCTCGAATAGCACGCCAAAACAATCGTCCACTGCTGCGCCCTTCCGGTATCCAAAGCTCCTGGCTCGCCGCAGAGGTCGCATACGAGGCACTGCGGTGGTATAAACTGTAGCGCAATACAGCTCAAACACATGGTCCAGAATCCCCAGCCGTGCAAAATCCTTGAAGGTCTTCGGCAAACGTGACTTTCTGATACCTAAAAGTTGGAAGCTGTCCCACGTGTCAACATTTGTATGGCTCCAGCTGGTGTCTTTAATTATTATACAAGTAGTTTGTGTATCTTTCTGCATATAGACGTACATGTGTAGACATACATGTATAGAAGTATATGTATGCATGTATATACTGTCTGAATGTATGTATGTGTACAGGTAGCGTGTATGCACGTATACATGTGTATGGCTGCTTGCACGTTGTATATAGCGTATGCCGCGTGCACATGAATATATGATTACGTGTACAGATGTATATGTACGAATATAAAGCAAAAGTATAAGCATATGTATGTGTATGTACATGTGTTTGTGTAAGTGTCTATGGAAGTGTACATGCACGTGCATATGTATATACATATGTATGTGCACCTGCAGATGTATATGTGTATGAAGATGTGTGTGTGTGTTGTGTGTGCATGTACATGTAGATACACGTGTAAACGTATATATAAATACACGTGCCCACGGTTCTGAATATGTGTGTATTCAGAAATGCGGGTGCGCGTGCACATATAGATCTATATATATATATATATGTATACACAGGTATGTGTGCGCTCATACATGTATGTAGATGTGCATATGCATGTGCGCACATATGCATGCACATGTCTGTGCATACGTGTGGTTGTGTATGCGCATGGTGTTATGTATACGTGTGCGTGTGTACATGTATATACGTGTGCACATGTCCGTGTACGTGTACGCCTAAGTGTGTATGATTAGATAAGGTGTGTGCAGTCGGATCCGTATATGTGTACGCGAGTAAATGTTTATGTATACATCGAAAGATGCATACAGGTAAGTGAAAATCGACATGTAAATTACATACACATTTGGGGCGTCGTGGGGTCCTCGTGGGGGCCTCTTGGGCAGTCTTGGGGCGTTCTTGGAGGCCCCTCGGGCCGCCTGGGAGCATCGGGAAGCCGAAAAGGCAAGAAATCCGAAATCCTGCAATACAACCATGATATACATATATATATATATATACACACATACATAGATACACATTAAAGAACAATGCCTCTTTGGGCCCTCTTGGGTGTCCTCGTTGAGGCTTTTGGCGCATCTTGGAGCTCTCTCGGACCGTCTGGGGGTACCATTCAAAAACGTGAAGAAAATCCATGAATGTTGGCTCTTGGAGTCGTCTGGGGAGCGTTCGTTGAGGTCAGGGCCCTCTTGGGGAACTCTTGAGGTGGGTCGGGGCGCTCTTGGGGGCCTCTTGGGCAATGTTGGAGCGGTCTTGGAGGCCTCTTGGGCCGCCTTGGAGCATCGGAAAGCCGTCAAGGCGAGAACGCCCAAATCCTTCAAAACAACCTTTGAAAAATCAATGAAGTTGCCTCTTTAGGGGGCCTCGTGGAGGCCTCGTGGGAGCCTCTTGGAGGCCTCGTGGGGGCCTTTTGGAAGCCTCTTCGCCTCCTGGGGCCTCTGTACGGGCTGTTCGGGGGCCTCTTGGGGCCTCTGGAGGCCCTCTTGGGGCCCGCTGGCGGTTTGAGAGGCTCTTCTGAGCAATCTTGAAGCCCTCTTAGGGCCTTCTCGTGGCCGCCTTGGGTACCTGTTGGGCCGACTTGGGGCTCTCTGGGCCGTCTTGGGGCTCTCTTGTTGGCCTCCTGGGTCGTCTTGGGGCAGTTTAGGGGCGCCGTTGTGGCCGTCGAGGACGCTGTGGAAGTCCGAAAGTCGTACACGCTGAAAATGCACGTTTACCTTCTGGGAATAAGACGATTCTGGCTTCTTGGAACCCTCTGGGAGTGCCTCATGGAGCCCTCCTTGGGCGTCTTGGGGGCCCGTGGCTCTTCTTGAAGCCATCTTAGCGCGTCTTGGAGCCCTCGCGGCGAATCTGGAGCAGTCTCGAGCCAGTCCTGGCGGCTTCTGGAGCCGCCCGAGAATCCTCGGAGCCCCACCCAGGAGCCCTGGCGATCCCCCCCGCGATCCCTGACCGTTCCCCAGGGGTCCCTGGCGAACCCCTCGGGCCCCACGCGATACACCCCCACAGAACGTGAACGTTTTCGCATTCGGCGTTTCGTCGGGGATGGACAGACCTCCCTTTAGCAAAACGTGGTGTAGTGAAGACGACCTGAGGCCAAAACCTGGCGGGCGCGAGCCTGGAAGATAACGGCCGCGGCGCCCTCTCGAGAACCGAAGAAAGGACAATTCACTACTCGACGTGTCACTGTTGGGGGTTCTGTCCGCCCCCGAGTTCGACATTGGGCGGAAGGAGGGGGGAGTCTGTTGGGGGGAAGGGGGGGAAGGGGGGGGGGAATCTGTTGGGGGAAGGGGAAGGGGGAAGGGGGAAGGGGGGGGGGGGCGGAGGGGAAGGGGGGGGGGGGGAAAGGGGGAAGGGGGGGAGTCTCTTGGGGGGAAGGGGGGAAGGGGGGGGAGTCCGGCCCCGGACCTCTGCCCCGCGCGGCGGTTTGCGGCGGTGCGTCCTCTGCAGGGGGAGCCTCCACCTGCCTGAAACAGGCGCCGAAGACAGCCAGGATCCATTCCGACGGGGGGGGGAGGGAGGGAGGGGAGGGGTGCGAGGAAGGAAGACTCTTTCCCGTCGCGGCGCGGCAGAGGCAGTCCGCCCGCGCGTGCCGCAGCGCTGGGCTGCGGAGTTCGCCACTCAGCCCGCACGTGACGAACCAACAAGACACACCCATACCCATAGGGGGGTCGGAGAGGGCCATGGGTGCGTCTTGTCGGATGGGGGTCCCCGGTCGAACAGGAGCGTTCCCCAGGGTCCGACAACCCGCACCCATACCCATAGCCAGTCCTCCTCCCAGCGACCCCCCTATGGGTATGGATGTGCGTTGTTCGTTCGTCAGCACGCAAGAGGGGAAGGAGGAGGGAAGAGATGGCGACCGCGGAGGGGGGACGGGACGCCTGGGGGGGCACTCTCGCGCGGCGGGGTCCGGGGGGGAGCGCGCCGGGGCGGCCGGGCCGAAGGGCGGCCGGAGCCCAGAATCGAACCTGACGATCGAGCAACTCACACCCATACCCATAGGAGGGTCGAAAGGAGGGGAACTGGCTATGGGTATGGGTGCGAGTTGTCGGACCCTGGGGGAAGCTGCCGTTCGAGCGGGGACCCCCATCCGACAACACGCACCCATAGCCTCCTCCGTCCCCCCATATGGGTATGGGTGCGTGTTGTTCGATCGCCAGAACCGATGAATCGGATCGGCGTACGAAATGAATCGGCTCGGCGGAAAGCGGCAGCCGAGTCGGGAGAGGTCGAGTCGGCGGAGATCGGCAGTCCAGTGGGCCTCCAGCGAGAGGTCGGAGCCCGAATCGGAACCCCAAGTCGAATCGCATCGGAACCGGAAGCCATCGAAGCCGAATCGAATCAGATCGGAGGAATCGAAAGGAGCCCTGGAAGGGCGCCGATCGGCAAAACAGCGAATGAGAAAACGATCACAAGCGTGACCGTTTTGCTTCGGGAGCTGCCGATCCCCTCCGCAACCCAGGCCCCACCCCCTGAGGACCGCGGGCGGTTCCCAAACAGGCGCATCTGACGGTCGCGAGCGGCCCCGGCAGGCACCTCTGGCCCTGGCATCGCGATTGGTTCCCAACGTTACGAGAACTTTACGCTTCGAAAACTCGACGCTTCGAAAACTGATACTGGACCAGAAAACCAACGACACCACCCCACCTACGGCCCCACAGAGCTTGGCGTATACCAAGAGATCTGGCGTGGGCTTGTACGTCATATGCGCTACGGCGCCCGATGGGTCGTAGTTGGGGTGGTGCCGTTTGTTGTTTTTACCTCTGCTTCGAGCTCAGAGAACTCTACGCTCAGAAAATGTGATTCGCTCCAAGCGTTCTCTGAAACGGTATAGTCCAGGTCCAGATATACATGAGTTCCACGAGAAAGAGAACGCTCCGAGAAAACGCCCAGGGTCCGGTCAAGATTCTGTATTTTCTTGGGCGAAAGCTGGAGCCCACGAAGCGAGCGCGTTTTCCTAAGATGTCTGCTGGGGGGACCTGGGCCTCGACCCCTTCCCCAGGGCCCGCATTTCATCCTGAGCTTTTGTCTGACAGCCCCAGGACTCGAATGGGGGATCGACCACAGAATTGATTGACTCCAGAACTGAACTTTGCGCCGAGCATATAAAAAACACGTAGACTCTTCGTAGTAATCGTAGTAGTAGTAGTAGTAGCAGCAGCAGCAGCAGTCGTAGTAGTAGTAGCAGCAGCAGCAGCAGGAGTAGTAGTAGTAGTAGTAGTAATAGTAGTAGTAGTAGTAGTAGTAGTAGTAGTAGTAGTAGTAGTAGTAGTAGTAGTAGTAGTAGTACTAGTACTAGTACTAGTAGTATTAATAGTAATAGTAGTAGCAGCAGCAGCAGCAGCAGGAGTAGTAGTAGTAGTAGCAGCAGCAGCAGTAGAAGCAGCAGCAGCCGGAGTAGTAGTAGTAGTAGTAGCAGCAGTAGTAGTAGTAGTAGTAGTAGTAGTAGTAGTAGTAGTAGCAGTAGCAGTAGCAGTAG
>CAUYUJ010008349.1:11854-32445 GCA_963575745.1 Prorocentrum cordatum
GTGAATGAGCCTCAGTGGTACGAGCGCGTCTCTGCGCATGAGCCTGGGGCCTCCTGGGGCCTCCTGAAACCTACTGGGGCTTCCTGGGGCCTCCAGGAGCCTCTTGAGGCCTCCTAGGGCCTTCTGGGACCTCCCAGGGAGGCTTCGTGCCCCAGGAGAGGCCCAATCTATAGCAACCGACGTACATAGAACTTTGCGGATTGGAGCCACAGGAGAAGGGCAATCTATGGGAACACACGTAAAGCACCAAGGACTCGTGCCCCAGGAGAGGCCCAACATATAGGAACATAAGTAAAACATTTAGGATTGAGTTCACAGGAGAAGGACAATCTATAGAAACACACGTATAACGTCAAGGATTCGTGCTCCAGGTGAGGCCCAATCTATAGGAGCATACGTAAAACACATGGGATTGAAGCCACTCCTGTTGCCTTCTGAGGCCTCCTGCTCCTGGGGCCTCTCGGGGCCTCCTGTTGCCTTCCGAAGTCTCCTGGCGCTTCCTGTGGCCTCCTGGGGCCTCCTGTGGCATCCTGAGGCCTCCTGGAGCTTCCTGGGGCCTCCTGGAGCCTCTTGGGACATCTTGTGGCCCCTTGAGTCTTTCTGTGGCCTCCTGATGCCTCCTGGGACCTCATGTGGTCCCCAGGGGCCTCCTGGAGCATGTTGGAGCATCCTGTGGCATCCTGAAGAGAACCTGTGCCCACGAGTCTGGCCACCAAAACAAGCAAACCGAACGAGACATCCTCAAAATCTGGCCCACCTGGGGGGTGAAAATGAGCGCCTCGCTCGAGACATCCTCCAAATCTGCTCCGGAAAGAAGCATGCTGGGACAGAAAACAACCAAACCGCTTGAGACATCCCCACAAAACGGCCGCGAACGGGACCGTGTCATACCCCTCGGCGGCCCCCCTTAGGGGCGTGAAAATGAGCGCCTCGCTCGAAACATCCTCCAAATCTGCTCCGAAAACGAAGGATGCTGGGACAGAAAACAAGCAAACCGCTTGAGACATCCCTGCAAAACGGCTGCGAACGGGACCGTGTCATGCCCCTCGGCGGCTCCCCTTAGGGGCGTGAAAATGAGCGCCTCGCTCGAGACATCCTCCAAATCTGCTCCGAAAGCGAAGGATGTTGGCACAGAAAACAAGCAAACCGCTTGAGACATCCCCACAAAACGGCCGCGAACGGGACCGTGTCATACCCCTCGGCGGCTCCCCTTAGGGGCGTGAAAATGAGCGCCCAGCCTGAGACATCCTCCAAATCTGCTCCGAAAGCGAAGGATGTTGGGACAGAAAACAGGCAAACCGCTTGAGACATCCCCACAAAACGGCCGCGAACGGGACCGTGTCATACCCCTCGGCGGCTCCCCTTAGGGGTGCTCAAACCAGCGCCCAGCCTGAGACATCCTCACAATCTGCTGTGTGTAGAATAAGTCAGACAATGAGAAGGCCTGAGTATGAGTAAGTCTGGGTATGAGTGAGTCTCAGCATGAGTGAGTCTCAGTATGAGTAGGCCTGAGTATGAGTAGGTCTGAGTATGAATAATTATGTGTGTGAGTAAGTCTGGGTATGAGTAAGTCTGAGTGTGAGTCAGTCTGTGTATGAGTAAGTCTGGGTATGAGGAGGAGAGGGGAGGAGAAGAAGAAGAGGAAGAAGGAGTAGGAGGCGTCCAAGTAATAACAAGGATATGGGGAACAGCAACAACAACATCATATTCCTCATCCTCCTCCTCCTCATCATCATCATCAGCATCATCATCAGCATCAGCACCAGCATCATCATCATCATCATCATCATCATCATCATCAGCATCATCATCATCATCATCATCATCATCATCATCCTCAGCATCATCCTCATCCTCATCCTCATCCTCATCCTCATCATCATCGTCATCGTCATCGTCATCGTCATCATCATCATCGTCATCATCATCGTCATCATCATCAGCATACACAGATGCAGAGGCCTCGCGGCCAGCAGCACTACATATTGAGCAGCTCGGACGCGGCGGTCGGTCTTGCAAAGCGTCTCTGGGCCAGCCATCGGGTGCAATGTCGCACCCCTCTTTGGCCACACATCACCAGCCAAACGACTGCCAGCCCTACGGAAGACCTCCAGGCCGCGACACCTTCCTCGTCCTCAGATGTGTGAGCCGCGACCTGCAAGAGCTTCCGAGAACGGGCCTGCGCAGGGCCTGTGCCCCGACAGGCGGTGCATCGGCCACCAGGCACACCCCGAGACAGCCGAGGCGCAGTTTGAGAAACACGTAATTAACAGGCCCGTCAAAGTTGACCCCTGCGACCGAAAAACTCCGCGCACTGCGAAGTCGGGGGCTGGTGGGCCCAAACGGGGCCCGAGGCAAGGCTGAGCATGTGGCCGCTCAGGGAAAAACATCCACAAAGCCCCAGCCCGCTCTGGAAAAATCCCGAACCTTGGATTGAAACAGGAATCACCCAGGGATATGTTACCAGCGAGCTTCATAGCCCAAGAAACTCCAGGCCCGAGTCCGAGAACCCTTCCTCGGAGATCTGAATGACACCATCCATACCACTCCGCGGCATGGCGGGCGTAACGTCGTCAGCTGAGCGAGGAAACGCTCCAACGAGGAAACTGACCAAGTCCTGAGATCCAGACTCCCTGGCTTCGAGGGCCCACTCCACGTGACAATGCGGTATCAACTCATCAACGCAGTCGCACTCCCTCAATCCATGAAACAAGAACTCCATTGTAGCACAGCACATGGGGGGCAAAGGGGGGTAATCCTGCAGCCGCACGTTAGCGCCCTCGGATTGGTCCATATTGCGCTGCAAGCTGAGGAGGAGAAGGAGGAGGGGAGGAGGAGGAGAAGGAGGAGGAGGAGGGGGAGGAGGAGGAGGAGGAGAATGGGGAGAGCCGCAGCAGCAGGGGAAAGTAGAGGAGCAGCAGCAGCAGCAGCAGCAGCAGCAGGGGGGAGGAACTACTCCTCCTCCTCATCATCACCACCATCATCACCAGCATCACCAGCATAATCATCCTCATCAGCATCGGTCACCATCGTCATCGTCATCGTCATCATCGTCATCATCATCGTCATCATCATCAGCATCAGCATCATCAACAATATACTCATCACCATCGACATCATCAACCCAATCAGCAACACCGTCACCATCACCATCATATGCATAACTAATACCAACACAATCTTGTCATCGACCTCAGAACTTTGGCCATCGCAGTCATCATCACAACCACCACCACCATCATCAGAATCAGCAGCAGTATCGCCACCAGCAGCAGCATCATCATCATACTCATCATTATCTTCACCACCATCATACCATCATCGCAGCATCCTCATATCATTACCGTCCGCATGACGTAGTGCATTAGCATAATCAACATCATCATCAGAATCAGCATCATCATCGTCAGCAGCAGCATGAGTATGATAATAATAAAAATAAGCAGCATCATGATCATCACCATCATCAGCATCATCATCAGCAACAGCATCATCATCATCATCATCATCATCATCATCATCATCATCATCATCAGCATCATCATCACCATCACCGTCATCATCCTCATAATCCTCATCATCATACACAGCAGCAGTCTTCTCCTCCCCAAAATCATCATACAAATCACTTGATGCGGCATCATCACAAGCAGCATGATCATGACTACCATCGTCATAATGACCAGCAGTGTCACCATCATCATCATCATCATCATCAGCAGCAGCAGCAGCAGCATCATCAACAACATCGCCATCATCATCAGCCACATATCATCATCAGCAGCATCACCCCTCATCATCATCATCATCATCATCATCATCATCATCATCATCATCACCATCATCATCATCATCATCATCAGAATTGTCATAAACAGCATCATCATCAGCTTCAGCATCATCATCAGCATCATCATCGTGACCATCGCCATCTTCAGCATCATCATCATCATCCTCACCCTCACCCCCATCCTCATTATCATCATCAGCATCATCATCAGCAGCATCATCAGCAGCATCAGCATCAACATCATCATCGCCCCCATCATCACCCTCATCATCACTACCATCAAAACCACCACTCGACATCCTCATCACCATCGTCAACCCTCCCGCTCCGCAGCAGCCGCACCCCCTCCTGCTCAGCAGCAGCCTCCCTCTACCCCCTCCTCGTGCGCAGCACCAGCGACAGACGAGCCCCCCTCGGAGAGGCCCTCCACCGGAGCAAGCCCGACGGCAGCAAGCCCGCCGACCTCATGCTCCGACAGCCGCCCAGCCCCCCTTCTCCTCCGCAGCAGCAGCCCTCGTGTTCCTCTCCCTCCTTCTCGTCCTCGTCCTCGCCCTCCTCCACCTCTTCCTCCTCTTCCTCGTCCTCCTCCTCCTCCTCCTCCACCTCCCCTTCCTCCTCTTCCTCCTCTCCCAGTCCTGCGTCATCTTCAGGAGCGAGTCGACGCAGTTCAGCTGCCCTCGCTTGCAGGCGGTGCGCAGCGCGGTCTCGATGTCGCCAGCGCCCGCCTGGCCGCGACGGCACCCGCGGAAAGTGCACGAGCAGAGTCGGCGCGGGTCTCGGCCGCTTAGGTCCTTTTGTCTCAGGCTGAGAATCCCAATGCATGCTATCACGAGGGGGGAGAGATAGAGAGAGAGAGGAACCAAGCACGAACGAAAGCGGGAAGGATATATATATATATATGTATCAAAAAATGAAAACAGTGAAAGCATGACACACATGGGTATCGAGAGAGAGAGGGGAAGAAGGAGAGCGCGCGAGATGGAGAGCAGATCCGAGAGACCGAGAAAGAGGGAGAGGTGCACGCACGAGTGCGATCGAGGAGAGGAGGACACGGAGGAGCGTTCTGGGGCAAATCTCATGTGGCTGTCACAGGACTTGCCGCTGTTAGCTCCCGCTCCCTTCCCTCCTCTTCTTTCATTGGCCAGGTACCACAGCTACGAGGCCGCTCCCGGCCCCCAGCGGCGAGCGCAGCGGCGCCGCCGAAAACACGGACAGGCAAAGAATAGGAGTGGGCGGGCGGGACAAGCGGTCCCACCCTTGAGCCCCAAACAGGCCAGGTAGGCGGCGAGCGCGCGAGGAGGCACAGGAGGGGGGCCAGCGGGGATTCTAACTTTGCTTCACCTCCGTGAATCCGAATTCTCAACAGAACATCGGAGGTTTGGTGCGACACCGAAGTGAAACGGAGACCCCCTTACCCCGAAATCGGCTCCAGGTTCCTGCTCGTGTCGTGCGTGCGGGCGAGTGGAAAGATACCACCGTGGCCGAGGCGAAACCGTGTCGAACGGTTCGGCCCCCGCCCCGTTGCCCGGCGGTGGGTGACCCGATGGTGCCCCGTTGGTGTCCCGATGATGTCCCGATGGTGTCCCGATGGTGTCCCGATATGGTGTCCACATGGTGTCCGCATTGTGTCCCGATGGTGCCTCGATGGTGTCCCGATAGTGCCCCGATGGTGTCCCGATGGTGTCCCATAGTGTCAAAATTGTGTCCGAATGGTGTCCCGATGGTATCTCGATGGTGTCCTAATGATCTCCCGATGGTATCCACGTGGTACCCCGATGGTGTCCAGATGGCGTCCCGATGGTGTCCCGATGGTGTCTGCATGGTTTCCAAATGGTGTCCGAATGGTGTCCCGATGGTGTCTCGATGGTGCCCCTCTGTTTTCCCGATTGTGTCCAAATGGTGCTCGGATGGTGTCCCATTGGAGCACCGATGGTTGTCCGGATGCTTGACCCGTGAGATCGATAGATAGATGGACACTGAGATCGATGGATAGTAAGTCGGATCGATACTGAGATCGATAAATCGATTACACCAGAGAAAACCAAAGCAGTGGACGTCAAACTTTTCACAGGTACCTCAATTTGCCTTCCTCCCGCCCTAACCGAATTCGAATAGACGTTCTAGTCCAGTCTGGTTGTCATATGTTGATTTCTCTCTATGTTTTGTGTCTCTCTCTCTCTCTCTCCTCTCTCTCTCTCTCTCTCTCGCTCTCTCTCTCTCGCTCTCTCTCTCTCTCTCTCTCTTTCTCTGTCTCTCTCTCTCTCTCTCTCTCTCTTTCTCTGTCTCTCTCTCTCTCTCTCTCTGTCTCTCTGTTTCTCATTATTTCTCTCTCTCTCTCTCTCTCTCTCTCTCTCTCTCTCTCTATCTCTCTATGTATCCTCTCTCTCTCTCTCTATATCTCTATCTCTCTCTATCTCTCATTCTCTCTGTGTATGCATATATACAGATGGGTTTAGATAGATACACCTCCATGTGCACACATGTGTATATATAAATATACATACAAACAAACAAACATACATACATATATGCATGCCTATATATATACACAAACGTATATACATACATACAAGCATACATATATGCATATATACGTACATAGATACATGACTACATACCTACATGTAGACCTACATGCCTGGAGATCTACATACCGACCTACATACATTCATACATGCATACATTCCTACAGTCATACATGCATACATTTATACATTCAACATACATGCACACATGCATAAATGTATGCGTACATGCATGCATACGTGCAGCCATGCACACATGCATACATGCATACACGCATGCATGGATGCAAACATTTATACTTGCACAAATGCAAACATACATGCATGTACACACACACATATACATGTAGACATACACACATGCATGCATATAGACATGCACGAATGCATACATGCATGCATGCATGCATACATATATGCATACATACATGCAGACATACATGCACTCGTGCACCTTCACATACCTACCAACATGCATGCATACAAACATACGTACATGCATGCATGAATGCATATACCCTTACACACATACACACATCCACACACATACACACACGTACACACATACGTACATACACACATACATACATACATACATGCGTGCATGCATGCATACATGCATACATACATATGGACGTAGATACATGCATTACAAATGTACATGCGCGCATGCATGCATACATGCATACATACATATACACATAAGTTGACTATGTATTTTATGTATTCCCAGATATACATATGATCCACCTCTCTAATTATGTATTGTTCATTGTTGTCTGGTTCTCTCTCTCTCTCTCTCTTGCCATAAGTTGGGACATCGTAGTGAAACAGAGACACCCCCCCACCGAGAAATCGGTTTCGGATTCAGGTTCGTGTCGTGCGTGCTGGCAAGGCGAAACTGCATGGGTGGGCGAGAGGAATGAACCCGCCGCTGCCAGGGCGGAGCCGAACCAAACGCTGCTGTCCCACAGGTTGGCCAGCAGTGGCCCTGTGGTATCCCGATGGTGTCCCGATGGTGTCCCCACGGTGTCTCGATGGTGTTCCGATGGTGTCCCGATGGTGTCCCGATGGTGTCCCAATGGTGTCCCTTAGTGTCCCCATGGTGTCCCGTTGTGTCCCACGGCGCGAGGGTGTCCCGTGCCAGGCTACATGATATGCTATATCGTGCGAGCGATAGTAACATCGATGGTGAGATCGATGCTGAGCTCCATCGAGTGAGATCGAAGGTGAGATCGATAGTGAAATCGATAGTGGGACTAGTAGTGAAGTCGATTGAATGAGATCGATGATGACATGGATGGTGAGATCGATACGAAGATCGACAGTGATATCGGTAGTGGTATTGATTGAGTGGGAGCAAAAGTGAAATCGATCGTGAGATCGATTGAGTGGCTTGATATCGATAGTGGCATCGATGATGACATCCATAGTGAGACCGATGGTGAGAGGAATCGTGAGAACGATCGTGAGATCGTTCGTGAGATTGATCGTGAAATCGATGATGAGATCGATAGTGGTATCAATAGAGTGATCGACATTGAGATCGATAGTAAGACCGACAATGACATCGGTAGTTAGATCGAAAATAAAATCGATTGAGTGAGATGGATGGTGAGATCGATGGTGAAATCGATAATGACATCGACCGGCAACCTGGGAACCCAAGACCCAAAAACTGGAACCCTGGGAACCCTGCCGCCCACCGAAATCGGCCCTGAACCATGAACCGGGAATCGGGGAATCCAGAACCGGGAACCCGGAAACCCGGCAGCCTACAGAAATCGGCCGGGAACTTTCGCCAAATCTGTCAACCTCCGGTAGGAACCCTTCAGTGCAAACACTAATTGCGGAAAAGTGGGACCGATTGTGAGGCCGACGACGAGACCGATTGATAGCGAGACTGAAATCCGCCGACCCTGTCGGCGTGTGTGAGGGGCTTTTCCGTTCGAGCCGTCATCTCCGTCATTCTTTGTACTCGTCGTCTCTGTCCTTCCCTTTCCCTGGGAGACCTCTTCCCCTGGGCTCCAGCCAAGCCGACCTTGAGCAACCTCGTAATTGAGTCGAAGGGAAGCCCCTTCCCTTGGATCCCTCCCCCGCCGGGAGGGGGGGGGGGTGTCGACCCCCCCCCCGGGTCAGATACGACGCCCCCCCCTGGGACTCCTCTTCCCCTGGGCTCCAGCCAAGCCGACCTTGAGCAACCTCGTAATTGATCGAAGGGAAGCCCCTTCCCTTTGATCCCTCCCCCGCCGGGAGGGGGGGGGGGGTGTCGACCCCCCCCGGTCAGATACGACGCCCCCCCTGGGACTCCTCTTCCCCTGGGCTCCAGCCAAGCCGACCTTGAGCAACCTCGTAATTGAGTCGAAGGGAAGCCCCTTCCCTTTGATCCCCCCCGCCGGGAGGGGGGGGGGGGTCGACCCCCCCCCGTTCAGATACGACGCCCCCCCTGGGACTCCGTCTTCCCCTGGGCTCCAGCCAAGCCGACCTTGAGCAACCTCCCCCCCGGGACTCAACCCTCTTCCCCTGGGCTCCAGCCAAGCCGACCTTGAGCAACCCCTGGGCTCCAGCCAAGCCGACCTTGAGCAACCTCGTAATTGAGTCGAAGGGAAGCCCCTTCCCTTTGATCCCTCCCCCGCCGGGAGGGGGGGGGGGTGTCGACCCCCCCCCCGGGTCAGATACGACGCCCCCCCCTGGGGCTCCTCTTCCCCTGGGCTCCAGCCAAGCCGACCTTGAGCAACCTCGTAATTGAGTCGAAGGGAAGCCCTTTCCTTTTGATCCCTCCCCCGCCGGGAGGGGGGGGGGGGTGTCGACCCCCCCCCGGGTCAGATACGCCGCCCCCCCCTGGGACTCCTCTTCCCCTGGGCTCCAGCCAAGCCGACCTTGAGCAACCTCGTAATTGAGTCGAAGGGAAGCCCCTTCCCTTTGATCCCTCCCCCGCCGGGAGGGGGGGGGGGTGTCGACCCCCCCCCCGGGTCAGATACGACGCCCCCCCCTGGGACTCCTCTTCCCCTGGGCTCCAGCCAAGCCGACCTTGAGCAACCTCGAGCAACCTCGTAATTGAGTCGAAGGGAAGCCCCTTCCCTTTGATCCCTCCCCCGCCGGGAGGGGGGGGGGGTGTCGACCCCCCCCCCGGGTCAGATACGACGCCCCCCCTGGGACTCCTCTTCCCCTGGGCTCCAGCCAAGCCGACCTTGAGCAACCTCGTAATTGAGTCGAAGGGAAGCCCCTTCCCTTTGATCCCTCCCCCGCCGGGAGGGGGGGGGGGGTAGCGACCCCCCCCCCGGGTCAGATACGACGCCCCCCCCTGGGACTCCTCTTCCCCTGGGCTCCAGCCAAGCCGACCTTGAGCAACCTCGTAATTGAGTCGAAGGGAAGCCCCTTCCCTTTGATCCCTCCCCCGCCGGGAGGGGGGGGGGGTAGCGACCCCCCCCCCGGGTCAGATACGACGCCCCCCCCTGGGACTCCTCTTCCCCTGGGCTCCAGCCAAGCCGACCTTGAGCAACCTCGTAATTGAGTCGAAGGGAAGCCCCTTCCCTTTGATCCCCCCCCGCCGGGAGGGGGGGGGGGGTGGCGACCCCCCCCCCGGGTCAGATACGACGCCCCCCCCTGGGACTCCTCTTCCCCTGGGCTCCAGCCAAGCCGACCTTGAGCAACCTCGTAATCTCTTGCTGCGCATTGCGAACAGGGTCGGCGGCACCGGCCGTCAGGCCTTCGCAATATTGATAGAGACGTAGAAACAGATATGGAGATCAATGGTGAGAATGATAAACAGATACTGAAACCGATTGTGAATCAGTGCGGTCCATCGTGAGACCGATAGATCGGCAGCGAGCCCGGTAGTGAGATCGATACACAGATAGTGAGATCGATAATGGAATCGATAGCGGAATCGATTGTGAGATCGATAGTGAGACCGATAGGGCAATCGATAAAGAAATAGTGTGATCGATAGCGGGACACTGAGGCCGATTAGGGAGATCGAGAAAGGATTGGTGGACAGATGGACCACAATGATGTCCCGATGGTGTCCCGATGGCGTTCCAAAGGTGGCACTCATGTCTCCAAGGTGTCCCAATGGTGTCCCATCGCAGTTACCTTCAGCTGGTTCCCCCCACAACCTCTTTCTCATAACTCAACACCCCCTACAACACCAGGTCGAAAGAATAATAATAATAACAATCCGCCGGTCCACTTGGGGGGAGCCAACAGATGCGAGGCGTAGGTATTCCTGCTCCTGTAACAATTCAAGTTCCAAGCGTTACGATTACAATCCAACCGTCCAACGTGCTCAGCACTACATTTTCCTGGGGGCCGGCACTCGGACATCGAGCGAAAGGCCTGGGCGGTGGCAAACCGCACAGCTGACCGTCTCGTCTCGGGCTGAGACGGCCTTCTGTACACACATTTGGAAAGGAACCACGGGGCCCCGCGCGCACAGGAGGCACGAGCACGAAGCGGCTGAACAACTGTAAGTTGTGAGTGCAAAGGGAATAAGAAGAAAGGAGAGGGAGGAAGAAGGGGGGACAGGGGCGAGAAAAATGCTGCAGAAGCACTACCGCGAGGGTGAAAGGATGCAAGCACAGTACACAGCCCAACTGTCCAACGCGCTTCAGCCTCGGCGGAATGAGCGAAAGTTCAGCACTACATTTTCCTGGAGGCCGACGCTCGGACATCGAGCGAAAGGCCTGGGCGGCGGCATACCGCACAGCTGGCCGTCTCGTCTCGGACTGAAACGGCCCTCTATACACCAGCGCTCGTAGGCCTGCGCTTGAGACGGCCCCTCGGGAGGACCCCAAGCCCCTCGCGGCGCGCGCTCAGGAGCCTCCAGCTGAAGGTCGCCTTCAGGGCAGCAGCGCGGCCCAGGAGGTCATCATTCACTGCGCTCAGCGACCGCGCCAGGGTCGCGGGCTTTCCATAGATCCGACACGACTCCAAAGAGGCACAGCGGCCACGCACTTGCACGTCTTCATTCTTCACCTTGTGCACAACAGCATCGTGGGATGGGCCAGCGCGCCGAAGCCCATGCGGGACCACACGGAAGCTGAGCGCGGCAGATGCGGCTCGTTACTCCTTCTCGAAGTCGGCCAGCTTGAGCGCGCGGAACACCCGCTCGCTCGGCCGGAGGCCCGCCACCAGGACTTCCAGCACGTCGCAGACCCACTGTCGGTCGCGGGCGCCCACCAGCACGCTGGCGTCGAAGCGGCGATTCTCCGCAGGCTTGGCGTCGAACCCCGCAGGCGCTACGTTCATGGCCCACCCCTGCGCCGTGGCGCCTCGACGCGGCCGCCCGACAGCGCCCGCGGCGAGGTCGAGGCCCTCCGACGGCCGGAAGCAGCAGTCGAAGCTGACAGCCCCGCAGGCGGCCATGAGGGCCATGCGCAGACAGTCCTCGCCCACCGCCCTGCCCAGGAAATAATCGAGGACGAGCAGCGCGAGCTCGACGGCGGGCGGGTCGCGACAGTGCTCTGGCGACGACCGCGCGAAGGCCAGGATGGAGAGCCGGGTCTTGGGCAACAGGTCAGGTGAGCGCCGCGGCCAGTCTTTGACAAAGGCGACCCCGTGGAAAGCGCACCTCGCGGCGGTGACCGCGTCGCCCGCGCGGTAGAGGCCTTCGATGTAGTCCACCATGATGCGGTCCCAGGCGTCGCAGTTGCCCTTCCTCAGCAGCTGTCCGACAGCGCGGGCTACCGCGGCGCAGCGCTGCCCATGCCTCTTGCGGGTCGCGGATGTGACCACCAGCTTGCGCAGGAACCCGGGCTCCTTGACGTTGCGACGCCGGGCTCGCCGCCCACGGCGTCGCTGTCGCTCGCTAGCACCGGTGCTGCTCAAGGATGCCGAGCTCGGCGGCGAGGTCGAGCCCGCACCGGCGCTGGCCCGCCCCCTCCCACGCGAGCCGCGCGCGTCGCGGGACCGCGGGGAGCGCCAGACACCGTCGGCCGCCGTCGGGGCCGACCGCCCTGAGAAGGTCGGTCTCGCAGCAGGCCTCCAGACAAGACCGGCCGGGAAAGCGCCGCGCTCGCGTCGGAGCGGCATCCCACAGTAACCCCGCCACGGCCCTGCATAGAGCAGGAGGGCGCGCAGCAGCTAGAGACGCCCGCCACCGCCAGACCCACGAAGGGCGGCGCACTTTGCCTCGGAGGACGACGCGCTGTTGGCAACCAGGGCAGCGCCGCGCCACGGACCCGAAGCGCTCGACGTTGCAGGCGAGCCCGGTCGGCCACGCGGCCCCGTAGGCGCACTTGTCAACCAGGTAGGGCTCGCAGTTGAGTCGGCGGAGCTGTCGCGCCAGCGGCTGCCACTGCAAGAGCCGCGACGCCCACGGGTTCTCCAGCACCACGCGCATGCCACGCCGAGCACAAGCATCCAGCACGCGCACGGTGAACCGCGCGCAGGCAAGCCCAGCGCAGCCGACGGCTCCTTCGCGCTGGGCGTGCCTGGCAGTGCTCCAGCGGGCGCAAGGCGTGCCCAGCGCGACGGACAACGCCAGCCAGTTCTCGATCCAGCCGACGATGACGTCCGCGACCTCCCGGCGGCTGACGTGGAAGTGCGGCCCGAGCTCGAGGTAGACCAGCGCGGCCACGGCGAGGCCGAGCGCGGCGACGCAGGCGGTGAGCCGCATGCAGCCTGCGAAGACCTCTAGGAGATACTGCTGCTGCGGAGGCGGCCGCCGATCGCAGGGCCCCCGCGGCTGCTCATCCCGGCGGCGTCGGGCAGGGGGCAGCCGCTCCAGCGGGTCGGCGGCAGGGGCGGCGAGGGCCAGGCTCGGCGGCGCCGGGGCTTGCTCCGCGGCGAGCAAGGCGCCTCGCGGCCGCCCGGCGCCCAGCTGGCGAGCCGCCGCCCCGCGCCGAACCTCGCCCGGTCGAAGATGGGGAAGCCGACTGCCGTGGTCACTCGGGTTGCGGTGCGTCTCGATGCGCCGCCGCGCCCAGAGAACGTTGCTCGCCACTTGCCAGGCCGCCCCGCGTCGGACCAGCGCCAGCAGGTCCCACGTGCGCGACCTCCCCCGCCCCGTCGCCAAGACCTCCGACACGCTGTCACCCAGGGGCCAGGAGGACCGTGGAGTGGTGGCCTGGGTCGACGCAGTACTCCTCGAGCCCCGCGAGCTCAGCACGGGCCTCAAGGTTGTGGATCTTGTCGGGCCGCTTCCACTTGCCGACGAGGAGGAGGAGGAGGAGGAGGAGGAGGAGGAGGAGGAGGAGGAGGAGGAGGGGGAGGGGGAGGAGGAGAGGAGGAGGAGGAGGAAGGAGGAAGGAGGGGAGGAGGAGGAGGAGGAGGAGAGGAGGAGGAGGAGGAGGAGGGGGAGGAGGAGGAGGAGGAGGAGGACGACGACGACGACCACCGCTTCCCAGCGCCTTGGATCCCCCCAGGAAGCACTGAGGGTCGGCACGCGGCCCACGTCCTCCACGAGCGGCTGGCGCTCGGGCACGGAGGCGGGCCCTCGCGTCGGCGACGTCACGCGGCAGGTGCTCACGGTGCTCTCCGTACCCGCCCTCGTCGTCTTCAGCCGTACCCCCTTGGAGGTACACCTTCCTTGCCTGTCACGTGCATTTAGTGCAGCCCATGAAACAAGGGAAGAGAGGACGGGTGGAAGGGGAAGGGAGAAGAACAGGGCACGAGACAAATTAGCAGGAGGGGGGCAAGGAGCACAAAACGAGTGGCAGAACCAGACGGGCGGATAGGGTGGGCAGACCCATAGAGGGCAGGTCGGGAAGACGGGCCCGAGCGACGAGGTCGAGCAGGCGGGTTGCTGAAGCCTGCATGAATCGCGAGGAACTCTCGAGCGATAGCGCGATTCCCGAGCAAATCGCGAGAAAAGCCAAAGCGAGAGCGTGATTCCTCAGCGACGAGGGCGCAGTCTGAATAAATTGCGAGGAAATCCCACGCGAGAGCGCGATGCGCACATGAATTGTGAAGAAGTCCCGCGCGAGAGCGCGATTTGGGAAGAAAGCGTGGGGAAGTCTCAGGCGGTAGCCGTTGTTGTTGTAACTCGGGGGCCAGCGGCCCAATTTGAGCCGAGTGACCTGCCCTGCTGACAATAAACCGGGTGTGAGCCCCGGGGGAAGCACTTCAATTGAAAAAAACACGATGGTCGCCGAAAGGGATCACAAGACTTATTGTCCAGCAACGAGAGTTCAACAACAACAACAACATCAACAACAACAGCAGCAACAACAACAACAACAACAGCAACAACAACAGCAACAACAACACTAACAACAACAGCAGCAACAGCAACAGCAACAGCAGCAGCAGCAGCATCAGCATCAGTGGCATCAGACTCGCAGTCATCTGCATCACCCTGGTCCCCCCGCCTTGCCGAAGAGCTCTTGCAGCACGTTGGCTCCCGCGGATGCGCTGCCCGCGGCTGCCCCGTCGGGCTGGCTCGGCAGGGCCTTCCGCAGGATAGCCTCCACCTCGGGGAGCAGGAGGCCCCCATCCTCCCTGAGAGGGAGGGCCTGAGGGAGAAACGAGGAGGGAGAAACATGGACAGGAGGAAGGCGAGGACGACGACGACAACGAAAGGGGAATGGACGAAGCCTGGGGTACGGGGGAGGAGCAGGGGAGATGGAGAGGAGAGGGGGAGGACGGGGGAAGGGGATAATCGGGGGAGAAAGGGAGGAGGAGGAGGAGGAGGGAGAACAGGAACAAGGAGGATAAAAAGCACCGTAGACGTAAAGAAATGTTAACAATCAGTAGCGCGAAGAAGAGTCCCCCTCGGCTTTCATTCCGTCTGAACCTCCTGTCTCCTCCTCCCTTCTCCTTGCATCCCTCCTAAGCCCTCTCCTTCTCCTCTTCCTCATCCTCCTCATCATCATCATCATCTTCATCTCTCCTCTCGTCTCCTCTCCTCTCCTCTCCTCCTCCTCCTCCTCCTCCTCCTCCTCCTCCTCCTCCTGCTTCTGTTCCTGCTCCTCCTCATCGTCCTCGTCCTCGTCCTCCTCCTCCTAATCCTGCTCCTCCTCATCCTGGTCCTCGCCATCATCATCAACATCATCAGCATCATCAGCATCATCATAATCAGCATCACCATCATCATAATCCTCCTCCTCCTCCTCATCGTCATCATCACCACCATCATCATCATCATCATCAGCAGCATCATGAGCAGCGTCATCAGCATCATCATCATCATCATTATCAGCATTATCAGCAGAAGCATAAATCATCAGAAGCATCATCATCATCAACAGCATCGTCATCAGCATAATCATCACCAGCAGCATCAGCATCAGCAGCATCAACATCAGCATCAGCGTCAGCATCAGCAGCACCAGCATCATCGTCGTCATCATCGTCCTCAAAATCAGCATCATCAGCATCACCATCAGCAGCATTAGCAGCATCACAATCATCAACAACAGCATCATCATCAAATCGAAATCAGCATCATCAGCAGTATCATCATCATCAACATCATCATCAGCAGCAGCATAAAGCATCATCATCATCAGCATCAGCATAATCATGTTCATCAGCACCACTGTCACCATCATCGTCATCATCATCAGTAGCATCATCATCAGTGGCAGCGTCATCATCATCATGATCATCACCCTCAGCAGCATCATCATCGGCATAATCACCATCATCACCATCATCATAAGCACCAGCATCCACATCATCATTATCATCATCATCATCATCATCATCATCATCATCATCATCATCAACAATATCGTCATCATCATTGTCAGAAGCATCATCATCAGCACCATCAGCATCAGCATCACCCTCATCGTCATCATCATCATCGCCATCATCATTGTTATGTTCATCATCATCATCATAATCATCATCATCATTATCATCATCATCATCATCAGCATCATCATCATCATCATTATAATCATCATCATCATCATCATCATCATCATCATCATCATCATCATCATCATCACCATCACCATCCCCATCCTCCTCCTCCTCCTCCTCCTCCTCCTCTTCCTCCTCCTCCTCCTCCTCCTCCGCCGCCTCCGCCTCCGCCTCCGCCTCCTCTGCATCCTCCTCCTCCTCCTCGTCCTCCTCTTCCTCCTTCTCCTCATCCTCCTCCTCCGCCTCCTCCTCCTCCTGCTCCTGTTCCTGCTCCTTCTCCTCCTCCTCCTCCTGTTCCTCCCTCCTCCTCCTCCTCCTCCTCCTCCTCCTCCTCCTCCTCCTCCTCCTCATGCTCCTCCTCTTCCTTCTCCTCCTCCTCCTCCTCCTCTTCCTCCTCCTCCTCCTCCTTCTCCTCCTCCATTCCTTGTCCTTGTGAATACTTCCTCTTTGTCGCACCCCGAGGCTGGTCGGAAGGGTGGGCCGGGCGTCTCGCCTCAGACGTCCTCGCCACCGGAAACCCTGAAGCTTAAGAACCGCCAGCAGGTTCACAAATGCCGGGCGGGTGGTTTTCAAAATGTGGCTCTCGCCCCAGCGTCGCGCACACTCGTGTGACAAATCGCAGCAAGAGTTTCACGGATGCAGTCGTAAGCCCTCATCTCGTCCTCGACATCGCTGTGGTCGGAAAATCGATGCCGACATCTAACACAACATGGGCCACGGAATCGCGCATGAACGAGCTGCGCGTGAGGAAAATTGGTGACTGTGTTCCCGCAGAGGGAAGGTCGAGTGCGGGGAATTCAACGTACTCAACGTTTTCTCGGCATCACCCTTCCCCTTTTCCCCTTCGTACACGGATTCTGAAAGTGACTGTCACTAGTAGTAGTGGAAGAAGATGCTATGCAACAGGTTCGGTAGTGGCTCACTATCGCACCTGTTGCATAGCATCCTCTTCCCAGAGCGGTCCATGGGGTTCAATGTTCGGCCCTTTCCCTTGCCAGTAGAATGGCATCGGCTCCGACCTTTCCCCATAAAGATTTTGTTCGTAGTCGGTATCCGTTCAGGACGCAATAAAAATAGCACAACCACGACACTTGAACCGTCGGTTGTGGCGCTCAACCTTGCCACGCCCCTTACCCCCGTCTGTGAAAGACTTTGCTGGCTGCCCGACGGACCCGTCGGATATGGTTTTGAAGAACAGTCGCCATCGACGCATGCTGAGAACCCAAAAAAGTTGTCAGCGGTCTTCGCGTCTCCTAGCCCTCTGAGTATGTCTGTCATGTCTGAGGGCTCGACTCATTCCGAGAATACTGTGTTTGCGTTGGTCCCAGAATCGGCGGGCGAGTTCCCGTTAGAGGCTGAGCCCCAAAGGGCGGTCGAACTGTCCGGTGCAGTGTAGGAGGCAGGATCAGTAGGCTGTCCCCAGCCTTGGTGTGACGATGATGATGATGATGATGATGATGATGATGATGATGGTGATGATGATGGTGATGGTGATGATGGTGATGATGCATGACTTCTGCCAGCTCCCTTGCCAGCTACTAGCCGCAGTTGTTTCCGGGCTGTGTGGGTCGTCAGCCCAGACGTTGGTAAGCGCGGTCTGATCTCTGCCGGCGGTGGCCACGTATGCATTTGCGTTCCCGCGCCCGCCGCCTCCCACCAGCACGTGCCCGATGTTGCCGGGTGCGTGCTCGGCTGAGCGGCCGAAGCTGCGCATGCGGTCCAGCAGCTCGGCACACTGCTGCCGTGTGCGTGGCATTTGGCCATGCTGTGGTCGAAGTGGCTGAGCAGCTCTGCCAGGGCCGAACCGCAACGCTCTGAAGAGCAGTGTGGCGAGCAACTGAAAGTTCGGGGTGGCAAAGCCTACGGAATCGGCGTCAAGACGGGGGATCTCGAAGCGAGCGCGGATTGAATCGTTCTCTCGCCCGGTTCGGGCCTCAAGTCGATGAGCGCAGTTCCTCAGGCGAGTTGGCGCTCATCCTCTAGATTCTCGGACTTGGCGCTAATGAGAAGCACGCTGTCTTGTATATAGGGAAACGAACTCTATACACCGACGCTTTTTCCGACCCTGCGCCGAAATGCGCACAGGAACGCGGATCTTGGTGCATACGGGATCCTGGTGTATACATGTTTCGCTGCTTCCCTTGAAGAAACGGGGGAGATGTATACAGCACACCACCCCGACGTCGTCCCCGACGACGTCAAAAAAGTCCTGAGATTGAAAAACCGCTCGCCACTGGTACTGTATATTTTTTCCGATGATGACACAGCAGCTGAGGGCCCCTTAAACGCGACCCGGGGGCGAGGAGCCACCGAGACTTTCGGCGACAGCCGAACGCCTTATGTACACTATGGTACCAGTCCTCTACTCAAAAGCGTTCTGACAGAGCCTGCTGAATACGACATCGTTACAGTACCCCGAAGCAAAAATTTGAAATGGCCCCGGACTCGGGATCCTGGCGGAGGGTCGCCACTGGTACTGTAGATGCTCCAGTTTCCGAGTACAGTCCCCCTTTCGTCGAGAGAGCGCGCCCGTGGTACCCTCCCAGAGACGGGGGGTCCCCCCTTTAGCTGCCCCCCCCCTTGGACCTCCCCTGCCGGAAGCACCCCCCCCTCCTCTTGCTGCGCCCCTCGGAAGCGAAAGCCCCCCTCCTCTTCGCGCTCAGGAACCTCCTCCTCCTCTCCTCCTCCTCCTCCTCCTCCTCCTCCTCTCCTCCTCCTCCTCCTCCTCCTCCTCCTCCTCCTCCTCCTCCTCCTCCTCCTCCTCCTCCTCCTCCTCCCATCATTTACATGAGGGCGTCAATCGCCACCGGAGGGGGCCGAGGACTCCTCTCGGGACCCTCGGCCAACGAAGACGGCCCTAGAGGAGGGTGCAACGTAAGTCCACACCTTGACAACTTCCCATGATGGCGTCAACTGCCACCCCGCGGTTGTCCCCCTCATGGGCTAAAGGGGGAGGGGCTTGGAAGCCAACTCCCCTTCGGCTGAAAGGAAAGAGCGCCGACGACCAGAAGGGCGCCGAAAACCAACAGAGCGCCGAAAACCAAGGAGCCACCGAAAAACAAAAGGGCGCGAAAACCAGAGGCGCGCGGGAAACCGAAGCAACGGCGAAAATCGAAAGGCGCCGAAAACCGAAGGTGCGCCAAAAACCAACAGGGCGCCGAAAACCAAAGGAGCGCCGAAAACCAAAGGAGCGCCGAAAACCAAAAGGGCGCCGGAAACCGGAAGGGCGCTGACAACCGAAAGGGGGCCGAAAACTTAAGGAGTGCCAGAAACCAAAACAACGCCGAAAAGCAAAGGCACCGAAAACCAACAGGCGCCGAAAACCAAACGAATGCCGAAAACCAAAGGGGCGCAGAAAACCAAAAAGAACTTCGAAAACCAGCGGGGCACCGAAAACCAAAGAGAACCCGAAAGAGCGCCGACAACCAGAGCAGCGCCGAAAACCAAAAGGCGCCGAAAACCAAAGAGCACCGAAACCCAGAAGGGCGCCAAAAACTTAAAGGGTCGCCGAACTTAAAAAGGACGCCGAAACCAAAGGGGTGCCGAAAACCAATTTGGCGCCGACAACCAAAGGGTCACCAACCACCAAAAGGGCACCGAAAACCAAAGAGGTGCCGAAAACCAAAGGACGCCGAAAACCACAAGTGCGGAGAAAACCAACGAGGCTTCGAAAATCAAAGGAGCACCGAAACCCAAAGGGGCGCCCAAAACCAAAGGAGCACCGAAACCCGAAAATGCGCCGAAAACCAAAGAGGCAAGGAAAAAAACAAGGGTGCGCAGAAAAGCACAAGGAGTACGAAAATCCCCAAAGAGCCGAACACAAAAAGGAGCGCCGAAAACAAAAAGAGCGCCAAAAACCAAAAGGGCGCCGAAATGCAAAAAGACACCGAAAACTCCAGAAGATCCTCCAGGAGAGCCCGAAGAGGCAAAAAGTGTTGTTTGTCCTTCGATGTTTGAAGGAATTTGAATATGTTCGGTCTTCCGACGGCCCAACGTAGCCCAAAAGCATCCCAATATCGCCCCAAGATGGTCCCAAAGGCCTCCAAGACGGCCCCAGGACGGCCCAAGAAGCCTCCAAGACGGCCCCGAAGAGGTCCTCAAGACGGCCCAAAAGGGCCTCCAAGACGCCCGTGATGGCCTCCAAGACGGCCCTGGAGCACGCCAAGAGGGCGCCAAATCGGTCCAGAGAGGCCCCCAAGACGGCTCCCGACGGCGTCACACGGGCCAGGAACGCCCTAAGACGGCCCAAGAGGCCCCCGAGAAGCCCCATGGTTAGTACTTAGTAGTAAGTAGTTAGTAGTCAGTAGTAAGTAGGTAGAAGTTAGTAGTTAGTAGTTAGTAGTTAGTAGTTAGTAGTTAGAAGTTAGTAGTTAGTAGTCGTAGTAGTAGTAGTAGTAGTAGTAGTAGTAGTAGTAGTAGTAGTAGTAGTAGTAGTAGTAGTAGTAGGAGTAGTAGTAGTAGTA
>CAUYUJ010008350.1:0-7500 GCA_963575745.1 Prorocentrum cordatum
GTGTGTCGACGTGTTGCTGTCTTGCATTGGGTAAAACGTGTTAGTAGCTGATGGCATATTCTCTGCCAGAAATGCGGCCAACGTGTCACCTCGATCATTTCGTTCCCCAATCCCGTGGTCGCCAACACATTGGTTATCGCATGAATCGCCGCCAGTGCACAACACGGCGTTCCAGTCGCCCCCCGCGACTAAGATCAGGCCCTGTTGCACCGCCTGTCATTGTACGCGTTCTAATTTTATATTCATGGCCTCTACATCTTCATCTGGATATGTGGAATCAGACATGTACACAGAGACGAGCCGAAACAACAAGTGTGCAATGTTGATGTCCAACCAAAATATACGATCGCCGCTAGTTGAAAATGACGATATGCCAGAAGCCCACCGCGTATGCACCAAAATTGCTACACCACTTCGGTTGATGGCCCCCCCGGCCCCCAAGAAGATGTGTCCGCTCTCTGTTATGAACTGTTCTTCCTCTGCAGGTCCCCACGTTTCATTCACGAGAACAGCGTCCCAGTTCCCCATAACAGATAATTCAGCCAACAATTCTTGAAATCGGTTTTTATGTTTGATCGATTGAAAGCTTTTCGCAAGAAACTGCAATGTTGTAAATGATGGAATATCCCATGCTTCTTGCTTCCCTTTTGCTTTTCTGACTGGATCAACTACCGCGCGTTGCGCTGTAAATGACGCCGTTTTGTCGCAACCTCCTGGCTGTGCCCGCGAGAGTAGACAAGCAGGAACGTCACCATCCATTGTTCTGAAATTGTCCCGTCCTCCCCCACAGCTCCTCAGAAGATTTTGACCAGAATGCAAAAATGCACGTTTGTAGATGACCTTTTTCGTGCTATTCTTGGCCTGGCACTCTTGGGCAAGCGAGTGCGTGTACGCACCCACGAACCCTACGCGTCGTCCTCTCTCCTCCCGCCACGATTGTCGAACCACTCCTCGATCTCTGCCTGCACATCGTCTTTCCTCCGATGGCTTGACCACTGCGTTGTCCGTGACGGTCGCCACAACCTTGCCCTGCAACTTGACTACGCCCTGGTTCCACAGAATGCGGACGATCTTGGGGTCCTTCTCACATTTGTCAATGGGGTGCCCCTTGATCAAACCAAGTGCTCTGTCCCGTCCCCGTGCCTTGAATGTTCGATTATCTGCAAACCAAAGTTTGGTGTCTCCCCCTATGTTTATCGACGCCCTCCGGATACGCTGGCAGAAGCCTTTCTTCGTTGCCTCCGTGGTGAACTGGATGACTCCGACGAGGGCCAAGTCCGTGAGCGTGAACACCTTCTGTGCCTTGGTCTTCCTGGAGTCCTCCTTCAAGAATCCCTCCACCTTGGATTTCAACGCCTCCGACTCCTCCGAGAAGCCTCCGACGATCACCTGACGAGATCTGGCGGTTTCTCCTGCCCCGCCCGCTGCATCTGCTCCACGTCCGCGCGGAGGCTGCGAACCGATTCCGTGGCAGAGCTCGCCCTCTCCGAAGCCCTCTCGGGCTGCACTCGCACTGACTTCGCTTCCTCCGGAAGTTCTGCCACCTCCCTCCGCCATGGCCACAACTGCTGCGCAGGCATCTTGGGGATCGCTCGAATCTCATTCATCAAGCGTCCTTCCATGTCCTCATCTCCTTCCCCCCCTCCCTTCGTCATCAACTCGTCCTCGTCCTCGTCCCATGGGTAGATGCCGGTGTTCCGATCGAAGCGCGGTGCTCCGCCGATGGGTTGCCCCCTGCCTCTCTTCCTCTCTGGTGTGCTCCCCGCTGGATGTTCACGCTTGTCGGCACGGCATGACCCACAGATGTGCCAACAGCATGCGTCACAAGCCTAGCGTCGAGTTCCACCTGGGATGATGTCCCCGCAGGTGTCGCACTCGATATCTGACTTGTGCAGCACTCTCTCCAGCCGCCTGTTAATTTCCTCATAAATCATGGTCATCGTACACTGGCACTGGAGGTCGCCACTCCAGCTGCGGAGCGCAGGCAGTCCAGGCACAAGAAAGAATGCACTTATCGATGGAAGGCGAAGCCCAGATGTGGTACTTGAGCCCCGATGTGGTGCTTGAGCCAAAATGGGCGCGGCGGGCGCATGAGCCAGGAAACGTGTGAGGGGTGTTCCACAATGGGTGCGGCGGGCGCATGTGCCACGAAACGTGTGATGGGTATGCCAAAATGGATGCGGCGGGCGCATGCGAACGCTGGCACTTGGGCCTTCGGTGGGGCTCCCTATGGAGCCACAAAACGTGTGAGGGGTGTGCCAAAATGGGTGCGGCGGGCGCATGCGATCGCTGGCAGTTGGGCCTTCGGTGGGGCTCCCTATGGGGCCACGAAACGTGTGAGGGGTGTGTTGAAACGGGTGATGACGATCATGAGACGGGGAGGGAAAGGGCAGCAGGAGGATGAGGAGTGAACGCGGGGACCCAATACCACAGGATGGTTGGCAACAAATGCAAGTGTTTCACGATTGAGGGTGGTTCCTTTTAAAAATGTGGATCTCGCTGTAGCGCCGCGCACATTCGTGTTTTGGAAGGACTCCGGATCATGAGGGTGCAGCCCTTATGTGGTTCGTGGTGTTGTGAAGTCCCAGGAATGGCATCCTGGCACGATTCATGACCTTCAGGACGCAACAGTCAGGTTGATCCGTGGCGTTAGAATCCCGAGAAGATGTTTTGGCATGCTTCAGGGTCTTCAAACGGTTGTCTTCCAACGAGGCAGTTCCTTCACTGGAAATACACCGTTGTAGGGGCCTATGAAGAGGGAGCTTGGAGGGAGAGTGTATTCCAACATCGTTGATGATTATTGAGTTTACACTGGTCCTCCTCCTCCTCCTCCTACTCCTACTCCTTCTCCTATTCCTCCTCCTTCTCCTTCCCATCCTCCTACTCCTACTCCTGCTCCTACTCCTCCTCCTTCTCCTCCTACTCCCTGTCCTCCGTGTCCTCCTCCTCCTCCTCATCATCATCATCATCCTCATCATCATGCATGTCCTATTCCACATGTTCTGTGTCCTCCTCTCCTCCGCCTTTCTTCCTCTTTTCCTCCATCCTCCCTTTCTCCTCCTCTCCTCCTCCTCCTCCTCCTCCTCCCCATCCCACTCCTCCTCCCTCCTCCTTCTCCTCCTCTTCCTCCTGTCCTCCTTCCCCTCCCTCCTCTTTCTTCCTCTCCTCCTCTGCCCTCCTCCTCCTCCTCCTCCTCCTCCTCCTCCTCCTCCTCCTCCTCCTCCTCCTCCTCCTCCCCCCTCCTCGGGGGGGCAGTGGCCTTTCCCCCGGAGCCTCAGGAGTGGAGCCTGGCGCGCAGGGGCCTCGATGCGGTCGTCCCGGGGCTTAGACCTGGCTTGCCAGGTGTGCGGGGCCAGAGGGATGCCGAGTTCCACATGGGTTCGGCCACTGGCTGGGGCTCTGGGCTCGCGGGGGAGAGAAGTTCGTTTGCCAGGCGATCAGGCGGGATGGTTTCGGGGGTGGGCGAGGCGTGAGGGGAGGCGATGACGTTGCCACCCAGGCCCCATGGCATGGTTGACACCTGGGTCAAACATCTGAGTTGATGCCCCTGGCTTGCGGGAGAGATGGATGGCCATCCCAGATAAGCAGGCGGGAGTGCCTCGGTGGTGAGCGAGGTGCGGGAGGAGGCGAAAGCCTTGTTTCCCAAGCCTCGTGGCCTGATTTTGCGGTTGGGCTGTTCCGCCCAGCTGGCACACAGAGCGCGACGCATGTAGTCCGCGAAGCCTCGCCTTATTCTGCGTCGTCGTCCTCCTCCTCCTCCTCCTCCTTCTCCTCCTCCTCCCCCTCCTCCTCCCCCTCCTCCTCCTCCTCCTCCTCCTCATCCTCCTCCTTCTCCTTATCTTTCCCCTCGTTTCGTTCGTCCTGTCGTGCCGTCTTCCGTGCCGCCTTCGGCGCCGTCTTCCGCTGGACCAGGGCTCCGGGGCAACATTCCACCTTCTGCCGCCATGTCTTGGAATGTGGAGGCCTGCCAGCGTCAAGGGAAGGGATGTTGGTGGCATCATCAGTATCCTCTTCCCTCTACGCTTCCTTCTGGATTCGTCTTCGGGATCTTCGACCAGACGAGCACACGCCAGGTCCCCATTGCCAGCGAGCGCTATCTAGGCGATCGCACCTTCACAAATGCCGAAGTGTCTGGCCTCGAGCTGATCACCAATCTGATGCACAGGCTCGGTAATGCCCCCAGTGGCTGCGGCCAACATTCACGACCTATTTGCAAACCTCACAGCACAACACAGATTCCAAGCATCAGCCTTAATCGAACTCGTCTTAGCAGGCGGCCAATCCCAATCCTCTCTCTTCCTCATCACCAGCATCATCAGTGCCATGATAACACCCTTCTTCTTCATCGTAATCAGCAGCGGCAGCACCACCACCACCACCACCACCACCATCATCATCATCATCATCATCATCAGCATCAGCATCAGCATCATCATCAGAATCATCATCATCCACATCATCGGCATCATCAACATCGTCATCAGCAGCATCGTCATCGTCATCATCAACAACAGCAACAACCTCATCACCATCATCACCAGCATCATCAGCAGTATCATCATCATGATCATCATAATCGTCATCATCAGCATCATCATGAACATCACCTTCACGCTGCTATTCCCCCTCATCCTCACATGGAACGTCCACTGTTAGCGCTCTGGGTTGGCACGCGTCCGGCAAAGCTGCCACTGCGCCAGAATAGAGAGCACGACGGCAAGAGGGTAGGAAATGATTGATTGCGGTGCGGGCTGACACATGGGAGGTGGTTACGGCCCTCTTCTGTTTCCTTCTCTTCCTCCATCTTCTCTTCTCCCTTGTCCCCCTCGGTGTGATCCGCCTCCTCCATCTCCTCGACCCACTCTGTGCACGACGAGCATGCTCGCACCCGCCCGCGGCGAAACAGGTGGAGTTCGACCTGAATGCAGAGACGCTCTCCGACCCCCTGTTCCGCACGCAGGCGGCTCCTGCGCGCCTCCACGAGGACGGCGGAGGAGGAGCCGCGGCAGCAGGGGGAGGACGAGGGGCGAGGCGGGAGAAGAACGAGACATCGGAAGACGACGAGGCGAAGATCGGGCAGGGGAGGACAGGGAGGACGAGGAGGAGGAGATAGAAGAATGAGGAAGTGCGGAGGAAGGCGAACTAGCTCGGGGAACAGGAGCCGATAGTGGCCGTGGCGGGTAATTGCTAGTGAGGTTTGGTCGTGGGGCCCCTTCCACTCGTTCATGCACTGGCATGTTTCGCTCCGTGTTTGGCAGTTGCCATTGCCCCCTTCCGTTGCCTGCTTGTTTCTTCTCTCTCTCTCTCTCCTCGCCCCGCCTTCCGCTGCTGATGCGTAGCGTGCTCTCTGGGCCTCCCCTCCTCTCTGTCTCTCGCTCCCTCTCGTCTCGCCCGGCGCTCTCCCCTCCCTCGTTCCCCTCTCGCCCCCTCGTCGCTGCTGGGGCTGTGGCTGGGGGATCGGCGTCTTGCTCCTGGACTGCAGCGCGTCTCCTTCCGTGCTTGGCACGCTGGGATGGCACGTCGCTTCTCAGTCCCCCGTGCGGCCTGGCCTGGCCGTCGCCCCCCCCTGCCTTTTCTGCCGGCGCCGCCCCGGACTGCCGCCGCGTCCCCCTCGACCTTCCTCCATCGGGTTTGGCCAGGACCCCCGGTAAGGGGACCTGGTTACTGGTAGGGCCCCGGAACCCTTGAATGGGCCAGAATCACTAAACCAGGTTTGCCATAGCTGGTGCTTCTTCGGGTGACGGCAACTCCGGTTGGTGGCATGGGACGGGGGGGGGGCGTCCCCAGTACAGATCATTAAACCCGGTCCCACTAGACCCAGTTCTGCCAACGCCCGATTCCTCCACACATTTCGATTTGGTCGTCTCAGTTTTGACGTACAGCCGACCCTTCTTCGTCGACTGATCAGTATTGGACTGAAGAGTATACCCTTTGGTGTTAAAAAACAAAAAATGCGAATGCAAGAATATTTTTTATCATGGGCAGAAAAAATGAAACATACCCAGGCATCCTTAAGACTGATCAGCAGAAAAACTGAAAAGTACCCTTTGCTGCCCAGTCTTGGACTGATCAGTCGGTCGACCCTGCCAGATCAAGGGTGTCCTTGTGTCCTGAGCTTCTTTTGCACATCCACTTCGGCACCGCCTGCTCCCCAGGCCCCGCCCGCTCCGGCCGCCTGAGGCCCCGCCTTCCTGTGCCCTGTCTCCCTAATTAAAGCTGTGCGTAGCCCGCTTAGCTTTTAACGGAAGAGGTTCGCTCTCGCCCCGCAGATCAAAAAATTGTGTCCTGAGGTTCGCGACCCGTGCCTTCTCACACTCCTGTGGCAGCGGGGCCTCGGAGGGGTCTCGTGCCCCCTCGCGTGTCCTTTCCAATCAGCCCCGACTGTAGTGTTACGCCGGGCGTCCCCCTACAGGGGGATTTTCGACGAAAAATAAAAAAATAAAAAAAAGCCCAAATATAGTCCAAAAATATACCAAAAATAGTATGGGAACTTTTGGGGGGGTATTGTTTTGACCTTTTGGGTGTATTTTGGGGGTATGCTTTATGTTTCGTCGAAAATCCCCCTGTAGGGGGACACGCCCGACATAACTGTAGTGCCAGCCAGTGCTCGAGCACGGGCTCTCCGACGCTGCGCCGCGATCAGGAAGTCCCCAGGCGGATCGCTTGGGCCAGAACGTCGACGGGAGCACGGTGTTCTCGAACGCCCTGCGGCCCCCGCTGTTTCGAGTGGCCCGAAATCTGGGCATGCTCGGATTCACAAGCGAGCAAGCCAGTTCCTCCTCCTCCTCGCCCTCCTCCATGTAGGGAGGTATTCATTCGAGGTATCAAACAGTCGTTCCTTGGGCTTGTTTGTCAAATTATCAGTCGCGTAACATGTTGCTGGACCCCATCTTCCCGTGCATTGCAACTCGTCTTTACCGGTTCCGCCGTGTGTATCCAGGGTTGAGATGGCAGAGAGTGGCGTTCACTTGTTATGACGCTTCGCGTCTATTCCAATTCCGCTTCCATCCTCCTCCTTCTCCTCCTCGTCCTACTCCTCCTCCTACTCCTCCTCCTCCTCCTCCTCGTCCTCCTCCTCCTCCTCCTCCTCCTCCTCTTCCTCCTCCTCCTCCTCCTCCCCCTCGCGATCGCTCTGCCTCTCTTCCCCCTCCCCCTCTGCCCACGCCTCCTGAGCGATGAGCCCGCAGGTCCTGGGGGAGCTCCTCGTGGATCTGCAGTCGTGCCGGATCGAGCAGCGGAAGGATCGCGGCGCCCCCCGCGACGACGACAGCGCCGACGCCCTCGGCGACGAGGACCAGGACGAAGACGACGAGCGAGCGAAAAAGGGGGAGACATGCTTGGAAGGACGCAGACGGGAGGAATTACGGTGGGAGAAGGGTCAGAGGGAGGAGGAAGAGGAGGAGGAAGAGGAGGAGGAGAAGGAGGAGCATGGATGAGGGGGAGGAAGGGCGGAAGAGGCGAGACGAGGAGAAGGAGGACGGAGCAATGGGCCGAGAGGAG
>CAUYUJ010008350.1:12500-40782 GCA_963575745.1 Prorocentrum cordatum
AGACCAGCCGATGGGTGGAATGAAACGCTGACCCAAAACGGCAACATATTTTAGTGAGGTGCGCACCAACACAACCATCACTGCAACAGATTGGTAGGGTGTAGGCCAACAAACCAAGACTGTAAAGCCGTGGCGGTGCACGGAGTGCGGACAGCTTGTAGCGAGACCACGACAGCGTGGAAACCGGAAATAAAAAGCGTCGAACTACGACGCTGATGCTCCTTCCCTAAGTATCCGCATGCAAACAGGACATCATGCAGACGATTGGATCAAACGCGTGCAATTCCGCAAGCAACAAAGTCAAATTGAGCAAGCGCTGCGGAGGGCCCGCCGCGATTGCAATGTGCCCCCGCACAGGCACCCGTGAGCCGAGGCGGACCACCCAGCCACTGCCGCCACCGCAGACGAACAGGGGGAGAAAGCGGAGCAGCGAAGACCGCGGGAGGAGACGCGCTGTCGTGCCAAGCGGCATGACAGACAACGACCGGACAGCGGACCGAGCCACCCCATGACCTACCAGACGCTTCAGAAGCCCAGCAGCTGAGCTCAATACAGCTGGCGAGGATACGCGTCCACAGAAAGGCGGCTGAGCGCGAGAGTCGCGCGGCCGCAAACGCGTGACAGCACGGCGGTGTCGCCGCGCACGGACGCGTCCCGCGGCCGAACCGGGCGCCACGGGGAGCCAGAGACAGCCCGCGACGGCCGTCTTGCAACGTCGCGAGGCTGCCAGCAGGGCCGAGCTGACGGCGCGACGCCGCCTCAGGCGGCAAACTTCGTGCAAGGGCACCGGACGCACCTGGCGACACGTGGGGCATGCCACGTGTCACAAGGGCGGGGCGCAAAAAGAGAAGGCAGGCACCACTGGCGGCGGAGCCGCGTGGGTGGTGCGCAGCGAGGCATTGGCAGCAGGTCGCCGAGCAGAAGGCGCAACGGCTTACAGAAAACATGCGCAGGCGCTTCCAAGCAAAAAGAGCAAGAGACACACACACACAGACACACACACACAAAAAAAAAACAAGCAAGCAAGCAAACAAACAAACAAACGTCGCCAGGCGAAAAGGGCGTTGAAAGAGTGTTCGGGAGCGCGTACGGACACAGTCAGGAAACGCATGCGTCGACAGCGGCGAGATCGGTTGGTGGAAGCAAGGAACCCGTACACCGTACACTGGATATCCCATGGGCGTCGACGTTGCGGACGGACGGGCTCGAGATGATTGAGTGAAGAGTTGTGGATATGTGAGTCCGCTTGATGAAAGGGGACGAGAGTGACCTTGGGCTGCATCTCTCGCTGTGACTTCGCGTGCACCTAGCGGGTTGTTGATGTGGGGGGGCGCATTGTCTTTCCCGGCCCCTGGAGAGGCCAACCTCCCGGCGCGGGAGCGGCGCCGAGGCCGAGCGTGGCGGGGCGTCGACGCCTCCCATTTGCGGCGAAGCTTGCAAACATACAAACACACGCACGCACGCACGCACGCACGCACGCACACACGCACGCACGCACACACACACACACACACACACACACACACACACACACACACACACACACGCACACACACACACACACACACACACACACACACACACACACACACACACACACACACACACAACACACACACACACACACACACACACACACACACACACACACACACACCACACACACACACACACACACACACACACAACACACACACAACACACCCACACACACACACACACACCACACACACACACACACACACACACACACACACACACACACACACACACACACACACACACACACACACACACACACACACACACACACACACACACACACACACACACACACACACACACACACACACACACACACACACACACACACACACACACACACACACACACACACACACACACACACACACACACACACACACACACACACACACACACACACACACACACACACACACACACACACACACACACACACACACACACACACGCACACGCGCACACACACACACACACACGAACACACACACACACGAAAACACGCACACACACACAGAGAGAGAGAGAAACACACAGAAACACACACACACACACACACACGCACACACACGCTCGCAAACACACACGCACACGCGTACGCGCAGCTCCCCCCCAGTGACTCGCGGAGACGGTGCTCGGCCAGGCGGCCCGCCGCCGCCCCATGCGCCACAGGGGCCGTCGCCGCCACGACGAGGGCGCGTTCCGCCTCCTCGACCTGCTTCATAATACAGTGGAGGCCCATGCCAAGAAACACCCTGCTTGCCTCCAGGGTGCCCTGGGTTTCTTGGGTTCCGATGGTTTTGCGACGGAGAGCGCGACGTTCCCACACCAAAGATTAATCGACGTCCTGCGGTCTCAGGGTTGGGTTTCATGTGGAAAGTTTCTTGTGGACTGGCCTCCACTGTATACTACGGCCACGAACTTTGGCCTAGCGTGTCGCGCCGCCGGTTCTGGCCCACCACGCGTCGGCGCGACACGCAGTCCGCATCCCAGACCCCAGGCGTCAACGCTTCGGGTGTTTCCCAGCCTCCTGCCCCGCGGAGCGGAACGACACGCCATCCGTTCGGAGGGCACAGCGTGTCGTCAGGGCCGCGGCAGCGACACGCCGAGCAAAAGTTTCTGACCGTCTGCCACGCCGCCGCGGCCTCTCGGGCGACGGCGCCTCGGCGGGGCCGTCGAGGGGCTCGCCGCGTCCGCGGGCGCGTCAGGGGCGGGGCTGCGCGGAGAGGAGCGCCACGGCCGATCGGAGGATGCCCTCCGCCGCCTGCAGGAGCCGCGCGGCCCGCCGGCGGCGAGCCCAGCCGCGAGCCCCCCGAAAGGCCCCCGGCGCCGGCGCCGAGCGGGAGCATCCTTGGCGAACCTTGGCAGCAGGACGGCGCGGCAGCGGGGTCTGCGGCGCGACGAGCTGGAGCCAAGACGGTGCTGTGCGAGGGAGGGCTGAAGGAGGAGGAGGGAGGAGGAGGAGGAGGAGGACGAGGAGGACGAGGAAGACGAGGACGAGGAGGAGAGCATGGAGGGAGGAGGAGGAGGAGGAGGACAAGGAGGGCATGGAGGAGGGCATGGAGGAGGGCATGGAGGGGAGGAGGAGGAGGGGGAGGAGGAGGAGGAGGAGGAGGAGGAGGAGGAGGAGGAGGAGGGAGGAGGAGAAGGAGGAGGAGGAGGAGGACGAGGACGAGGAGGAAGAGGAGTAGGAGGGCATGGAGGAGAGAGGCGAGGACGAGGACGAGGACGAGGACGAGGACGAGGAGGAGGAGGGCATTGAGGGCATGGAAGGGATGGAGGGGAGGAGGAGGAGGAGGAGGAGGAGGAGGAGGAGAGGAGGAGGGAGGAGGAGGGGAGGAGGAGGAGGGAGGGAGGAGGGAGGAGGGAGGGAGGAGGGGGAGGAGAGGGGAGAGGGGAGAGGGGAGAGGGGAGAGGGGGAGAGGGGAAAGGGGAGAGGGGAGAGGGGAGAGGGGAGAGGGGGAGGGGAGAGGGGAGGGAGAGGGGAGAGGGGAGAAGGGAGAGTGGAGAGGGGAGCGGGGAGAGGGGAGAGGGGAGAGGGGAGAGGGGAGATGGCGGCGGACGAGGCGAAGGAGGACAGACATAAATTTTCCCTTCCCCTCCCTCTACGGAGGATGAGGAGGAGGAGGAGGAAGAGGAGGCGGAAGATGTGGAGGAGGAGGAGGAGGCAAAACAAGGGACGAGAAGGAGGAGGAGGAGGAATGGCAGGGTAGGCAGAGGAGTGCCAGGACAAGTAGAGCCGCCCCCCCCCGTGGAGTTCTGCACCACGGACCTGCGCCTGGAGCTCACCGACAAGATCGGACAGGAGGCGAGGCCCCTGATCAGCGAAATCGCCCAGGCGCGCACTGGCCTCGCCTTGCCAACCGAGGCTCGAGGTTCGAGGATCGATGATCCAGGCTCGAGGATCGAGGGTCGGGGTTAGCGGGACCTTTCGCAGGGCCTTTTAGGGCCTGCGGTGGCGTCCCGGGACCCCGGGTGGCCTGCAGAGACCTGGAGACATCCAGGGACATTTGGAGACACCAGTCAGTAAAAAATCCACAGTTACGGATGTGTACATAGCTCTTTCACAGCACGATGTCTCAACGGAGGGTGAGGAGGAGGACGAGGAGGAGGAGGAGGCAGAGAAAGAGGAGGGTGAGAAGGAGGCGGAGGATGGTGGTCCCGGTGACGGTGATGGTGGTAATGGTGATGATGGTGATCATGGTGATGATGATGGTGATGATGATGATGATGATGATGATGGTGATGATGGTGATGGTGATGACGGTTCTGGTGATGATGATGATGATGGTGATGATGATGATGATGATGATGATGATGATGATGATGATGATGATGATGATGGTGTGGGGTTGGTGATGATGGTGATGATGGTGATTGTGATTGTGATTGTGATTGTGATTGTGATGGTAGTGTTGATGATGATGATGTTGATGATGATGATGATGATGATGGTGGTGGTGATGACGGTTATGTTGGTGATGACGATGATGATGATGATGTTGGTGATGATGATGACGATGACCATGACGATGATGTTGATGTTGATGTTGATGGTCATGATGAGTATGATGATGACGATGATGGCGATAATGATGACGATGAAGATGCCGATGATGATTATGACGACGATGATGATGATGATGATGATGGTGGTGGTGTCGATGATGATGGCAATGATGGGGACGATGACGATGCTGATGATGATGATGCTGATGAGGATGATGACGATGACGATGATGCTGATGTTGATGGTGATGATGAGTATGATGACAATGATGGTGATGATGATGATGATGACGATGACGACGACGACGGTGATGATGATGCTGGTGATGATGAGGACGAGGATGAGAATGAGGATGAGGATGGTGGGGATGCTGATGATGATGCTTATGCTTATGGTGACGACGACGATGATGATGATGATGATGATGATGATGATGATGATGATGATGATGATGATGATGATGATGATGATGATGATGGAAAGGGTGATGGTAGTGGTAATGGTCATGGTAATGGTAATGATGGTGCTGATGATGGTGATGATGATGATGATGAGAATGAACATGTTTAGCAGCAGGATAAGTGGGAGGAGGGGAAGGAGGAACGGGAGAGGAGGGATCGAACACAGTCACAGCGGGGCGTTTGGGATCACTCTATTGCTCCTCCTCCTCATCCTCCTCATCCTCCTTTTCTTCCTTCTCCTCCTTCTCCTCCTCCTCCTCATGCTCCGCAGCCGCAGCCTGAACGTTCAAGTTTCCCGTTCAAGCTGTTCACTTCCAGTCCGCGTCCGTGCCCCGCGACCTCAGCTACGAGGGTACCAAGTGCACTCTGGGCAGAGGGATACGCATCGTCAGAGTGAGGGGGCCGAATGGTCAGTCACTGTCCCTGGGTGCGTGGCTGAAGTGGGCTTCCGCGATGCGGATTGTTGTTGTTGCTGTTGTTGTTAATGGTGTTGCCAATGTTGTTAAGTTTGTTGTTGTTGCTGCTGCTACTGCTGCTGTTGTTGCTGATGCTGCTGTTGCTGTTGTAATTGCTGTTGCTGCTGTTGCTGTTGTAATTGCTGCTGCTGTTGTTGCTGTCTGTTGTCGTCGTCCCGCCCGCGACCCAGCCCGCGACCTGGCCCGCGACCCACCCACGACCCACCCGCGACCCACCGAACGACCCACCGCGCGACCCGCCCGCGACCCACCCGCGACCCACCAGCGACCCACCAGCGGTCCAACGCGACCCACCCGCGTCCCACCCGCGACCCGCCCGCGACCCGCCCGCAACCCATCCGCGAGCCACCCCGCGACCCACCGGCGACCCACCCCACGGCCCACCCGCGACCCGCCCACGACCCACCCGCGACCCACCCCGCGACCGACCCCATCATTCTTTTCTGCAATTGCGGGGTGCGACACTACCATCAGATTCGTCATCATCCTCATCGGCACCATCAACCTCATGATCATCACCGCTAACAGAATCACCAGAATCATCAGCAGCAGCATCATCAGCATCATCATAATCGTCGTCATCATCAACAACATCATCATCATCGTCGTCGTCCTTATCATCATCATCATCATCATCATCATCATCATCATCATCATCATCATCATCATCATCATCATCATCATCATCAGCCATCATCATCATCATCATCATCATCATCATCATCATCATCATCATCATCATCATCATCATCATCAGCATCATCATCATCATCATCATCATCATCATCATCATCATCATCATCATCATCATCATCATCATCATCATCATCATCATCATCATCATCATCGCAGCAGCATCAGCATCAGCATCATCATCAACATCATCATCGTCATCATCAGCATCATATACATATAACGGCGCACCGGGTCCGGGGGCCCGGGGCCGGGACCCCGACCACAAATGTGGGCCCCGGGGGGCCCGGAGGCTCGTCGGACCGCCGGACGCCGTCCAAGATCGTTCGCAGGCGGCTTCGGAACGCGCTCCGATGGCTCCAGATGCCTTCCAAGACGCCTGTCATGACACCAAGAAGGTCCCAGAAGCCTCCAAGACGCTCCGAGAGGCAGCCCAAGAGAGGCCCAAGAAGCAAAAATCGTGCCATTCCTATGGGAAAACGTATATTTTTCGCATGTTCGCCTCTTGGGCTTTCACCGCGTCCAAGACGGCCCAAGAGGCGCCCAAGACGGTCTACGAGGCCTCCGGGAGCGCTCCAAGGCTGCGCACGAGTGGCCCAGGACGGCCCCAAGACGGCCGAAGAGAGCCCCAAGACGAGTTCGCGAGGGGTCCCAGACGGAGAAAGCCCACCTCGGATTCCGAGCTTCCGGCCCAAGAGGCTCCAGGAGGCGCCAAAATGCCGCCAAGAGGCGCCAAAAGGCTCCCAAAAGCACCCCAAGACGTTCCGAGAGGCACCCCAAGAGAGGTCCAAGGAACAAAAATCGTGCCGTTCCTATGGGAAAACGTATATTTTTCGCATGTTCGCATCTTGGGCTTTCACCGCGTCCAAGACGGCCCAAGAGGCCTCCAAGACGGCCTAGGAGGCTTCCGGGAGCGCTCCAAGGCTGCGCACGAGTGACTCAGGACGGCCCCAAGACGGCCCAAGAGAACCCCAAGACGACTTCGAGAGGGGTCCCAGAAGGAGAAAGCCACTCTCGAATTCCGAGCTTCCGGCCCAACATATCCCAGGAGGCGCCAAAACGCCGCCCAGAGGCGCCAAAAGGCTTCCAAAATCAGCCCAAGACGTTCCGAGAGGCACCCCAAGAGAGGTCCAAGAAACAAAAATCGTGCCATTCCTATGGGAAACGTATATTTTCGCATGTTCGCATCTTGGGTTTTCACCGCGTCCAAGACGGCCCAAGAGGCCTCCAAGACCGCCCCAAGACGGCCCAAGAAGCTTCCAAGAGGGCCCCAGGACAGCCCAAGAGGGCCCCAAGACGGCCCAAGAGGCGCCCAAGATGGCCCAAGAGGGCCCCAAGACGGGCCCAAGAGGGGGCCCAGAGGGGGACCACGAACCGCAAGCTCGAGCCTTCCGCCCCAAGAGGCCGCCAGGAGGCCCCAAGGAGGCCCCTCAAGAGGCCCCAGGAGACCCCCAAGAGGCCCAAAGGAGGCCCCGAGAAGCCCCAAATCGGCCCCCAAAATGCTTCGAACCTGCTTCCAGGAGGCCCCCGACAGGTTCAGAGGCTCCCGAGAAGCTACGTCAAACTCCCAGCGAGCGGCCGGACGAGGCCCCCCACAAAATCACAAGAGGGTTCCAGTATTTGTATCCTTCAGCGCTCTCTGGCCTTCTTCCCCCTGCCCCCTTCCCTGCGACTTTCGTTGACTCAAGCTCGCCTCCTAGCTAGAACCTAAGCGCGCGCGAAGCGCGCGCGTGGTTCTAGTCATCATCATAATCATAATCAGCATCATCATCATCAGCATCATCAGCATCAACATCATCATAATCGTCATCAGCATCAGCATTAGCATAAGCATCATCATCCTCCTTATCCTTTTCATCCTCAGCATCATCAGCCTCATCAACACAACATCATCGTCAGCATCATCATCATCATCAGGATCAGCAGCATCATCATCAGCATCATCATCATCGTCGTCATCATCAGCATCACTATCATCATCATCAGCAGCAGAATCATCATCGCCCTCCTCCCCGTCACCCATCCTCCTCATCCTCCGCCCGCCTCATCATACTCGTCTTATACCCAACTCCTTACCCAATTTCTATCCACCTCTTCATCCTCCTCATCCTCATCCTCCTTTTCTTCCTCCTCCCTCACCTCCTCCACCTCCCCCTTCTCCTGTTCCTCCTCCTCCTCCTCCTCTCCTTCCCCACCTGCCACCCTTTTGATCCGGATATCATGACTCCACATGAAGGTTCTGACCACTCTGTTCAGCGCATCCTGTTGCCATCCTGAGGGCGTGGAATCGTTTGAAATCATCGAAGATGGGTAATTGCATCATTGGCGGTGATCGACGATCAGGTGGAGCAGCGGCAGCAGCAGGAGAAGTATGAGGAAGATAATGGATGAGGAGCTGGAGATGACGACGATGAAAACAACGACGACGACGGTACCGACGACGACGACGACGATAACGACGACGAAGAGGACGACGACGACGAACGGAAGGAGCAGGAGGAGGAGGAGGAGGAAGAGGAAGGTGAGGGTGAGTAGGACAGGTGGCAGAGACGGATGAGCCGCAGCATGAGAAGGAGGCGATGGGAAGTGAAGGGCAGCGGACCTTGACCGAAGCGACGTGCTCGCCGCTGGGGGCTGCCCAATTCCCGCTCGCAGAGCGGAGGTGTTCGACGTCAAGGCGACCGGCTCGCGCAAAGGCGGCAAGGCTTACCCGCCTCTTCTTCGGGGGCGGCCAAGAGAGGGGTGATGACTGGGGGGGGGGGGGGGGAATATCATGGCGGTGGTCATGATATCTCCCCAGATTTCATGACGCCTCTTTGTGTTTCAAGGCGTCCACGGCCCCCCCCCCCCTGGGCCGTGCACATGCCGCCGGCCATGATTTGCGCCCCCCCCCCTCTCGGACGCACCCCTCTTGGCCGCCCCCGACTTCTGCTCATTAGTACGGTCATTGCTCTGGATATCTGGAGCCCGTTGGTATCCCCAGGCATGCTCGCGTCGTGGAGAAAAATCACGACGGACGGTTTTTGCCCGCTTTCGGCATCTGGGAGTTCTCGCCAGGACCCCGTGGCGAAAAAGTCGAGACATCGGATGTGCGGGTTTTTGCTCGCAGCATCTGACATCGATTCGCTGGTATCGGTCGTGGATGCTCTGCCGTCCCCCATGATCGCTGGCACTAGGGAGCTCTTGCCTACGTCAGGCAGCAAATGTCCCCGTGGAATCGACCTGCTGACGCTTACAATGTATCCCGCCCCTAGGACCCCTCCCTCAGAGGCACCTGTGAGTCAGGCTTCACGGTGGTTGCACAGGGCCCCGCCCGAACGGCTCCATGTCCTCCTCCTCTTCCTGCTTCTCCTCCCCCTCCTCCTCCTCCTCCTTCTCCTCCTCCTCCTCCTCCTTCCTCCTCCCCTTCTACGCTGCGCTCCTCCTTCCTCCTCCCTCCTCTCTTCTTCCTCCGCCCTCCTCCCTCCTCCAACATCCCTCTTCCCTCCTCCAACCTCCCTCCTCCCTCCTCCCTCCTCCTCCTTTTCCTCCTCCTCCTCCTCCTCCTCCTCCAGTCTTGTCCCTTATCAATAACTCTTCCCTGTCGCACCCCGAGCTGTGTCTGCAAGGCCAGCCAGGCGCTTCGCTTGATAATTCTTTACCATGTGCGAACTTGAAGTTCAAAGTGCGCCAAAACTTCACTGGGGGAGGGCGGGCCGTTTTCAGAATGTGGCTCTCTCCTAAGCGCCGCGCACATTCGCCACAAAAGCTTGCAACAATTTCACGGGTGTGGAGCGGGTGATTTCCAAAATGTGGCTCTCGCCCAAGCGCCGCGCACATTCGTCTTAAAAGGTTAGGAGGGCTTCGTAGATGGAGGGCGGGTGGTTTTCAAGATTCGGCTTTCTGCTTAGCGCCGCGCACATTCGTCCCAAACGTTTGTAACAATTTCACTGATAGGAGGGCTGATGGCTTTCAAAATGTGGTTTTTGCCCAAGAGCCGCGCGAATTTCGTCGCGAATTTCGATTGAAAAATACAACCTCTTTATGGATGGAGGGCGGGTGGGTCCAAATGTGTTTTTCCGCTTGTGCGCCGCGCACATTCGTCGGCGGGTGGTTTACAAAATATGGTCTTCGCCAGTGCGCTGCGCACATCCGTAAAGTTTACAACAACTGCACGGATGGAGGGCGCGTAGTTTTCAACATGCGGGTCTCGCATTAGCGCCGCGCACACTCGCCTTTTAAAGGGTACAGGCGTTTGACGGATGGAGGGCGGGTGGTGTTCAAAATGCGGCCCTCGCTTCTGCACCGCGCACATTCGTCTGAATAGTCTGCAACAGTTTCATTGTTTCTTATGGCTGACGTCCCAGAAGTTGTGTTCTGGCACGACCTAGGATTGTCACTTTAATTCGCGGTGTCGAAGTCCTAGAAATGGTGCTCTGTCAGGACTCAGGATCGTCAGGACGCAGCAATAAAGTTGATTCGCGGCGTAGAAGTCCCAGGAATTGCGTTTTGGCACGATTGAAGATTGCGAAGGCCTTACGGCCGGTGCCGCCGACCCTAAAGACGACGACGCTGACCACGACGCTGTAGAAGGAGGAGGAGGAGGAGGAGCCGCATGAGGAGGAGGCGGAAGACGACGCCCAGGAGGTGGAGGATGTGAAGAAAGAGAAGGAGGAGGAGGAGGAGGAGGAGGAGGAGGAGGAGGAGGAGGAGAAGCAGGAGGAGGGTGGCGATCATGTGGAGGAGTACGGGGATGTGGAGGCAGAGGTTGATGGGGGGGGGGGGGGGGCTGAGCACTGGGTGGGAGTGCAGGGGGACGTGGAAAGGAGAGATATGACGGGGTTGGGTCGACGATAGTGCGGAATAGGAGCAGGAGGGGGATATAGAGGAGGGATACTTGGAGAGGGGGGCAACTCGGGGTGGGGGCCCTCTTGGACGCTCTCGGAGGCCTCTTGTGGCACTCTGGGCTTGTTTGGGCATGTGTTCCAACCCCGGAACCCCCAGGGGAGGATGCGTATTTAATCCCCCGCCCCCCCATCCTTGTTCCTTATTAGAATATACCCCCACCTACGTCGTATTCCGGCCGATAGCGACCCAATCCGGGACCTCCCATCCGGACTGTAAAAAATCAATACAAACTGGCCGTTTGTCTTCTCAACGTCGCCTTTCTTGTCGTCGACGATGCGAAAAGCGTGGCAGGAATGGGACGCGGCGCACATCGCGCGCGGCAGTCAATCTGGGCCCGCCCTTCCTGACTGTAAAAAATCAATGCAAAGTCTTCGTTTTTCATCTCAGCATGGCCTGCCTTGTCGCCGACGGTACGAAATATGTGGCAGCAGTGGGACGCGGCGCACATATGGGACGCGGCGCACATTGCGCGCGGCCGTCAATCCGGGCCCGCCCATCCTGACTGTAAAAAATCAATACAAAGTCTCCGTATTTTCCTCTCAGCATGGCCTGCCTTGTCGCCGACGGTGCGAAATATGTTGCAGGAATGGGACGCGGCGCGCATCGCGCGCGGACGTCCATGCGGGCTGCGGGCCCTCCCATCCTGACTGTAAAAAACAATATAGAGTTGCCGTTTTTCCTTTTATCATGGCCTGTCTTGTCGTCGACGATGCGAAATGCGTGGCAGGAATGGGGCGCGGCGCACATCGCGCGCGGACTTCTGGGGCAACCCCAAGGCGGGAGGGGCCACCTTACTTGTCAGAAGCAATGCCATGCTGATTTTCGCTTGCACACAGCTGTTCTTGTCGTCCACCCCGCAAAAGTGCATGGCAAGAATTGGGCGCGGCCCCCCCCCCCCGCTCGAAGTGAATGAAATGACCTTCTCGCCTGGGCGCCGAGCGAAATTCTCTCAAAGTTGCGCTCCCGCTTTGGCTCGGCGCACGTTTTTAGCTCGCCAATTCATTGGGCGCCGGGGCGTTCCAGGAGGCCCTGGGGTGACGAATGCCTGGGAGTTTTTTGTTTGTTCTGGCTGTTGGAGGGCCTCCTGAGTCTCCCCGCGGTTTCTTGGCGCTACGGCCGTCTGGGGGCCATCTTGGGCGTCTTGGAGCGATCTTTCGGCGACTCAGAGCTACTACTATTACTACTACTACTACTACTACTACTACTACTACTACTACTACTACTACTACTACTACTACTACTACTACTACTACTACTACTACTACTACTACTACTACTACTACTACTACTACTACTACTACTACTACTACTACTACTACTACTACTACTACTACTACTACTACTACTACGACTACTACTACTACTACTACTACTACTACTACTACTACTACTACTACTACTACTACTACTACTACTACTACTACTACTACTACTACTACTACTACTACTACTACTACTACTACGACTACTACTACTACTACTACTACTACTACTACTACTACTACTACTACTACTACTACTACTACTACGACTACGACTACTACTACTACTACTACTACTACTACTACTACTACCTACTACTACTACTACTACTACTACTACTACTACTACTACTACTACTACTACTACTACTACTACTACTACTACTACTACTACTACTACTACTACTACTACTACTACTACTACTACTACTACTACTACTACTACTACTACTACTACTACTACTACTACTACTACTACTACTACTACTACTACTACTACTACTACTACTACTACTACTACTACTACTACTACTACTACTACTACTACTACTACTACTACTACTACTACTACTACTACTACTACTACTACTACTACTACTACTACTACTACTACGACTACTACTACTACTACTACTACTACTACTACTACTACTACTACTACTACTACTACTACTACTACTACTACTACTACTACTACTACTACTACTACTACTACTACTACTACTACTACTACTACTACTACTACTACTACTACTACTACTACTACTACTACTACTACTACTACTACTACTACTACTACTACTACTACTACTACGCGCCAGCACCCAGTTGCGCCAGCATTGTTTCTTATGTTGTGGGAGGGCGGAACGTGTCCGTTGTTCCTTTCAACATGGCCAGTCTTGTCGTCGACGTTGCGAAACTCGTGGCGGGAATGGGGCGCGGCGCACATCCCGCGTGGACGTCAATGCGGTGTCTTGGGGTATCCTCCACTCGCACTGAAATGCCCGCGCAAACCCTAGTTGTGCCATCACTGTTTCTTATGTTGTGGGAGGGCGGGTGGGAATGGGCATGCCATGCTTGACTCGCTCGAGCTGGCTAGCTTGACCCCCACCCCCACCCCCACCCGACTGGGGAGGGATCAAAGGGAAGGGGTTTCCTTTCGATTCGATTGCGACATTGCTAGGTTCTTCTGTCGCTGACAGGCTTGACGGATGTCAGGGTCGTCGGATGTCGGTTAGGCCCTAGAAAGGTTTGGCTTCTTGAACGACACCAACGGAACCCGAGTTGAACAGTTAAACTCCTCACTCACGCCGACAGGGTCAGCGGATTCTCAGACGGTTGTCTTCCAACGGTGCATTTCCCGCAGTGGAAACATATTCTTATAGGGGCCTATGAAGGGGGAGCTTGTAGGGAGGGGTTATTGCAACATCGTTGGCGCGTCTTCGGCTTACACTGGTCCTATTCCTCCTCATCTTTCTCGTCCTCCTCCTCCTCCTCCTCGCTCCTCCTCCTCCTCCTCCTCCTTCTCCTCTTCCTCCTCCTCCTCCTCCTCCAGCCCCCCTGGTCCGAGTTTTTTTTCGTCCGTCAGGGGGCGAGGCACACCGTGTAACGTACACTTCGTTGGGGTGCCCACACAACTCATGCGCGGCTGGTGTCTTGCAGCGAAGACCTTGCGTATTCTGGGGCTCCATCCGTTAGCAGCGACGGGGGCACGGTTGGAGGAAGTCGTGGCCGAGACGGGCAACCATGATTTCATTTTCCTCGCAGGGACCCAGTGCTCTAGCAGGTTGGCGGAACAGAAGGTCCTTCGTCGTCGAGTCCTTGGACGTCTTGTCTTGGAGGCGCCCGCCACCTCGGAGGCTTTCTCGAATCGGAGTTGTAGGTGCTCGGTAGTATTGCCGTCGGGGGTGACGGAGTCGAATATCAAACGTGTGTGGCCCAGCCCTGCTGGGGCGGGAGGGCGGTGTATCGCAGTGCGCATTAAGAACGGACCCGTGGACGCGTGCTTGATTTCAATATAGTATCCCCCATCAACCTGTTCGTGCGGCACGTAGTGGGTATTTTCGCGTAGTAAAATTGATATCGAATTGGCTTGGCGACGTCCTCTCGACATTGCCGTTCAGATGCATACCGTTCGTCTTCACAGACATGAACGACGGCATAGGGGAATCGTGGGGCCAGGAGGGTTGGCACGTACTGACTTCTCTTGCAGTCAAATACCCTTCCAGAGAACGATTGCGCCGAGGCGCAGGACATATGTTTTCGGGGGGTGCTGGAAGCCCACCACTTGGTGGCAGGCAATACCCTCACTATGAAACCCATCCCGACGTTCTTCTCACCTACCTCTTAGTGGTTCTGGGACTCGTATCGACCACACCGGGTACCCCAGGGGGCTCATCGAAAAGGTCACGTGTTGTCGGCCGCTCTTGGGATTCGGTGCAAAGCTACAAGCGCACAGAGTCCCCGCTCCCAAGGACCACTTTCCCATCCACCTGGAGCTCCCGTTCTGGAAGGGGGGAGGCGACCCCCCGACGCAGCCGCCTCAACTGACTTGGAACCGCTCGGCCATGATGGACTCTTTGAGGCGGGGCACGGGACGGGCGGAGTTCCTCGAGGTTGCCAAGAGGGAATTCCAGAGACTTCCATTTGGTTTTCTCTACCACCAGGCCCCCCCCCGACGAAATCTTCGAGGAGCTGGAGGGGGCGGTGGTGGGAGCTGGGCAAGAACACTTCGCGCAAACATTTAGGCCTAGCCTGACGCACTGGGTAGGGGGTAGGGGGGAGGAGGTGGGGAGTAGGAGGTAGGGGAGGAGGTAGGGGGGAATAGGGGGGAGTTGGAGGAGAAGAAAGGAGAGACCTATGTAAACTCGAGCTCCGCCAGCGATTTTGCAATGAACCCTCCCCCCAAGTTCCTGTTTCGCAAGCCCCTACAAGGGTTCAATTTCACTGAGGGAAGTGCCCCGTTGGAAGACAACTGTTTGAGAATCGTGAACTGTGCCAGAACACCGTTCTTGGGACATCAACGCCGCGAATCAACATTACTGTTGCTTCCTGGCGATCCTGGTTCGCGCCAGAACACCATTCCTGGGAATTCAAGACCGCGAATCAACGTAACGGCTGCGTCTTGACAGTCCTACATCGTGCAAGAACACCGTTCCTGGGACGTCAGCCATGACTATATTTGAAACTGATGTCAAGTCTAAAGACGAGGGTGCGCGGTGCTAAGACGAGAGCCACATTTTGAAAAGGAACCGCCTCCCATCCGTGAAACTCTTGCCGGTGTTTAGGACGAATGCGCGCGGCGCTCAGGCGAGGGTCACATTTTGAAATCCGCCTTCTTTCCATCAGTGAAACTCCTACGAAAGTTAAAGATCAAGTTGCGCGGCGGTGAGGCGAGAGCCACATTTTGAAAACGGCCCGCCCTCCATCCGTGAAACTGTTGCAAACTTGAGGCTTCAGGACCACATTTGGTGGGGAAGTCTTAGGCGAAACGCCCGGCCCGCCCTGTCGAAACGCTTCGAGGTGCGACAGGAAGGCGCCATTTTCAAGGCAGAGGGATGGAAGGGGAGGAGGCGGGGAGGAGGAGGAGGAGGAGGAGGAGGAGGAGGAGGAGGACGACGACGACGACGAAGTCGAAGAGGAGGACGAGGGCGTGGAGGAGAACACGAGGGCGTGGAGGACTCGGAGGACGAGGGCGTGGAGGACGAGGAGGAGGAGGAGGACGACGACGACGAGGAGGACGAGGGCGCGGAGGAGGACGAGGGCGTGCAGGTGGAGACGGAGGAGTGCGAGGAGAAGGGCGAGGAGACAGGCGGAGCGGCGGCGGGCGGAGCCCCGCCGGTGCCCCCCTCCCAGGGAGCCTACAAGGGCAAGGGCGGCACGGCGGCGGGCGGCGCGGCGCCCGGCGGCGACGAGCGGGCGCAGATCCTGGACCAGGCGGCGCCGGAGAAGCCTGCCTCGCGAGATCGGGGGCCGACGGCGAAACGGCAGAGGAGGAGGAGGAGGAGGAGGAGGAGGACGAGGTTGAGGACGAAGACGAGGACGAGGAGGACGGGTAGGACGAGGAGGACGAGGGGGAGAAGGACGAAGAGGATGAGGAGGAGGAGGAGGAGGAAGAACACGAGGATGAGGACGAGGACACGAGAAGCAGGAGGAGGAAGAGGAGGAAGAGGAGGAGGAGGAGGAGGAGGAGAGGACGACGAGGATGATAAGGAAGGCGGAGCGGGGGGGGGGGGGGAGGGGGAGGACAGGACGGTGCGAGGGTGTCCCGCCCCGTGGCCCCATTCTTGCTTCTGGGGCATATCCGTCGGTGGCAAAAGAAAAGGAGAGGGGGGAGGGAGGGAGGGATGGACTGAAGGAGGGAGGGAGTAAGGGGGAGGAGGAGGAGGAGAGGGAGGGGGAGGAGGAGGAGGAGAGGGAGGAGAAGGAGGAGAAGGAGGAGAAGGAGGAGGAAGAGGACGAGGAGGAGGAGGAGAAAGGAAGAGGAGGAAGAGGAGGAGGAGGAGAAGAAGAAGGAGGAGGAGAAGAAGGAGGAGGAGGATGAGAAGAAGGAGAAGGAGAAGGAGAAGGAGAAGGAGAAGGAGAAGGAGAAGGAGAAGGAGAAGGAGAAGGAGGTGAAGGAAGTGAAGGAGCAGCAGGAGGAGGAGGAGGAGGGAACCCAGAATAACGTCAGCTTGTGATTGACAATTGAGGACCCCCCCCCCCGCCCCATGGCTGATGAATAGACCCCGCGGGCGCGAAACGAAGCTTTTCATCACGCGCGCCAGGGGGTCGCCGCGGGCGCCCCCGAGGGGATCGCGCCCCCCGCCATGCGCGGCAGCCCCAAAACGATTGCGTTTCGTATGTAGGGGTCGTATACATCCCAGGCGAAGGTGGTCCGTTCCCTCTCAGGCTGAGCACTGACGTGCCACAATCGTCGTTGTCGTCATCGCCGTCATCGTCGTCGTCGTTGTCGTCGTCGACGACTCACCCACCCACCCACACCCCATGGGGCGTCCCCAGCGCGTCGTCCGTCGTCGTCGTCGTCGGTGTCGTCATCGACTACAGCGGGCCTGCGCAGCCCCCCCCCCATGGGACATCGGCAGCGCGCCGTCGTCCGTCGTCGCCGTCGTCGTCGATTCTAACAGCTGGCCTAAGAAGCCCCCCCCGCCAATTGGGCATCCGCAGTGCGTCATCCTCGACGTCGCCGTCGTCGTCGTCGTGGTCGTCGTCGTCGTCGTCGTCGCCGTCGTCGTCGTCCACGGCGGCCCTGCGCATCCACCCCCCTGCGGGGCATCCGCAGCGCGCGCGCGCCGTCGGTCGTTCCTTCGTCAGCCTCGTCGCCTTCGCCGTCGTCGACTCCAACGGGGTGCAGCACCCCGCCCCCCAGTGGGCACCTTGTAGTGGAGAGGGGGGGGAGGGGGGGGGGGAGGAAGAGAAGGAGGAGCCGTTGCCGCCTGCCTCTCCCGCTCCTCCCCGCTTTGCCCGTGCCTGTCTGTCACCATGTCGGCACCGCCCGCCATTTGCGAGGCGTCCCTTCCAACCGCCCCGCTGTAGCGGAGGCGTTGCTGGTCCCCCCCGCTGAAGCGGCGCCGCTGGCGTCGCGCCTGTCGCCCTCCAGCTGGCGGCCAGGTGTCGGCGCTAATCACCGGCGGCGCCGCGGTGCGTTTTCATTTGGCGGGCGTCCCCTTGCGATTCGCCCGAGCAGGCCAACCATTTGCATGATCATACGCTTGGCTTGTTTCTGTGAATCACTAACGGACATCTACTTGAACCCAAGATGCATCAGCGATGCTGCACAAACCTCCCCTCTTTCCAAGTCCCCCCCTCGTGAGTCCATCCGCGCCTTCCCCTTCGCTGCAGGAAGCGCCACCGAAAAAAACCGGCACACCGTTGGTATGTCATTCGGGCGAGCAGTCTTCGAGCGTGTAGTCAGGATTGCGAAAGGTTGTTGTCATACAGACCAACGAGGTCTCCAGCGATATCACCGTTTGAATGCAGCGCCCCAAACCCGTGCAAACGCAGCGCAGGCTTGCGCACCTGGCCGTAAACGTCGAGGGAGGCTCGAGCGAGCGCCCCAGTGCGATGAGAAGCTGTACCCCATCCGTGGGATGGTTGCAAACATGTCAGGCGCATGTTCCGCGGCGCTAAAGCGAGATTCTGTTCGGTCAAAAAATGTTAGACCAGTGTTACAGCGTTTGTTGTTTTGCGTTTCTCTTGCTTCGAGGAAGAGAACGGCGGCAGAAACGAACAATGGGAGTATGACGGCAGGGAAGACAAGGAACGGCCTCCGACCAGAAAACCCAACAAACAAACAAAAACGCGAAAACATGGTGAGCTGCAGCGGCGGGCCTAAAAACGGAGTTCGAAACGCTCAAACACCGTCGCGTTTTATTTCGCCGTTGTAGCTCGTCGCGTCGTTCGCCTTTGCAGCTTGTCTCCTCCTCCTCCTCCTCCTCTTCCTCCTCCTCCTCCTCCTCCTCCTCATCCTCCTCTTCCCTGTCATCCCTGTCCTCCTCCTCGTCTTCGACACACTTGTAAAGTGGCAGGCCGCGAATATCAAGGACACTCAGCTCACCTTTTTTGATTTTCTTGTGAGAATCTCGCAGGCGATCGTGGGGCTGGCCGAGGAGCTCTCGGCCCCGTCCGCCGTACCCGTGCGTCCGACCCCAAGCAGGCAGATTAAGGACTCCTTGGCTATGTTGGAGCACACGTTGTTCCACTTCCCTGCGTTCGGTGAATGACGCTGTAAAGTGTGCAACCAGTATGCTAAGACGCCCGCCTCCCTTGCCCAGCTGCAGACATGAAGTAGGCGTGCTTGCGGACCCTCAACCTCTCAGCGATGGGAAGCGACGGCTGTCTTCGCTGATCGGGAAGAGGAGAGGTTCTCCCCATGTCCTCGAGGGCGGTGCCTCTGGCCCGTGAGGCCGCTGAGGGGGTCCTGGGGCCCGAGCTGGGGGATGGGCAGGCACCGCCCTCGACGGTGCTGCAAGAGCGTTTCGGGGCCCTCGGCCATGAAATGGAGCAGTCTGGCCGCGTGCTCGTTTGCACCCTGCGCTCAGCGTTCCCTATTCTTCCCAACGGGGACGAGCGAGGCCTTGGAGATAGATGTAAAGGCCGTTCGGAGCACCCGTCCACCCGCAGCTCACAAGCCACCGAAATTGAATATGCGGTTCGTGGGCTCCTCCTCCTCCTCCTCCTCCTCCTCCTCCTCCTCCTCCTCCTCCTCCGCCTCCGCCTCCTCCTCCTCCTCCTCCTCCTCCTCCTCCTCCTCATCCTCCTCCTCCGGTTCTTGACCCGATCCTGTCCCTCGGCACGCGGCCTCCGAAAAGAGCCGCGCCGAGGGGCGAAAAACACTGGACAGGCCCCCCTCTGATGTCTGGGTGCGCGCGCGATGCTCTATGCCGCACGAGAGCGACGACCGCGTAGAGCGGCGAGCTGAATTGTTCTTCCCTTAATTTAGTCTTGCGGTCCCGGCCTGCGGTTCCGCCAGGCCGTCCATGCCTCCCCTTGGTCCTCCTCGTCATCCTCCACTGTGTTATTCCCTCCCTGCCTTTTTCCCGTCCCACTTGCCCTCCTCCATCCGATGTCCTCCTACTCCCCCTCTTGTCCTCCTCTTCCCCCTCCTCCTCTCTTCTCATCGTACGCCTGTACCGTCATCCTACGAAAAGTATGTATCTCATCCTCCACCTCCTCCACTTCTTCCCCCTGCTCCAGTATCTTCCCCCCCTCCATGTCCCCCATATTTCCCCATCCTCCCCCTTCCCCTTCCCCCCACCCTGCCAGCATGCGTTCCCTAACCGAGCCTCGCGCCCAGTGTTAGGTGGCTGACGTGGTGGCGGCGGACGAGCAGATCAAGTCGGCTTGGTGGGATATGGTGGGGACGAGGAGGAGGAGGGGGAGGGAGAGGGCGAGGTGGAGGGAGAGTGAGGCAGCACGAGGGAAGGATGAGGTAAGGAAGTAGGCGGAGGAGGAGGAGAAGGTGGATATGGAGGATGAGGAGGGGGAGGAAGGGGAGGAGAAGGAGGAGGATAAGGAGGAGGAGGACGAGGAACAAGAAGTAGAGGAGGAGGACGACGACCCGAGTACATTCAGGCTGCATGGACGATGTTGCAATACACCCCCCCGCCGCGCCCCCCCCCCCCCCTGAATGTCGATCGCCCCGCGGACCTGCCACTGCGGCGAAGTCCCGTGTTGCAAAGGGCCCCCGTCCATCCTTCTAGCTCGAACGAGCACGAAGAGAAAGGATGGTAAGGCTCGCGGAAGTGTCCAGCGATAGGCCCCCGTGTTGAAGGGGACCTGGCATCCATCGGTGTCTGCGCTGCAGACCCGCATTGCCCCGGACGTGAAATCTGCGGAGGCCTCCAGCGAGAGCCCCGGTCTGAGCAGGAGCCGGCCCCAGTCGTGTCACCATTGCACCGTCCGGAATTGCGGGTTGTAGGATCAGCGGAGGTCTCCAGCGAGAGAAGCATTTTGAAAACGTACAGTCGTTGAAATATGTTGATACACATATGATCGGCGCTAAAGCGAGGGCCGCAGTTCGCAAATCGCCAGCCTGCCATCCTTGCAGGTGTCGGAGTTTTTGAAACGTGTGTGTGTGCGGCGCCAAGGCTCAAGCGAGAGCCGCATTTGATAACGACCAGCCCGCCATTGTGTAGGTGTTGGATGTTTTTGAGATTCGGAGTACAATGTCGAAAGGAAGCCTCAAGTGAAACAGAGTGGGAGTATCTACGAATAAGTAGTCTGAGATGGGAAAGCCAGAACTCAATGGACGTATTGTAGTGTTTGCGGGCGCTTGAGACCGTTCATTTCGTCGCATGGTTAGAGCAAGTCGTTGAGCTTCCAGCGGTACAGGCAACTTCAAAACCTCCACGAAATTCATACTCAATGGCCCGCCCCTTGCCCAGTGCAGTGCAAGAGCGAAGTCATCGGTGTGTTCGCGTGTTGCCCGCATGGTGGTGCGTTCGATGTGTCTAAGAAATTGATGTTCTGGCCAGTGTTTCCAAGACCTAGCTTGTGACCTGTTGATGCTGACTCCTAGCTGACACGTGTGGGGCAATGGAGGCCCCACATCAATGAGGCTCTCTGTTTGCCATCGGTACGCCAACGGTGGCGTCGGTCATACGCTCTTGCAAGAGGCGCTCATCCCCCATCCCTATCAATGCTCTCCGCATGGCTTTTTGAAAAAATGCGGAGCCCGACCCGCGGGCTTGCCTAGACCATCATGACCTCTTCAGCCTCATCAGGTTGATCCTCCTCCCGCTCCTCCTCCTCCTCCTCCTCCTCCTCCTCCTCCTCCTCCTCCTCCTCCTCCTCCTCCTCCTCCCCGTCCTCCCCCTTCTCAGCCTCCTGCTGTGAGACCTCTATCCTCACCCTCCTCAGCCTCATCATGCTTATCCTTCTCCCCCGCCCTCTCCTCTGCGATCCACCGTTTCCTTTTCTCGTCGTGGGCATTGCCTGGCTTACGGCGCCTCTCCAGGATGCCGGCCACGGAGCCCCTTCCGAGGTCGCTGTGGTTTCTTGTCGTAGATTGTGCGGCAGCCACTGCTACACTGCTGCCGAGGAGAAGGGCGAGGGGGAGGAGAAGGAGGAGGGATGCCCCATTTACAACCTGGACTTTCCGAAAAAGACGGTGCAACCCTGTGCCAGGAGACTCGTGCGCTTCCCAAAGCAGAAGGAAGTGTCGAATCGTCGCACGTGGTTCTCGTCCTGTCCCAGTTCAGCATGCGTTGTGGAGCAAATTGGAGAAGAGGCATATGAGGATTCTTCGAAGCATGAGCAAGCGAGCATCTTGATCGAAGCCATCCATACGCACAGTGGAGGTGCAACCGCAGCATGATGGGCAAAGTTCCGAGGCAGAATGTCAAAGGAACCGCGGAGGAGTAAGAGGAGAAGAAGCAGCAGCAGCAGCGGAGATTTGCGTGCAGACAGGTTGTGATGGGAGTCGTTTCCAGCTCAGTACGGAGTTCCCCGCAGAAGGGGGAAGGCCTGAGCATCTGCTATATCCGGAGTGGAACATGGACAGCAAACAGGACGCGGGCGCCGTTTTTCTTGATTCGCCATGCCCGCCCCCTCGCTTACGTATCCTTGTCCGCTCCTTTCCTTGGTCCTCCGATGTCCCAACTCACCTTCCAAGCTCACGAGCTCGGTAGGACAGGACAGTACAAATGAAGAGAAGGAGCAGGGGCTGCAGGTGGAGGATCAGCAGCAGCGGCAACAGGAGCAGCATGCAGTACGCAGAGGAGGAGGAGGGGTCAGAAGGTAGGAAGGCTGACAGAACAGGAGCGGCAAAGGAACTATGCGCTCGCGCGTGGGCATGCACGAACGCTTGCGTGCGCAGGGCTCTCGGTTGAGATCTCTCTCGCGTTTTTCGTCCTCCTCCTCGCCTTTGCCTCCTCCTCCTCCTCCTCCTTCTCCTCCTCCTCCTCCTCCTCCGCCTCCTCGCACTCCTCCGCCTCCTCGCCCCCTCCTCCTCCTCCACTCCTGCGCCTGCTTCTGCTCCTTACCCTCCTTGCCCCCCTCGTCACCCGCCTCATCCACTGAGGGGCGTGGAGGAGGAGGAGGAGGAGGAGGAGGAGGAGGAGGAGGTGGAGGAGCGAGGAGGAGCGAGGAGGGAGGAGGAGGAGGAGGAGGAGGAGGAGGAGGAGGAGGAGGAGGAGGAGGATAGGGGAGGAAGGTGCGGCGCGCACATTCTGTTGGGGCCTCGTCTGCGCAGGGCGTCAGGCTGGGCCATCCAGCTCGGTCTGCGCAGCACGGTGTCCGGAACCGCGACGTCAGGTTGAGATCGGCGCCCCTTGCTCAGGAGCGAAAGAAGGAAGTACACGTACATGAATCCACGCTGGTTTCGAGAGTACGCATTACCCGAAAGTTCGTATCGCGCGGCTGGTCTCGCAGATCGAGGGGCCGTGCTCATGTACATCGCTGGGCGCGTGCGTCCTTTGTGGGCGCCTCTTGGCATAGTCCTGGCGCGGCTGACACAGGGACACGTCAAGACCCCAAGGCTTCCTTATCATCAGCATCATCATCATCACCATCATCATCATCAGCAGCATCATCATCATCGTCATCATCGTCATCGTTATCGTCGTCACCATCACCATCACCATCACCATCATCATCACCATCGCCATCATCATCATCACCGTCGTCATCATCGTCATCCTCATCATCATCATCACCATCATCATCGTCATCCTCCTTCTCATTATCATCATTATCATCATCATCATCATCATCATCATCATCACCATCATCATCACCATCATCATCGTCATCCTCATCCTTATTCTCATCATCCTCATCACCATCATCAGCATCATCACCATCGCCACCATCATCATCGTCGTCATCATCGTCATCCTCCTCATTATCATCATCACCACCATCATCATCGTCATCCTGCTCATTATCATCATCACCATTATCATCATCACCATCGCCGTCATCATCATCATCATCATCATCATCATCATCATCATCATCATCATCATCATGTCATCCTCATCCTCATCATCATCGTCATCAGTCATCATCATCTTACTCCTCATTCATCCTCACGCATGGGGCACGACGCCCAGGTCCCACAGCAGGGAGAATCGGAGAAGCACGTGGGCAGGAAGTTGAACTCTCGGCTGGATGGGCAGCATTCTCCTGCTTGAAGGATTTGCTGCGCCAGCGACGTATGCCCCTTCGGCATAGCATGCGTTTGTCCCATGCCGGCGCCGCCCAAAGCGTGTCATATGCTGCAGGAGTCGCAGGAGCATGGGCTCTAAGCGTGGACCAAGAGAAGAAGTGTCGCACGACGCAGCGCTGCACGCTACGCACAATGGTACATGTTGGACGCCTGCCAGATGAGTCGTGGGTGCCTCACATCAAGTGGGCTGGGCACATCAGCCAGGAGCCTGCCACCAGGTTCTGAGTGGAGGATTGGGCCACGTCTTCAGGAAGGCGAAACGGGCGCGGACCGACAATCTCTCCGTTTGCGTAGACAGCTGGTACACTGGGAGGGCGCTCAACGGAGCCGTGGCGGAGGGTGCCGGCTGCGCAAACGCGAGGCGGACAGCACAAACGCTGGACCAAGGTTTCACGACGATACAGTGTTTCCCGCAGCCTGGCGCAAGGCCGGAGGTGCAGGGGCGCTCTTGACTCCTCCATGGGCTATTCCCACACGAGGCGTTCCAAACAGGGCCATGCCTTCGAGGGTCGAGGGCGTTGTCCTCTCTTCCTCGGCGGGAGGTCGGCGGAAATCAAGCGTGACCGCGGCCGCCGGCGGAAGCCGGCGGGAGGGCTGCGGAAGGTGGCGGAAGTAGAAAATACGCCCCCAAGGAATGAAAACATTTTTTGGTTCAGGGTTTCCGGAAGCGACCACATAGCGTTTCGCCAGAGGGTTCAGAGAGTGGTGAAAAAGGACAGACGAGCCCCACAGCGCGGACGGAGAAGCCGAGACCGCTCAGTGCGGCAGCCCGTGTGGCAGCTGTTTCGCTTGAGGGTTCCTCAAAATTTGCGCGGGCATCGCGTTCTCACCTCAATGCCGGCCATGATCCCCTGTAGAAAAAAGACTGTCTGCGGTGCGCATCGCCTCCGAGAGCAGTTATTCAGGAGCCGTGCTCTCGCTTCAATGCCGGGTACACTCTGTATCCAGACGGCCACGGTCCATATGAACAGAATATACTAAAATGCACATGACCGTGTGCTCCGCGGTCCGGCGGCGATTTTGCTAATGATGTCCCCACATGTTGTTCAGGAACCGTGCTCTCGCCTCGACGCCGGCCACCGTAGGGGTGGCGGGGAACCCGAGATCGCCAGGCAACCCTCTGCGCTTGGGACTTCCTGACAGTTTGCGCAGGAATCGTGACATCGCGTCAATGCCTTCTGCAGGGCCCCGCAGGTCGTACAGGTCCCACAGGTCCCACAAGTCCCACAGGTCTCACAGGTCCCGCATGACCCTGTCACAGGTTTCTCAGGTCCCACAAGTCCCAGAGGTCTCACGAATCCACCAGGCTTCTATCCACAGGCCCCACAGGTCCCACAGGTCCCACAGGTCTCGCAGGTCTCACAGGTCTCGCAGGCCACAGTGGTCCCCCAGGACGCACAGGTCGCACAGGTCACACAAGGCGCACAAGTCCCACAGTTCCCACCTGCCCAAGAAGTCCCACAGGTCTCACAGGTCCCGCACGTCCTACAGATACCACACTCCCCACAGACCCCACAGGTTCCATTTGTCGCACAGGTCCCTCAGGCCCCACAGGCCCCATGGGTCCTGCAGGCCGCAAAGGTCCCATAGTTCCCGCAGGTTTCACAGGCCCTGGAGGCGCCACAGGCCCCACGGATCCCACAGGCCCCGCAGGCCGCACAGGCCCCACGGGTTCCGCTGGCCTCGCAAGCGCCGTGAGTTTGACAGGTCCAACAGGTCCAGCAGGTCTGTTTCATGGGCCCCACAGGCCCCACAGGTCACACGGCCCCCACAGGACCCACGGTCCCACGGGTCGCTCTAGTCCCACAGCTCCCACCTGCCCAAGCAGTCCCACAGGCCCCACATGTCCCACGTGGCCCACAGGCCGCAGAGGTCCCACAGGTCTTACAGGTCACACAAGCCACACTGGTCCCACGGGTCGTTTGATGTTAGTCGGGTGTTGTGCTTAGGTATGAGTATAAATATACATAGAGAGAGAGAGATACAGGCTCACCTATATCTTCGTACGTATCCCTCTCTCTGCCTCTTTTTTTGTCCTCTCTCTCTCTCTCCTACTCCTCATCCACTTCCTCCCTTTCACCATCATAATCATCATCACCAGCATAATAAACATCAGCATCGTCATCATCATCGTCATCAGTCAGCATCGTCATCATCAGCATTACCATCATCATCAACATCATCAGCAGCAGCAGCATCAACACTTTCTCTCTATCTTTCTTTTCTCCTCTCCTCACTCGTCTTGCTTCCTCTCTTCTCCCCATCCTCCTCCCCCATTCCTCCTCATAGTATTAGTCTTCTTCTTGCTCCACCTTCTCCTCCTTTTCATCCTCCTCCTCCTTCGCCCCTGATGTATATTGTTCCTGCCCTGGGATATTTCTTTTATTGTCTCTCTCTCTCTCTCTCTCTTTCTCACTCACTCTCCCTCTCTCTTTCCCTCATCTTCATCATCCTCGTCTTCTTCTTATGTTTCGTCCTCCTCCTCCTCCTCCTCCTCCTCCTCCTCCTCCTCCTCCTCCTCCTCTAGCTCCAACTCATCCTCCTCTCCTCGGCATCCTCCTCCTCATCCTTCTCCTGCTCGTCCTCCTCCTCCTCGTCATATTCCCTGTCCAGATGCACTTCCTCTTCCTCCTCATCCTCAACCCCCTCCTTTTCCTACTTCTCCCCCCCGTTCGCGACCGCCACCCCTCTTGGGACGTGCAGGCCAGGCGGGGGCCTTCTGGACTGGTGCCCCTCGGGCGCGATAGCTTGCCATACGTTGAGCAGGCAGCGCATGAGCATCGAGAGGAAGGAGGAGGATGGTGAGGTGGAGGAGGATGCATGTCCGAGCGAGGGGGCAGCAAGGTCTTGCACCATGCCTGGGCGCGTGGGTGGAATAGGATTCCGTGGCCCAGGTTCTGCGTGTGTTGTTGTTGCTATTGGTTGTTGATGTTTTTTGGCCTTGCCCCCCCCGCGACCCCCCCCCCCCGCGACCCACCCCTCGACCCACCCCGCGACCCACCCCGCGACCCATCCCGCGCCCGCCCCCGCATCCCTATCCGCAAGTGCGGGGTGCTACGCACACAAATACCGACACCCCAGAGCTCCAGGCGCAGCCTCAGCCGTGCATCTTCACGACCTGCCTGCATCAGCCGGCCACTTGCAGGGGGGGGGGGCGGGAGGGATGCACTTCGGTTGCAAATCATGGGAGCCTTGGAGTGCACTAGCGTGGAGTCACGTCTGATTGGCGATGAGTCAGCGCCGATGTATCGTCGCTTGGCTTCGACTAGCGTCGAGCATTGTCGATTTAGCGTCGACTAGCGCCGACCAGCTTCCACTCACAAGAGCCAACAACATGGTTTGGGAGACTCCACAGAAGATGCATCAGCCCGCGGGGCAACCGCACAACCCCAACGACTTGGCCAAGGCAGGGGAGTTGCAAGCATCAGAGCGCGAAGCTGCTTCCCCAGGCACACGGCAGGTGTAGGCGCGGCTTCGCACGCCGGCTCGCCACCTCAGCCAAGCCCTGCCTCTGCATCAGGGGGAGAGGAGTGACCTGGACACATTCAGCGGGTTCTGTCTGCTGATCCCCTTCCTCTTCCTCCTACCACCACTACTACTACTACTACTACTACTACTACTACTACTACTACTACTACTACTACTACTACTACTACTACTACTACTACTACTACTACTACTACTACTACTACTACTACTACTACTACTACTACTACTACTACTACTACTACTACTACGACTACGACTACTACTACTACGACTACGACTACGACTACTACTACTACTACTACTACTACTACTACTACTACTACTACTACTACTACTACTACGAGTACTACCACTACCACTACTGCGACGATTACTACTACTACTATCAATACTATTACTAGTACTACTACTACTACTACTACTACTACTACTACTACTACTACTACTACTACTACGACTACTACTACTACTACTACTACTACTACTACTACTACTACTAGCTACTACTACTACTACTACTACTACTACTACTACTACCTCTACTAATACTACTACTACTACTACTACTACTACTACTACTACTACTACTACTACTACTACTACTACTACTACTACTACTACTACTACTACTACTACTACTACTACTACTACTACTACTACTACTACTACTACTACTACTACTACTACTACGACTATCACTGCTACTTCTATTCCTACTACTGCTACTACTACTACTGCTCCTACTACTACTACTGCTACTACTACTACTACTACTACTACTACTACTACTA